>JZKD02S1673009.1:488396-520116 GCA_000966675.3 Picea glauca | reverse complement strand
TGAGAACCTCGATCTCAAAAAACCTTCATTTAGGCCCTCAAAATGGCCCCGTAAGTTAAAACCTGCTAAAAATAGTAAATTGCCAAAATTGCCAGAAAACTGTTTTGAGCCAGTCAGAAAAGGTGGGTGGCCACCAATATCCACCTGGATCATAAGGTTTTATTCTTTTACAAGTAGATAACTAGGCTTAAATCAGAGCAAAAATTTAAGTATCCGTTCTACGATTTTATTAAACGAAAATATTGTGGATTAATGTACCAAAAATATTTTTTTTTTATGTTAAGTTGGAGGTATATTACAAAGGGCCTCTAATGAATAATTCCCCCACCTTATTACGCACCCCTTAGAATCATTGTGAGTGACTGTCGCAGTCTACCCTCATGACATTGTGGGTCTTCTCGAACTAGGTAGTCGTTAACATACAGTTCAAACCACGGTAGGAGTGCTAGTAGGTTGTGGCCGGGTTGTTGTCCACACCTCTCCCTAAAAATCTCTGGTAGTCCTTCATGATCCCTCTACTCCACATGTGAGTCTGTTCGACAAGCTATCGTCAACGTGCATCATCAACGAATCATGTCAGAAATATATCCATAATCATATCATCTAATAATATGCACTTATATCACATATAAAACAATCAAACCCCATTAGTTCATTCCATGACTCGATCTAGAGTGCAAGGGGTTCCATCGATGCCTCTGCATCCTTGAGGTTTGAAATCCTGCACACTCAGTAAAACAGAGTCAATAGCACCTGTGTATGTCAATGCAACAAAACAACACGACATCAACCTATAATGCCTCATAATCAAATTCAAATGTTTTAATAGCATAATAATCTGGATCACTTGTGAGCAAGTGTCCTCAAAGAATAAGTTCTCTCAGTGTGCCAGAGTGAGATGTTACAGAAACTCTTCGAATTATAATTATTGAAACTCTGTGAATTATAGGCCTGTGAAACAAAGTTATTCAATCAAAATAGATCAACTTCTTCTTGTCTATTAGATTTGTTGTGTTTTTTATGGTTGATTTTATGTTCCATCCAAGGATGAAATCCTCATGTTGAAGATAATCTTCACTTTTATGCATATCAACAATATCAAAGTTAATAAACTAGCTTAAATAGTTATGTTCCTCATATGTCTCTGAATCTCCATAATGTTGTCTTAACATCATTGATTCTTTCATAGGTGAATGAACCTTCTATTAAGTGAATATGCTTTGATAATTTTCGAGTCAGAAAGTCTTAGACAACCTTTACTATGAGGAAAACCATCAAGCTTCAAGGGTGAGCATAAAGCATAACAATAACGATTATTTACACACAGATGACAGACATTAAAAAAACGTTTAACAAAATAAAAGAGTAAACACAATTTCTTGATGTGAATAACATGGTTCTCAAATGTTGGGATGCATTTTGAACCCACTGAGTGAGGGGAATTTGCAGGTAGTACCCTAGCCCTACTATAACTTGCAAATTGCAACCTTCTCTTTGAAACTCTATCATCAACATTCTTGTCATATATAATTTCTAAATATGTTTCTCTTGAATGCGTTTCAACCTCCTCTTCCCCACGTGATAATGAGGAAAAAAAAAAATCATACTGCTCTTCCACCAATAAAACCATGTTTTTATTACATGAATTACCTTTGGCATATGATAAATAATTTTATAAAAGCACACTATATTGTATTCCAATCCTTGAACCACATTCACTTTTCTTGAAAACCTCACATAAAGCATAACCCTTCAGTGCCTTTTACATCAAATCAGATCTTCGACCATATTACTCTTGTATCTACAACACTGCCAAGTTAAGACTTACCGTGCAAATCAATATACTCACAATCACAACAAAAACTCAAAAATACACATGAATTTGTCAACACACAAAAATACTATATATTAAAACCTTGAGTTATGGGCATTATTACAATAACTAGATGAACTTCTTCTCCAATGACTTCTGAATAACTTCTGCAATTTACAAAAGAGAGAGATTGATCTCTCATACTTCTTTGACTCCTTACCATTGTTTCTTATATCTCATCTTACTAGAGACTCTAACATATATAGATAAATACCAAAACTTACTGTAGAAGTAAAACTATTGAAAACAATTAAGATCACATTAAATTTCTAGTGACTCTCATCTGCATAAAAGAGCTCAAGAAAAAAAAATATCATCTCATTAAATAAGGTCCTACTAACTCTCTTGATTGATGTGTCTGATAGACAAAACATATATATTTTCCATGATAGATAGAGTCATCTCACGAATTTTAATTAATATCTCCAACACTCCCCCTTAATTCTAAGTAGCTAATTTTACCAATAAAATTTACATCAAAAATTTAAATTGACATGTCGTGTCAAACATCCATTACTGCACGGTTGAATCCTTAGTTTCTAAAATGCATCTCTTGCCAAATATTTTGGGAAAATATCTAAGAATTGTTCTTTTGACTTGCAAAATTCTGAACAAATATATTTTTTGTTCAGAAATTCTATGATAAAATGATACCTTGTATCAATGTTCTTGGTTTTCTTGTGAAACACATCATTCTTTGATAAGATAATGGAGGAACTATTGTCAAAAAATATTGTAGTCGGTTCCTGTTGTTCCTACAACAGATATTTTGACATTCTTCTCTTCCAAACAACTTGACAAGATGCACTTGTAGCCGTGACGTACTGAGCTTCTGCTAAAGAAAAAGTCGCAATGGGTTTCTTCCTTGATGCCACAATACTATGCATGTTTTCGAACGAGATGTGTACCTAGAGGTACTATAATATACCTCTAATTTTCCATAAAAAAAAATAATTTTAAGGTATACTAAAATCCATTTTGCTTAATAGCTTCATAACAAATAGGGGATGTTCATCCTAGTTCTAGATTTAAAGTCCATCTACCATACGATGAAAACCTATAATAGATTCAAGTTAAGCACAAAACTTAAATAAGGGGGATCCTTCAAAATTCCTACAACTTTTCTTTAACAGATGTTTAAACTATATTTATTTATATAGTTGTTTTATACCTACACCTAGGTTTCATGGTTCTAAGTTCCCCTTAACACTTAACTTCTTTGTTGGTGCGCAAAGCTATCTTCTTTGATCTAAAAGGAGATATCCACCAAAGGAAAAAGGGTCTTTGGAAGACATACCCAAAACAAGATAATGTACGAGATCTTAAAATGAATCAATAACACCCTAGGTCGTTGAATGTATTCCTCTAGTAAATTTTTCATGGTTACAATTATCCTAAACACTAAGCTTAACACAGTTTGGGTGAGGAATTCTTGTGCGACAACTCTATTTGAATGATACTTAACTAAGAATTATCCTAACCACCCAAGACAACAACAGTAGTCCAACTGAAACAAAACAGTTAGCCTCCAACTATACTCGATTAGACACTTCTTGAAAAGAGACGGTCATTAAATTTGTAGTTTTGATTATTAAGGGAAGGGGATGTGCTTGTCAGAGAAGTTCAAAATATTCCCTTATAATCAATGCAAGTTTTGTGTATGTAGGTTATGTTGACCTTCCCACCTCTCCTCCCTCTAGTTTCGTGTTACCAAGTCTTCCCTACACATGGCCCGACCAACCTCATACTTCATCATTTACTCTGGTAGATTATCCTCAACTTAGGGTTAGACAAGTTCCTTCCTTGTCATTGTGGCTCTCTGAAATGGAATCTATGTGTTGTCCTTCAGTGGGGAAAACTATCATTCTGGAGGTCATTTTCCCAACAATCCATATGACAAGGCTTGTCTCACTGGTAAGTTTCTAAGAGGCTATCGTATCTTAAGTAGAGGAAAAACTTTTGAAGTTTTCATTTAGTGAATGCCCTTTTCATTCTGTGGATCCTACCACCAAGTTTATTTACATATCTCCCTGCATTTATCCCCTAATGATAATATTGGATATTCTGTGGGGTCAATCTTATTCTGAAACTTGGCTTGGATTATTGATACATTTCTATTTTTCTTTTCGTCTCCTCATTTTCAAGATTTCCCGAGGCCTACCAACTAGCCCCCTGGTAATTTTAGTTTAGGTTATAATATTCCAAGATTCATTCTCCTACACACTCCTTCCCAGTAGTTGTACAATGAGACCGGACTTGGCCCGAATGAGGTTTCGTAAGACTTGTTGGTATACCATGTGTGTAACACCTCCTTATATTTTGTTTTGTGAAGGTTGAGTCTACCCGACGGTATTATACTTAGATCCTTAGTTGACCAAGAAATCCTATAGTGAATTTCTTACCTAGTATAATTACGCAGTTTCTAGAACCATCTCATGGTATGCGACTTTTAAGTTGTAAGTTCTGTGCGTACTTTACAAGGAATGTTTTCGTCTGTCGAAAGAAGGTCGAACAGTAAATTTTTCTTTGTGATGGTAATAATGCCAGTTGTATGGCGACCTATGGAGCTCTGTTTATGACATTCTTGGTGTTCACTGTTTGATTCATCCTTACTCTCTATAATTTGATTTTTGAAAGGTTTAAAAACATGTCTTAGACACAACTCGACTTATATCGTTTATGCATTAAGGGAAATTAAGACTATCGTCTATTTCACTTTATTAGTTTCAATGGTTGTTGTAACTATCCCCTTTTTATTTTCTTTCATTGTTTAAAGTGTTGGTATAAATCACTAATGGTGGGTCTTGTTGATATGAGGTACCCATTAGGGATTCACTACACCCTCCTCCCTCGGCTCAACAATCTACCCAGATAGCAAGTGACAAGACAAGGATCTGAGCCCTCGAATCCAAAAAGATGAGTGTGTCTGGAAAGGAAGATTACGTTGTTGGTTAAGGTTATCATCTTGTTGTTGTTTTACGTTCCTTTCCTTCAACTAACAGTTAATAATCACAGGGTTTGTTTATTTATTTTTCTTTCTCTGTAGGATTTTCGGTCTACGCAAGCCGTGGAAACCCGCCCCTGTATTCAGTGGAAAAGGTAAGTGGGTTCCAAAACCATATTTTCTTAGGATAAACTCTACAGGTTCTAAGCCATGCAAAGGATATTGTGGCCCCATCCAATTTGTTAAAAGAAAAAAACTAAATTATGTCTCGTCTTTGGTAATGTTTTGTTGAAGTACCCCCCAGGTCGTATTTCCATTGTTGGGAATAGTACCAGTACTTACACATGTATTAAACCCATGTTTGATTTTGAATTGGATCAAAATATGTAATATAATTCCTTATTTATTGACTGGTGGTACTGATCGCAAATATTCGGGATGGCAGGCTGAATCATAGCAAGTCCATTCCTTAAAAATTTGAGAAATGTATTTACTATTTAAGAATGAAAGGATAAAGTTTATACAACTCGACTATGATAGTTCCATTTAACTATTTTGGTACTAAAATGTTCCTAGAGTTTAGCTTATAGTTATAGAACTACTAGTACTCTTTGATTTCATTATATTCGATTCATATGGAAGAATATGAGTACGGGTGTTGTTCTAGTTAGAAATTTGAAATCATATCGTATTACAAGAAAAGAAAAAAAAAAGGTTTCCCAACATCTCTAATTCTAAAGGTAGTTATACATCTATCATATCATTTAAAGTTGCACTTACATGTCTGTTAGAAACTTTATCGTACTCATAGTATAGGTACAGATACATTTGTATATATATACATATGCTTGCTATTATAGACATTAGATCTTGATTTTGTTTTTCTCTATGAGGTCTATGCAAATCTCCAAAAGTAATTTGACATGTGCTTTCCTATATGTGATACAGATATATATCATGGGATGTATTGGTTTATAATAGCTTAATTCCATACTAAACGGTAGATAGCGACCCGAGTAAACGTATAGCTCTGAGTTTGTTCTTACAGAACTATACATACTCCATATATATAGACTAGTTTCCACTCTATTCGTGCATAGATAGTTATGTACCAGAAAATTCCAATGTACATGAAAATTGCCCTACAACTACCTATGTACAACATAAATCTATTACAAAAAATGAATTACTTCAGGAACTTAATCACATCCAATCATTTCAACTGTTATAACAATAAAAATCTAATTTCTAGCATTTGTTCAAAATCTACTCCAATAACAGAGCCGCTCAGAATTTGATTTATAAGATATCCAATCAACATTTAGGCTTCATGCATTCATACATTCAAACAGAGTTCACCCAGGTCAATATATCCACACAAAATCTAATATATGCATTACAACTGTGACTAAGTCATTCAACAAATATGGAGAATAATTCTATTCAGGTTTAACAATGCAATTACATCATACATTTTCTCATTCAAAACAAAGAAGGGAAGGTATTACATATCTGAACCAGTTCGCGGGAAGACAAAGGGAAAAAACACGTTCCTCCCATCCATAGAATTGCGTAGCCAAATCACTTGCCCAATTCACCCTCGAGCCTGACCATGAATCCATGAGGACTAACTCAAAACTCCTTCCCAGAAATGTCATTCAACTTCAGTGCTCTTCTCCTTGCCTCACACTCAGCAAGTAGTGTTCATAAGAGCAAGCAATAGATCAGATTTTTCCCTGCATACTAGGTAGTGTGCTACCTCCTCACATATGCTATTTATCAAAACAATATTTTTGCCTAGGTCTTTTTCCCTCCCTTGGGAATTTTCACATCTTTCCAAATACCTGATTTTTAGGGGCTTCCAATGGCCAAATTCCTGATTTTCCACTTGTAACAACAATCCCTGAGGTAGTTGCAACATGTTCCCCACTCATGGAGTCATGGTCAGATGATTTTTAACATGGTTGTTCCATTTGTCCTACTGCAATAAATATAAAATATTATGTTTTCATACAAGTGTCATAGTCGAATAATAAGTTGGGTCAAATCTGATTTTCTGCCCAACAGTCATAATAATTAATTAAAAAGTACCAAATTCAAAATTTGAAATTGCCATAAATGACAAAAAATTTCCAAATTCGAATTTACCAAAAACAGAATAATTTTCCTAACAATTTTTGAATTCAAAATTAATATATTTTTGGGGATGCCACATCCTTTCCCCCTTCAATAAAACACTATCGTCAATGTTCGTTCCTTTCTTGAAACATGATTGGATGAGATTTTTGTAGATCTCCCTTCAATTCCCAAGTGGCCTCCTCAGGACTAATGTGCTTCCATTGCACCTTTACCTAAGTGACGACTCTATTCTAAAGTGTTATTTCTCTCTAGTCTAGAATGCACAAAGGTTCCACCTGGAACTCGCCTTATGGTTCCACCTGCACCACATTCCAATCGATCATCTGAGTAGGATCATGAACATATTTTTTCAACAAAGAAACATCAAGTACGTTATGAATTTTTAGATTAGCTGGAAGTGCAAGTTGGTATGCTACAGGACCAATTCGAGCTAGTATCTCGAAGGGCCCACAAAACCTGAGTGCCAACTTGGCACAGTTCTCGAGTTTTAGTGAACTCTTTCGGGCTTTGACTTTTAAGTAAACATGATCTCCCACTTGAAACTCCAAGTGTCTTCTCTTCTAGTCTGCATTACTTTTATGTCTATCATGTGCCACTTTCAAGTTATGTTGTACATGTCTTATCATACTTTCCATTTCTTGGAGCATCTCCAGTCCCACCATAAGTTTGTCAACCAGGTTGTCCCAGCTAATTGGAGTTGTACACTTTCTTCCATATAGTACCTCGAAGGGGCTCAACTTAGCCGACGTTTGGCACCCATTGTTATATGCAAATTCTACCAGGTGTAAGTAGTCTTCCCACCTACTCGGTTTTGTTATTACGTACATGCGGAGCATATCTTCTACGATTTCATTTGTCCTTTTGATATGTCCATTCGTTTGTGGATGATAACTCGTACTGAAATTCAAATTAGTATTTAACCCTGCAAACAATTCTTTTGAAAAAGTGGATGTGAATTTTACATCTCTATCCAAAATCACCATTTTAGGAATACCATGCAGTCTAAATATTTCTTTCATAAATATTTCATCGATATTTATAGCTTTAAAAGTAGAATTTACAGGGATAAAGTGTGCATACTTACTGAGTTTATCGATTACAACCATAATAGAGTCATTATGTTTCTGAGTTCTAGGAAAACCTGTAATAAAGTCTAGTGATATGGCTATAATAGGCCAGTTGGATGCTAGTGTTTGGCCTTAACCTACTGACAATCCTAGCATCTAGCCAAGTATTCTATTGTTTGACCCTTCATATTGGGCCAGTAAAATAGTTTCCTAAGTGTTGTTATCATCTTCTGGTATCCCGGATTGCCAAAATACGGTTTCTTATGTACTTCATCCAGTATTGTTATTTTTAATTCTGTTGAATCTAGTATGTAAAGTCTGTCCTTAAATCGTTAAAGTCCATTTTTATCGATACTCAGATATGGTTTATCTGAGTTTGCGGTATTGTTTTGTAAGTATCCCATTATATTAGCATAAATTTGGTCGTTAATGCTTGTTGTCCTTATCCTCTGTTCCAGATTGCTTTCTTCTCTACTAACATTTATCTCAAATAACCCATGGACTCTTCTGCTTAAGGTATCTGCTACCTTATTTTCCTTACCCTTGATATGTCTTACCTCAAAGTCGAATTCTCTCAAAAAGGGTAGACACCGTGCTTGCCTTGAATTAAGATCTGAATCGCTAAACATATATTTCACTCCGCTATTATCTGTCAGTAATAGAGATTTTCTGCCCATTATGTAGTGTTGCCACATTTTTAAGGCGTGTATTATTGTTGCGAATTCTATGTCATGAGTGACATAGTTTCGCTCATGTTCTTTTAATTTCTGGGATTCATAACAAATCATGTGTCCTTCCTAAGTTATGAGACCACCTAGTCCTTCTTTACTCGCATCAACAAAGATGGTAAAGCCTTTTTCTGGGTCTACTACCTTCAATATGGGGGTAGTTGTCAATAACTTTTTTTTCTTGTTAAAACTATCCTGACACTTCTGTGACCAGTTAAACTTGGTCCCTTTCTTTTGTAATGACATGATAGGGTAGGATATTTTGGAAAACCCCTTTATAAATCTGTGATAATATCCGGTGATTCCCATGAATGACTGCATATCTGCTACATTCTTAGGTACCATCCATTCCATGAAGGATTTTATTTTCTTAGGGTCGACTGCAATGCCTGCTGCTGAAATTACGGGTCCTAGGTATTGTATTTTCTTTTGATAAAAATCACACTTATCAAATTTGGCGTACAGTTTGTGTTTCCTCAAAGTTTGTAGAACTATTCTTAAGTGTTCTTCATATTCTTCCTCCATTTTAGAATAGACCATGATATCATCGATAAATACTAGTACAAACTTGTCTAAATACTGACTGAAAATACTGTTCATCAGACACATAAACGTGGTTGGTGCATTGGTGAGTCCAAAAGGTATGACTACGAAATCGTAGTGTCCATATCTTGTCTGAAAGGCTTTTTTATTTATGTCCTCATCTTTTATCCTAACTTGATGATAACCAAATTGTAAATCCAACTTTGAAAAGATCTTGGCCCTACCTACTTAATGGAACAGATCATTTATCCTAGGTAAGGGGTATTTGTTCTTAATTGTCATTTTGTTCAATTGCCTATAATCAATACATAGTCTTAGAGTACCATATTTATTTTTCACAAAGAGGACTGGTGCTCCCCATGGAGAAACACTCGGTTTGATATACTCTTTGTCCAATAAATCCTGCAGCTGTATTTTTAATTCTGTCAATTCTGGTAGACTCATTCGGTAAGGTGCTTTCGAGATGGGGGCTGAACCAGGTAGTATGTCTATGGAGAAGTCTATTTCCCTTCTAGGAGGTAACTCTGGTATCTCATCAACAAATACGTCTCTGAATTCACGTAGGATAACAACTTCTTCCAAGTTGGGATTATCTTATTTTTCTAACAGATTCGTTATTTGGATGGTGTAAACTTAACACCCCTTTCTCATGCATTTCTTGAATTGCATTGATGTGACTTGTCTAAGTGATGTAGGTTTTGGTATACCTTGGGTTGTTCTAGTAGTTTCATAATCATCTTTATAATTAAGTGTCTTTGTATAACAATCTAGAACTACTTTGTTCTTTTCCAACCAATCCATTCTGATAATCATTTCATCAGATCCTAGTGCCAGAATATTCAGATTTGCTCTTATGTTTTGACCATCTAAACTGAATTCAAAATCATAAATAAAGTCAATCACTTTCCTTTTAGTTTCTTTTGCTAACTGTACCAACCATGATTTTTCATGTTTCATCCTCTTAAGTTTATTTGACTCTACTACTCCAGGAGTGATATAACTTAACGTAGATCCAGGATCAATTAAAACAGAAGTTTGGGTGTTATTGATTTTACCTTCGATTTCCACCACAGAGGACTAGTGGTTAGGTTTCCGACCATCAATGGCTGCATTTATCCGATGCAAGATTCTGCCTACATCACCCACCGTCGAAGCTTCCTATAGATTATGAACAACAGTTATGTTTGTTGTGTTTAAACATGGACAGTTCCTCCTGAGATGAGGTTCTCCACATTCCCAGTACTTCAATGTCTCACGGGGACTATTCTCAAACTTCTTTGTTCCCAGATTTACCGGTTTACCATTGCCTTGCGCACTTGGATGGTTTAAGTGAAAATATTTTCTAGGAAATATTTTTTTTGCATTCTGATAAGGAGCTAGTTGGTATCCCTTCCTTCGTTCGTTCATCCGGTCTTGTTTCTTATCCTTCCAAGCCTTGGGAAACTATGCCCGTTGTTTGTACTGGTCGTTGCACATTCGTTCTTTCCTGAATACTTCACTCAATGACTTGGGGTTGTCAAACTCAATTATGTCTCTATAAGATTGTGGTAAACAACTTAGGAACCACTGCATTTTTACCTTGTCCTCTCGGATATAAGGTACAAACCTTAGTAATTCTAGGAATTTGTTTATAAGACCCTGGATTTTCATCTGACCCAGTTTCAACTCATAAAATTCTTTGGTTTTCTTTTCATAGTAGTTTTCAGATAGGTATTGTTTCTTGAAATATTTATTAAAATCAGACCACTCCATCTATTTCTCTTTTAATCCCTTGGCCAATTTCAGATCTTGCCACCAAATGCTGGCTTTTCCTTTCAGATTGTAAACGACCATCCTAACCTTCATATTTCTTGAATAGTTATATATTCGGAAATATGTTTTGATGTCTAATAACCATGCCTCAACTTCCTCTCCTATTTTGGATTCTCCATTGAAGGTAGCTAGTTTAATTTTCTTAAATTCTCTTTCAAGGTGGTATACTTGTTTCCTTTTTTTATTTGTTTTTGTTTTGTCCTTAGCTAAAGGCGTACCCTCAGATGAATTTTCTTCTTGTTCTACTTCTGGACCAGAGTTCTTGGAGGCCCTTTTGCTGACCTCGTCTTTGTTGTTATCGTCCTTTGGGATTTTCTTTGTCACTATACTACGGAACAGGACTTCATGTATCTCCTGTTGTTCCTACTGTGATTTCTTCATTTTTTCATTGTTGGCTTTGAAAATGTGCAGCTCAACAATAAGATTCCTCATTGTTTCTAGCACCTCCATAGGTGATCTTCTATCATTGTTCTGTCTTGGATCTCCAAGAGGTCTCTTCTCTGGATTTCCTTCAATTCTTATTTCTACAACATCCTGAGCTTCCATAATTAACACAAAACAGAAAGGGTTCTATGTTTGTAACAATAAAGGTTTTATTAGTTTTACATGAACATAATTATATGATTAAGTAATTTAGATAGACCTGTTAAAGGTCCAAGTGCTTTAACCTTCTGCTCTGATACCATATGTAATATACCTCTAATTTTCCCCGGAAAAAAAAAATTTCTAAGGATTACAAAACTCCATTTCGCTTAATAGCTTCATAACAAATAGTGGATGTTCATCCTAGTTCTGGATTTAAGGTCCATATACCATACGATCACAACCTATAATAGATTCAAGTTAAGAAGAAAACTTAAATAAGGAGGATCCTTCAAAATTCCTACAACTTTTCTTTAACACATGTTTAAACTATATTTATTTATATAGTTGTTTTATAAATACACCTAGGTTTCGTGGTTCTAAGTTCCCCTTAACACTTAACTTCTTTGTTGGTTTGAAAATATATCTCCTTTGATCTAAGAGGAGATATCCACCAAAGGAAAAAGGGTCTTCAGAAGACACACCCAAAACAATAGAACGTATGAGATCTTAAAACGAATCAATAATGGCCTAGGTCATTGATTGTATTCCTCTAGTAAGTTTTTCATGGTTACAGTTCTCCTAAACACTAAGCTTAACACAGTTTGGGTGAGGAATTCTCGCGTGACAACTCTATTCAACTGATCCTTAACTAAGAATTATCCTAACCACCTTATACAATGACAGTAGTCCAACTGAAACGAAATAGTTAGCCTCCAACTATACTCGATTAAACACTTCTCGAAAAGAGACGGTCATTAAATGTGTAGTTTTGGTTATTAAGGGTAGGGGATGTTATTTTCAGAGAATTTAAGCCTCTACCATTATAATCAATGCAATTTCTATGTATGTAGGCTATGCTGACCTTCCCACCTATCCTCCCTCTAGTCTCGTCTTGCAAAGTTTTCCCTAGCACATGGCCTGACCAACCCCATACTTCGGCATTTACTTTGGTAGATCGTCCTCAACTTAGGGTTAGACGAGTTCCTTCCTCGGCATTGTGTCTCTCAGAAATCGACTCTATGTGTTCTCCTTCGGTGGGGAAAACTATTGTTGTGGAGGTCGTTTGCCCATAAATCCAGACGTCAAGGCCCGTCGCACTGGTAATTTTCTAATAGGCTATCGTATCTTAAGAAGAGGAAAAAGTTTCAAATTTTTCATTTAGTGAATGCCCTTTTCATTCTTTGGATCCTAACGCCAAGTTTATTTACATCTCTCCCTGCATTTCTCCCTTAATGTTAACACTAGATATTCTGCACGGTCAATCTTATTCTGAAAATCAGCTTGGATTATTCGTACATTTCTATTTTTCTTTTGGTCTCCTCGTTTTCAAGATTTCCCAAGGCCTATCAACTAGCCTCGTGGTAATTTTAGTTTAGGTTATAATATGCCAAGAATCATTCTCCTACACACTCCTTCTCGGTAGTTGTACAAAGAGACCGAACTTGGCCCGAATGAGGTTTCGTAAGACTTGCTGGTATAACCTATGTGTAACACCTCCTTATGCTTTGTTTTGCGAAGGTTGATTCTACCTGACGGTATTATACTCAGATTCTTAGTTGACCAAGAAATCCTTTAGTGAATTTCTTACCTAGTATAATTACGTAGTTCCTAAAACCATATCATGGTATGCGACTTTTAAGTTGAAGGTTCTGTGTGTACTTTACAAGGAATTTTTTCTTTCATCGAAAGAAGGTCGAACAGTAAATTTTTCTTTGTGATGGTAATACTACTAGTTGTATGGTGACCTCTTGAGGTCTGTTTACGACATTCTCAGTGTTTATTGCTTGATTCATCCTTACTCTCTGTAATTTGATTTTGTAAAGGTTTAAAAACATGTCTTAGACACAACTCGACTTATACCGTTTATGCATTAAAGGAAGCTAAGACTGTCGTCTATTTCACTTTATTAGTTTCATTGGTTGTTGTAATTGTCCCCTTTTTATTTTCTTTCATTGTTTAAAGTGTTGGTATAAATCACTAATGGTGGGCCTTGTTGATATGAGGTACCCATTAGGAATTCACTACACCCTCCTCCCTCGGCTCGAACATCTAGCTAGATAGCAAGCGATGAGACAAGGATCTGAGCCTTCGCATCCAAAAAGATGAGTGTCTCTAGAAAGGAAGATTACACTGTTGGTTGAGGTTATCATCATGTTGTTGTTTTCCGTTCCTTTCCTTCAACTAACAGTTAACAATCACAGGGTTTATTTATTTTTTCTCGTTCCTTGTAGGATTTTTGGTCTGTGCAAGCCTTGGAAACCCGCCCCTATCTTCCGTTGAAAAGGTAAACAAGTTCTGAACCCATATTTTCTCAGGATAAACTCTACAGGTTCTAAGCCATACAAAGGAGATCGTGGCCATGTCCAGTTTTTTAAAAAAGAAAACTAAATTCTATCTCGACTTTGGTAATGTTTTGTTGAAGTATACCCAGGGTCGTATTTGCATTGTTGGGAATAGTACTAGTACTTACACATGTATTAAATCCGTGTTTTATTTCGAATTGGATCAAAATATGTAATAGACTTCCTTATTTATTGACTAGTGGTACTGATCGCAAATACTCGGGATGGAAGGTGGAATCATAGCAAGTCCATTCCTTAAAAAATTGAGAATTGTATTTATTGTTTAAGAATGAAAGGAAGAAGTTTATACAACTCGGCTATGACTGTTCCATTTAACTATTTTGGTACTAAAATGTTCCTAGAGTCTAGCTTATAGTAATAGAAGTATTGGTACTCTTTGATTTCATTATATTCGATTCATATGGAAGAATATGAGTCGGAGTGTTGTTCTAGTTAGAAATCTCAACTCATATCGTATTACAAGAAAAGAAAAAAAAAACAATTCCAACATCTCTAATTCTAAAGGTAGTTATACATCGAGCATATCATTTACAGTTGCAGTTACATGTCTGTTAGAAACTTTATCGTACTCATAGTATAGGAACAGATACATATGTATATATATACATCTACTTTCAATTGTAGACATTAGATCTTGTTTTTTTTTTCTCTCTTAGGTCTACGCAAATCTCCAATAGTAATTTGACATGTTCTTTCCTATATATGATATAGATATATCATGGAATGTGTTGTTTTGTGATAGCTTAATTCCATACTAAGTGGCAATTTGAGACCCAAGTAAACTTATAGCTCTGAGTTTATTCTTACAGAACTATACATACTCCATATATATATATATATATATATAGACTAGTTTCCACTATATTCGTACATAGATAGTTTTGTACCAGAAAATTCCAATGTAAAGGAAAATTGCCCTACAACTACCTCTGTACAACAAAAATCTATTACAGAAAATGAATTACTTCCAAAACTTAATCACATCCAATCCTTTTGACTGTTATAACAATACAAATCTAATTTCTAACATTCGTTCCAAATCTACTCCAATAAAAGAGCCACTCAGAATTTGATTTATAAGATATCCAATCAACATTTAGGCCTCATGCATTCATAAATTTGAACAGAGTTTGCCCAGGTTAATATATCCACACAGAATCTAATAGGTGCACTACAACTGTGACTAAGTCATTCAACAATGATTCAGAATAGTTCTACTCAGGTTTAACAATGCAATTACATCAGACATTTTCTCATTCAAAACAGAGAGGGGAAGGGATTACATATCTGAAATAGTTCACGGAAAGACAAAGGGAACAACCATGTTCCTCCCAATAGTAGAATTGGGCAGCCAAATCACTTGCCCAATTCACCTCCCATCCTGAGCATCAATCCATGAGGGATAAATCAGAAATCCTTCCTAGAAATTCCATTCAACTTCAATGCTCTACTCCTTTCCTCACACTCAGCAAGTAGTGTTCATAACAACAAACAATAGATCATATTTTTCCCTACATACTAGGTAGCCTCCTGCCTCCTCACATATGTTATTTATCAAAACAATACTTTTGCCTAGGTCTTTTTCCCTCCCTTGGGAATTTTCACATCTTTCCAAATGCATGGTTTTCAGGGGCTACTTGTAACAATCAGCCCTAAGGTAGTTCCAACATGTTCCCCACTCATGAAGTCATGGTCAACAGACTTTTAACATGGTTGTTCCATTTGTCCTCTTGCAATAAATATAAAATATTATGTTTTCATACAAGTGTCATAGTCAAATAATTAGTTGGGTCAAATTTTATTTTCTACACAACATTTATAATAATTGATTACAAATTACCAAATTTGAAATTCGGAATTTCCATAAATGGAAACAATTTTCCAGATTCGAATTTACCAAAAATCGAATATTTTTCCTAACAATTTTCGAATTCAAAATTAATTTATTTTTGGGGATGCCACATGTACTTTTCCTAACATCTATTCTTCCTCCACAATCACTATCAGTGTATCCAATAAATCTGGAATATTTTGAAGTAGAATACATAATGCTAAAATCATTTGTTCCATTTACATATTTTAGAATCCTTTTTCCTGTCTTCCAATGGGATTCTTTTGGACTTTTCATGAACCTTGAATTTAGGCTTACTCCATACTTAATAACAGGTCTTGTTGTTGTCGGGTACATAAGATTGCCTGGCATTCTTTTGAAGGGTATGGGATCCATTCTAGACCATTCATCTTCCTTACTTAATTTAAATCTTGTTATGACAGGTGTTGGGGCTACCTCAGAATTAATCTTGTTGAATCTTTTCAAAATTTCATGCGCATACTTATATTGTGAAATAAATATACCATCTTTGGACTCGTGAACTTCAATACCCAAAAAATGTCTCATAAGCCCCAAATCAGTGATTTCAAATCCATCCTTCATGACTGACTTAAATTCTTTAATGCCAAAATCACCTATAAAAATCAAATCATCTACATATAAGAAACAATTAACATATTACCTCACTGATTTGGTTTTATGTACAATGTTGGTTCACAATCACTTCTCTGAAATCCATTATGTGTGAGATACAAATCTATGTGAATGTACCAAGATCTTGGTGCTTGCTTTAACCCATACAATTTCTTCTTCAATCTGTGTACTTTGTTTTCTTTTCCTAGAATGTCATAGCCTTGTGGTTGTTCCAAATATACTTCTTACTGTAAATGTCCATTAAAAAATGTTGTCTTTATATCCATTTGATAAAGTAGTAAATAAGATGTAAATCCCTAGGGTTCTAACATATTAATCATTTAAATTAATGGGGAAAACACTTCTACTTCCTTGATATTTTCCTCCTTCAAATAATTAGAACAACTTATGTACAAAAATCCCCAAGAGAAATTGAAATGCCCCAAAAGAAATTGAAATGATGTTCAAATCAAGGAAGAGACAGAATAAGTTACCAAAATCAGTTGAATACATTGAAATTATAATCTTATTCAAGTTTGTCGTTGATCAAGGACAAGAGGTAAACAAAACTCGAAAAATATGAAGTGATTTATTATATAATATGGAGATTGTTAGACTATTTACCCACAAAGAATATAAACACACAGCAGAAAATCAGAGATAAAACATACACACACAACATGATTTACGTCATAAAAACCTCCTTCACCTCATGAGGGAAACATCCATGGGACAATGGCAATGACATTCTTATTATTCATTAAACCAGAGATTACAACCAACAACCTAGAGGGCTTGAAGCCCCTGCTCAATATTTGTCTCTGAGTCACAGATATTTAAACAACTTCTCCCACGGTTACAATGAAACTAATTCATTAATTGTACATTCTAACTTAGGTTGCCTTATCTCAACCAAAAGATGAATAATAGGATCGAGATCCAAATCCGGAGGGGATTTCTTGTCACAATTTCAACAATGTCCACCTTGACAACAATTTTCCTGATGTCTTGTACAATTTGATTCATCACCTTCAAGAGAATCAAATCATGACCACAACTTCTCTTCAATACTGGTTCCCAAAAACATGTCTGCACAACTTGCTCGAATATGGACCACTCCACCTCCATTAGTAACCTGCCTTACAATTCATACCATGTCCAATTTAGGTAAGATGAACTATGTGTCAAATGCTCAAGGCTTTGAATACAATGGGAAAAAAACCTGCATTTGTCCAAACTAACCCAATTGTCCCTTATACTCATAAAAGACAGAATTTGAAGTAGATATTTTCTTGTCCAATTCCTTCTACAAAATATGAATAATCACAGATGAAAACATTTGAAACCATTGTAGGTGATACATGTGCCTCTAAAATGTCTAATACTTGAACATATCAAACCTTTCCATTACATACTTTATACTTCCAACTAGCATACAATACATGATACATAACCTCTTCTTCCATATTACAAGGATATACACCTGAAGAAAACAAATTGAAAGACAAAGGGATATTTTCCGGTTTCACATTATTCATGTTGAATTTCCTAAGTATCTTTTCCTTATACTATAAATGTGATAACCAAAGATTATCATCTTTCCTCCCTCTATGTATTTCCATGCCCAAGATTTTTTTTTGCTACTCCTTGATCCTTCACCATGAACATCCATGCCAACTAAGCCAACCGTCTGATCTTAACCATGCTTTTACTTCAAAAAACATATCGTCAGCAATCTAAACACCAACATAATGAATGTACCATAAACACAGTAGCTAAATCCATTTCTTGTAAAACTTGGCTCACCATGAAGGAATCACCCATGTTGTACCAATGCCTGATGCGCATTTCAGGCCATACAATGACTACTTGAGCTTGCAAACAAACCTTTTGTTGTGATCCTGAACAAACCCTTCTGGTTGCTCGATATACATATCTCGTCATACAAATCTCCATAAAAAAATTGTCTTATCATCTAGCTACAACAACTAGTGCCAATGATACATGAATGAGAAAAGCTTATCAAATGACGAGAATATTTCATGGAAATCAATGCCTTCCAAAAAAAATTCTGCTATTAGTCATGAGTTCTTCCTTTCATCTTTTACTATGCCTCATTTGAGAAGAAATCCATCAAACACTATCTTTGTTAATGATGATATATATCCATTAACATCCTCATTATAACCAACAAATATCTACATGTTTGATCTGGATCCTACGTAGAATGTTGATGAGAACATGAACATAACAATCAAACAATTTAAAAAAACCGAGTAATCGCAAGAGAAGACCTATTCAATATACCTCTTCCAGAATCTTCTAACCTTTTGCAACTAATTGTGACTTATTTTCCAGATAGCACTTAACTTCTTTTGACCACAACTCATGTTGCAACTTGGCATTACTACATATGTCATTCAATCCTAATTGTCTTGCAATAATTTCCAAAATTCCAAGGAATATGAACCTGCCTCCATAATGTGTTCTCAAACCCTTGATTTAACCTGTCAATACATAAACACATCATCCTTTCTATTGACACAATTTTTTGACTGGGGCACTTTTAGTGCTCCACCTCAAACAGAGTATTCAAAATGTTGACCACATTCGACCATTACTACCAAATGAGCCTTTACCACTCACCTCTAGGAACATTTCAATGTAGTTCCAACATTCCACCTTAACATGAGCATTCCCTTGACCAAATCTGGCCAAGACTACCAAATGAGTTTTTCACTGGTCACCTCTATGCCACTTTATAGTGGAGCTTCACCAAGCCCTTAAACATGCTCCATGACATGCAATTCTATGGACACCATACCATGGGCAACCAATAATAATGGACCTAAAACACACAATTGTAGATGTATCTAGAAAGTTTTAATTCATGACTCATGCCCCCCACCCTTCTTCATTCTACCTAAATCTATGTCTAGACTTTTTTAGGTGACTTAACAGAACCAGGGGTACACATGCCTAACCAGGTCTTACAACAATATGCCCAATTCCATGTAACAAAAAAATACAACTTCAAAAGAAATTGTTCACATGGTAACTTTACCATTACCTTTACTGTTATTGCTGCCATTTAATAGCACTTATGTCTCTAGTTTCTTGATCGTAAATCTATCACAAAAAGATCTTCAATTTGTTAAGCATCGTTCCTCCATGAGAATAGATCTGGGCATGCTTCAATAACAACAAATATACTCCATGCATAGACAACCCAAGCCTTCAGCTCCACTCTCTCTTTCAACCGGCATGGCCTCTTCCTTCAAGAGCTCATCTTCAAATCAGAAAGTGATACCATTGGATTAGATGTGACATCTTTGCAAACTTATTCTCCAAGAGCATAAATTTTACGAGGACTCCATGAAAAAATAAATTTTCACTCAAACCGATTTTACCATCACCCCTTTACCATTTACCATTTTTATTTCCATTTCCATTTACTCACACTTACAAATTCCACCAATAAATTATCACTTCAATTTAATTGAAGTCTTCCCTAAGTCAATCATACATATACTTTAATACATAATTTAAGCAAGCTAGGATGCCTTTACAAAATGTGTATGACGCACATTTTATACATGCACCCTTTAAAAAATAAAATAACCAAGGTTAACATAGGTAGGTATATCAATAATGTCAATGAGAATAATAATTCCACGTCGTTTGTTTCCAACATTTCATCCATGCTATTACCACATGACCCTTCACCAGTCCAACTCTAGCCCTTCCTCAACACTCGACTCTGTTCGCATGATCCTGCTACTTTTGTTTTTAATATCTTCTTGGCGCTATGCAGGGTCTATGCTAGTGAATCCACAATAGGGACACATCCAGTAGAAAGGCCCAACTAGGTGTAAAATCAGCCAAAACCAGATATGAATACTATCTCTTACATCCATTTAACGGTGTCTTGAAGAAGAGATAATCACACCAGAATCTTGTAAAGACTGAGTAAACAAGTAATCTATAATTTCTTATGGCTAACAAATTGCATTATACATTGTACATGTTTTAGAATATCTTACACAATAATCTTGGTGGTGGCCACTGAGTATTATGTGGTATCTTCACTGCACATACATACAATATGCAACAACCTCAACAATGATTCTACTTCTATCACATGGTGGTGGCCACTGAGTATTATGTGGTTTCTTCACTGCACATACATACAATATGTAACAACCTCAACAGTGATTCTACTACTATGACATCCACATCCAATGCAAGGAAGACCTTCAAATGCTTTCCCTAGCAAAGCTAGTCTCACGTACAATTTAAATCAGTAGCTTGTTTGAAAACTACCAACTAATATTCCTTCGTAACTATTTCAACACAGCTTGCAACCATGTCTTGCACAGCCACACCTCCCATCAAATCTATTAGAAGATTCTCTCGTAGACTGGATGGATGCCCATTTTGCTAGCCGCTACAATTTTCTTTTTTCTCGACCACCCAAAAAAATAGTAGCTTGAGCCATGGACACTAGCTCTATTCTCGGGCATACATTCAATTAAAGACACCTCACTATGTTTTTGAATTTGATGACATGTTTAATGGCCATATATTTGTTAATGAGAAAGGCACTAAGTATACCTCTTCAGGCTTCCTGATCATGCAACCACAGATCTACTTCTCCAAGCCTGCACAAACCTCAATCAAGAATTCTCCTTCCAAAGGCACACAAACCACCATGAATCTTCTCAACTCAAGCTCGGCTTTCACAAACAACCACTCGACCTAGGCTCCCTTCCTTGCTAGGGTTCACAAAACTCCTGATCCATATCTGCCTCCATGAATCCATACAACCTAATAATTTATCCACTCTCCTTTTTCTCTCCTCACAATGAGTAAAGGGTTCTCCCTTCCAGCATATATGCCAGCGGTGAATTAAAAAACCTTAAATTTCACAAGTGTTCCTTGAAATCGGCACTCCCTAAACTAGAGGAGCCCAATGCTACATTGGAAACAACGTTCCCCACAACAATAAATTAGATTGGCGCTTCCTTAGGCATATAACCCAATGCTCAAGTAAATATCAACGCTCCCTATAGGCAGAGCGACCAATGTTGAGCTAAAACGACGACACTCCCCTTTTTCACTGTAATATTTATCCTCACGGAGTGATAGACCCGCGAAAGTTTTTGCTTCCTTAGCTCGGTAAACAGGGCGATAACTCTTTTCCAGCGATCTCGTTCTCTGCTGACTTTGAGATCTCTATGATACCATTTGTTAAACTATTTTTCCATAGATATCATAAACACACAGTAGAAAATCAGAGATAAAACATACACAGACAACATGATTTACCCGGTAAAACCCTCCTTCACCTCATGAGGGAAACATCCACGGGACAATGGCAACGACATTATTATTGTTCAATAAATTGGAGATTATAAGCACTAGCCTCGAGAGGTCTTAATTCCCTAGCTCAATATTTGTCTCTCATGCACACATATTTAGACAACTTCTCCCACGATTACAATGAAACTAGTTCAGTAATTGTACATTCTAACTTAGGTTGCCTTATCTCAACCAAAAGATGAATAATAGGATCGATATCCACATCTTGTGTGAATATGTTGTCACCATTTCAACAGAGATCACGTGTCCAAATAACGAGAAGTAAACAAAACTCGAAAAATATGAAGTGATTTATTATATAATATGGAGATTGTGTGTCCAAATAATGAAGTTATGTCTCTCAGTGATCAAATTTGAAGAACTATTTTTATTTTTAATTGCAAGTTGAAGGATATATATCCGCTCAAATTTTCTACGATCAAAAGTTGAAAAATATATGTACTTCAATTGACAAGATTAAAGTAGTTACACAGTTAAAAAAAATAAATTAAATAAAATATTGTCCTTCGAGTTATTTAAAATGTTAAAATTTAATGAACAACCTCATAGATAAGTTGTCAAATGGTTTTATCTTGAAGGAGGATGGTTGCCATTCTCCCCACCTATGTTCAAAATCACAATATAAATTTTTAGACACAACACAAAATCAAACGTTTTTGTGAACACCAATATCACCCTAATATTGTAGTCTATTTATTCATATGATGCACCAACAATGCATCTATATATCTTTCTTAAACATGGGATTCATGCTCATTTTAGATCTAATTAAAAACAAAAAAATGTAATAGATATTCAGGTCTTTGTTGAAGTGTGATTGTGACATCCCCAAAAATAAAATATTTTTGAAATTTAAAATTTCTGGAAAATAATTTCTATTTTTAGTAAATTTGAATTTTGAATTTTTTTTTCCATTTATGGCAATTCCAAATTTCGAATTTGGTAATTGTAATTAATTATTTTGACTGTTGGGCAGAGACCTGATTTGACCCAACCGACTATTTGACTATGACACTTGTATATAAACATAATATTTTATGTTGATTGCAGGAGGACAAATGGAACAACCATGTTAAATTTAGCTGACCATGACTCCATGAGTGTGGAACATGTTGGAACTACCTCTGGGCTGATTATTACAAGTGGAAAAGAAGTGATTTGGCCATTGGAAGCCCCTAAAAATTAGGGATATAGAAATCTTCGAAAATTCCCAATGGAGGGAAAATACCTGGGCAAATGATAAATAGCATATGAGAGGAGGCAGGACGCTGCCCAGTATGCTCGGGAAAAGATACTATTGATTTTATTGCTGTTGTGAACACTACTTTGTAAGTGTGAGGCAAGAGGAATCAACTTAAGTTGAAGGATGTTATGAAGGAGGAGTTTTCCAAGTTCGCCCTCATGGATTCATGGTCAGGCTAGGGGGTGAATCGGGCAAGTGGTTTTGGCTGCCCTATTCTATGGTTGGGAGGAACGTGGTTGTTCCTTTTGTCTTCTTGCGAATTGGTTTAGATATGTAAACATTTCCTTACTCTGTTCTTGGTTGTTTTGTGTGTACCTAATACTATGCAACTAATTGTTCTAAATCAAAATAATTCTTTCAATGGATGATATCTATCGTGGTATTAGATTTACAATTACAGTCTAAATTATGGAGTGGTCCCTCCCGAAAAATCTGGAATACTAGGCAACTTTATTTAAATACGATTTGAGTTTAAGAGAGAAGATCCATCTATAGGATAGGTTTAATCTGAAGTCAAAATGCTAGGATACTATGTATGCTTGAAGAATACCAATCTGTTTAGATACAGGTTTAATTCTGTGATTGAAGTATTAAACAGATCTAAATTTCAACATTCAGAGAGGTTAATCTCAAGTCCAAATGCTAGGATAGTCTCTATGCTTAAAGAAGACTAATCTGTATAGATATAGGTTTATATCTGTGATTGAAGTATTAAATAGATCTAAATTTGTGCATTCAGATTTGAGTAAATTTGTGTTGAAAGGAAACATTTAAATGTATCGATAATTCCAAACAATCATGCATCTTAAAGAGACTTCTTGTCTGTTATATTTCATAATTGAAGAGAAATATGAAACATCAAGAACCTTAAGGCCACCTTAACCTTTGTAGGCCACAAAACACCATCACCTCCTTGATCAAAATCTCTTAGGAGATTGAAGGGGCATTTTTCTGCGTTTAAAGACCAGAGTCGAAATTGTAATAGGGATGAGGTTGACAACAATTTTTGGAATTCAATTTGTCCCTCTGTTTTAGTTTATTGAGTTTGTAAACTCTGTTCATGTTTCCATTTTTGGCTTTTCGGAGTTTATTAGTTCAAGTTCCATGGAGTTCTTTTGTTCTTGAAAACATCGAAACCCGAAGTGGCACCACAACTTGATCGAATTTCATAATTTGGCGATTACCGTTGTATGTTGTTCATGCATCAAGCATTACCAAACGCCTAAACCTGATATTGGTTGGGTCGTTTACCTTTCTCGGGATTTCGCGATTCAGTGTTTGACATTGTGCAACATTTTGCATCGAGAGTTAGTAAACCTTGAAACCCGAAATTGTTGGGCCCACATCCTAATCACATTTCGTAATTCATAATTTCTTATTTCGTTTTGTTTGTGAATCATGTGTTCGTAAAACCTGAAATCCCGAACCCCGAAACCCCATAGTGTTGGGCCCACAACCTTTTACCTATGTCTGTTTGGTCATTTTCATCATGTGATTATGTGTATGGACTAACACATGAGGCCTAGGCCATCAACTCCCAAAATCATTTGTGTTGTTAAGAATGTGGTAATGGTTATTGGTACAAACAAATTGGAGAGTAATTATAATTATAGAAATTGAAATAAACATTGAAATGAGGAGTAAACACTTATCGCCGATCGGAAAACTTAAAGTTGAATGGTAATGACAGTCGACGACAGTAAGGACTCTTGCAAACTTTCAGGCTCAAGTATTATAACAGAAAGCTTACTTTCTTGAATCTCAAACTATTCAAGCATATTTATACAAACAATTTATTTTTTATGTATTTTTTATTTATTTTTAATTTTTCAGACAGTTTTTGAGGTATATTACATATGGTATCAGAGAAAAAGATACAACACTGGGCCTGAATAGGGCCACATTAGCTACTTAGTATACATTCTGACATATGTAAAACTAATAAATCTTATGGTTTCAAACAGAAAGCCCTTTCTGTTTTTTTTAAATTTTGGCAGCTCAGAATGGTGCAAAAGTCAGGATGGAAGCAAATCTATAGCAAGGACCTTCATGAGATCCAAGACAGAACAATGATGGAATATCACCCATGGAGGTGTTGGAAAGAATGACGAATCTTATTGTTGAACTATAGGTTTTCAAGGCCGACAATGAAAAATTGAAGAAAGCACAATAGGAGCAGCAAGATATAGATGAAGTTCTGTTGCGTAGTATAGTAACCAAGAAAATCCCTAAAGACAATAAACATGACGAAGAAGTCAGGAAAAGAGCCTCCAATAATTCTGGACTAGAAATAGAAAAAGGAGACAGTTTGTTTTAAGGGACACCTTTAGCTGAGGACAAAACTATACTAGACAGAAAAAGAAAACAAGTAGACCAACTCAAAGGAGAATTTAAAAAGATTACACCGACTACCTTTGATGGAGAATCTAGGACACGAGAAGAAGTTGAGGCATGGTTGCTGGACATAAAAAAATACTTCCAGATATACAACTATTCCAGCAACATGAAGGTCAGAATGGCCATCTGCAATCTGAAGGGGAAGGCCGCATTTGGTGGCAAGATCTGAAATTGGCCAAGGGCCTAAAGGAGAAATAGTTGGAATGGTCCAACTTTAAGAAGTATTTCAAGAAACATAACCTTTCTGAAAGATATTATGAAAGGAAGATGAAAGAATTTTATGAGTAATGACTCGAACAAATGACGATGGAGGACCTTATAAATAAATTTCTGGAACTACTAAGGTTCGTACGATACATCTGGGAGGATAAGGTAAAAATCTAGCAATTCTTAAGTTGTTTACCACATGCCTACCGGGAAAGAATTGAGTTTGACAACCCAAAATCCTTGAGTGAGGTATCCAAGAAAGAACGAATGTGCTATGACCAGTATAAACAAAGGGAAGAGTTTCCCAAGACCTGGAAGGATAAAAAGCAAGATCGAATGAACCAGCAGAAGAAGGGATACCGGCCAACTCCTTATCAGAATGCAACAAAAAGTTTCCCAAGGAAGGATTTTCACTCCAATCATCCGAATACACAAGGTAGTGGTAAACCGGTAAACCTAGGAATGAAGAAGTTTGGGGACAACTCCCGTGAGCCATTAAAGTGTTGGGAGTGTGGAGAGCCTCATCTAAGGAGGAACTGCCCACGTTTAACTTCAACAAAGCGAACTACTGTTCATAATCTGTAGGAAGCCTCGATAGTGGGAGACGTGGGCAGGAGCCTGCATCAGATAAATGCAGCCATAGATGGTTTACAAGATGACCACCAGTCCTTGATGGTATAAATCGAAGGTAAAATCGATGACACTCGAATTTTTGTTTTAATTGATCCTAGAGCTATGCTAATTTATATTACTCCTAATATAGTAGAGTCGAATAAACTTAAGAAGCTGAAGCATGCAAAATCATGGCTGGTACAACTAGCAACAAGTACTAAAAGGAAAGTAGTTGACTTTATTTTAAATTTTTAGTTCAACTTAGGTGGTCAAAAGATAAGGACCAATATGAACATCTTACCACTAGGATCTTATGATATGATTATCAGGATGGATTGGTTGGAACAACACAAAGCAGTACTAGACTGTTATACAAAGATACTTAGCTATAAAGATGATTTTGGCACGTTAGAATAGCCCATGGCATAACAAAACCTGTATCAGTCAGACAAGTTTCAGCGATGCAACTCAAGAAATGTATTAGAAAGGGATGTCAAGTTTATGCCATCCGAGTGACGAATCTATTAGAAAACGAAGATAAGCCAAAGTTAGAAGACTTTGTTGTCCTACATGAATTCAGAGATATGTTTGTGGATGAGATACCAGAATCACCTCCTAGAAGGGAAATAGACTTCTCCATAGACCTACTACCCGGTTCAACCTCTATCTCAAAAGCACCTTACCAAATGAGTCTACCAGAACTGACGGAATTAAAAATACAATTACAGGAATTGTTGGACAAAGAGTATATCAGACCGAGTGTCTCGCCATGGGGAGCACCAATCCTCTTTGTGAAAAAGAAAGACTGTACTCTAAGACTATGCATTGATTATAGACAACTGAACAAAATGACCATTAAGAACAAATACCCCTTACCAAGGATAAATGATATATTCGATCAAGTTGGTGGGGCCAAGATCTTTTCAAAATTGGATTTACGATCTGGTTATCATGAAGTTAGGATAAATGATGAGGACATAAACAATAGAGCTTTTTGAACAAGATACAGACACTACAAGTTTGTAGTCATACCTTTCAGACTCACTAATGCACCAGCCACATTTATGTGCTTAATGAACAACATTTTCAGTCAGTACTTAGACAAGTTCGTAGTAGTATTTATCGACGATATTCTAGTCTATTCTAAAACAGAGGAGGAACATGATAAACACTTAAGAATGGTTCTACAAACTTTAAGGAAACACAAACTATACGCAAAATTCAACAAATGTGACATTTATCAAAAAGAAATACAATATTTAGGACATGTCATTTCCTCAGAAGGTATTGTCATATACCCAGAAAAGATAAAATCCATTATGGAATGGCCAGTACCTAAGGATGTGGCAGATGTCTGGTCATTCATGGGAATCACCAGATATTATCATAGATTTATAGAAGCGTTTTTCAAAATAGCCTACCCTATCACGTCATTACAAAATAAAGGGACCAAGTTTAACTGGTCGCAAAAGTGTCAAGACAGTTTTAACAAGCTGAAAGAATTATTGACATCGGCGCCCATTTTGAAGGTAGCAGACCCGGATAAAGACTTCACAGTTTGTGTTGATGCAAGTAAAGAGGGATGAGGTGGTGTCCTAAATTAGGAAGGGCACGCGATTTGTTACGAGTCCCTAAAATTAAAAGAACACGAGAAAAAATATGTCACTCATGGCTTAGAATTGACAACAATAATACATGCCTTAAAAATGTGGTGACACTATATAATGGGCAGAAAATTACTACTATTGACGGATAATAGTGGGGTGAAATATATGTTTAACCAACCAGATCTTAATGTAAGAAAAGTAAGGTGGCTAGCCTTCTTGAGCGAATTCGACTTCAAGGTCAGACATATCAAGGGTAAGGAAAATAAAGTAGTAGATGATTTAAGCAGAAGAGTCCATGGGTTATTTGAGATAAACATCAGCAGGGAAGAAAGTGATATTGAACAAAGAATAAGGATGACAGGTATTAATGATGGAAATTACACTAAGATAATGACAGAATTACAAAACAGTACCGCCAACTCGGAAAAACCAGATCTAGGCATCGACAAGAAAGGACTATTACGACTTAAAAACAAACTTTACATACCAGATTCAGCAGAATTGAAATTAACAATTTTGGACGAAGTGCATAAGAAACCGTATTTTGGCCATCCAGGTTACCAGAAAACAATAACAACACTTAGAAAACTATTTTTCTGGCCTAGTATGAAGGGCGAAATAGCAGAATACCTGGCTAGGTGCCAAGATTGTCAGCAGGTTTAGGTCGAGCACCAGCATCCCACCGGCCTATTATAGCCATTACCAGTACCAAAATGGAAATGGGAGACAATATCACTGGACTTTATAACAGGTTTGCCTAAAACTCAGAAACAAAATGATTCTATCATGGTTGTAATCGATAAACTCAGTAAGTTTGGACACTTTATTCCTGTAAAGTCTACTTTTAAAGCTATAAACATTGTTGAAATATTCATGAAAGAAATTTTTAGACTGCATGGTATTCCTAAAATGGTGATTTCAGAGAGAGACGTAAAATTTACATCCGCTTTTTGGAAGGAATTGTTTGCAGGGATAAACACTAACTTGAATTTCAGTACAAGCTATCATCCACAAACAGATGAATAGACCGAAAGGACAAACCCAATCATAGACGATATGCTTCACATGTACGTAAGAACAAAACCAAGAAAGTGGGAAGACTACCTGCACTTGGTAGAATTTGCATATAACAATGGGTACCAAACTTCGGCTAAGATGAGCCCTTTCGAAATAATGTATGGAAAAATTTGTACAACTCCAATTAGCTAGAATAACCCAGCTAACAGACTCATGGTTGGACCAGAGATGCTCCAAGAAATGGAGAACATGGTAAGAAAGGTACAACAGAACTTGAAAGAAGCACAGGATAGATAGAAGAGCTATGCAGATCATAAAAGAAGACACTTGGAATTTCAAGTGGGAGACCATGTTTATTTGAAGGTCAAAGCCCAAAAGAGCTCATTGAAGTTATGGAATTGTGCCAAGATGGCACACAGGTTTTGTGGGCCCTTCAAGATACTAGCTTGAATTGGACCCGTAGCATATCAACTTGCACTTCCAACTAATCTAAGAATTCATTTAATGTATTTCATGTTTCATTGCTAAAAAAATATATTCATGACCCTACTCATAGGATTGATTGGAACTTGGTGCAGGTGGAACCCGAAGGCGAGTTCCAGGTGGAACCCCTGCACATTTTGGATTGGAGAGAAATAACACTTTGGAACAGAGCCATCGCTCAAGTAAAGGTGCAATGGAAGCACTTTAGTCCTAAGGAAGCCACTTGGGAGTTGGTGGGAGATATGTGGAAATCTCATCCAATCCTTTTCCAGGAAAGGAATGAACACTTAGGACAGTGTTTTAATGAAGGGGGAAAGGATGTGACATCCCTAAAAATAAAATATTTTTGAAATTTAGAATTTCTGGAAATTTATTTCCGTTTTTAGTAAATTCGAATTTGGAAAATTTTTGCCATTTATGGAAATTTTGAATTTCGAGTTTGGTAATTGTAATTAATTATTTTGACTGTTGGGAAGAGACTTGATTTGACCCAACTAACTATTTGACTATGACACTTGTATAGAAACAAAATATTTTATGTTGATTGCAGGAGGACAAATGGAACAACCATGTTAAATTTAGTCTACCATGACTCCATGAGTGGGGAACATGTTCGAACTACCTCTGGGATGATTATTACAACTGGAAAATCAGTTATTTGGCCATTGGAAGCCTCTGAAAACTAGGGATTTAGAAAGCTGCGAAAATTCCCAAGGGAGGGAAAAGACCTGGACAAATGATAAATAGCATATGAGAGGAGGCAGGGTGCTGCCAAGTATGCTAGGGAAATAGACTATTGATTTTATTGCTGTTATGAACACTACTGTGTACGTGTGAGGCAAGAGGAATTGGCTAAAGTTGAAGGACATTACGGAGGAGGAGTTTTCCAAGTTCGCCCTCATGGATTCATGGTCAAGCTAGGGGGTGAATTAGGCAAGTGGTTTTGGCTGCCCTATTCTACAGTTGGGAGGAACGTGGTTGTTCCTTTTGTCTTCTCGCGAATTGGTTCAGATATGTAAACCTTTCCTTACTCTGTTCTTGGTTGTTTTGTGTGTACCTGATACTATGCATCTAATTGTTCTGAATCGAAATAATTCTTTCAATGGATGATATCTATAGTGGTATTAGATTTACAATTATAGTCTAAATTATGGAGTGGTCCCTCCCGAAAAATCTTGAATACTAGGAAAATTTATTTAAATATGATTTGAGTTTAAGAGAGAAGATCCATCTACATGATAGGTTTAATCTGAAGTCGAAATGTTAGGATACTCTGTATGCTGGAAGAAGACCAATCTGTTTACATATAGGTTTAATTCTATGACTGGAGTATTAAACAAATCTAAATTTGAGCATTCAGATAGGTTAATATAAAGTTGAAATGTTAGGATACTATGTATGCTTGAAGAAGACCAATCTGTATAGATATAGGTTTATATATGTGACTGAAGTATTAAATAGATCTAAATTTGTGCATTCGGAGTTGAGTAAATTCGTGTCGAAAGGAAACATTTAAATGTATCGCTAATTCCAAACAATCATGCATCTTAAATAAACTTCATGTCTGTTATATTTAAGAATTTAAGAGAAATACGAAACAACAAGAACCTTATGGCTGCCTTAACCTTTGCAGGCCACAAAACACCATCACCGCCTTGATTAAAATCTCTTAGGAGATTGAAGGGGCATTTTTCTGTGTTTAAATACCAGAGTCAAAATTGTAATAGGGATGAGGTTGACAACAATTTTTGGAATTGAATTTGTCCCTTTGTGTTTTAGTTTACTAAGTTTGTAAACTCTGTTCATGTTTCCATTTTTGGCTTTTCGGAGTTTATTAGTTCAAGTTGTGTGGAGTTCTTTTGTTCTTGCAAACATCGAAACCTGAAGTGGCCCCACAACCTGATCGAATTTCAGAATTCAACGATTACTGTTGTATGTTGTTCATGCATCAAGCATTACCAAACATCGAAATGCGATATTGGTTGGGCCCCATACCTTTTTCAGGATTTCGCAATTCGACATTTGACGTTGTGTAGTGTTTTGCATTGGGAGTTAGTAAACCCCGAAACCCAAAATTGTTGGGCCCACACCCTAATCGACTTTCGCAATTCGACATTTCTTATTTCATTTTTTTTGTGTGTCGTGTGTTCATAAAACCCAAAATCCCGAACCCCGAAACACCATAGTGTTGGGCCCACAACCTTTTCTCATTTCGGTATTTGGAAAACCGCATCGTCTTTTGTTTTTGTATTCA
>JZKD02S1673009.1:431105-450669 GCA_000966675.3 Picea glauca | reverse complement strand
GGGAAAGGGGCTGAGTTTTGAGCCTAGGGGCTTAGGCCTGGAATAATATTTTAATATTATTTCCTAAAAATCCATGTGCATATTATTTTATCCTAAGTTCCTAGCAAAAAGGAAAAGGCGTGTACAGGGAAGCATGTGGATGGAACTCATGCAGTTTCCAGGGTAACAAATGTCCACCCTGACGCATGCAAATAAAACAGAAAGGAACAGTCGTGGGGAGGGGAGCTCGCATTCCATTCGACTCGACTTCCCGAAGAAGGATGGGTATGAGCCAGTCTGCAAGAGACCTCGTGTATGTCTGTTACAGAGAGGAAGCCTGTGTTGGGTGTTGAAGAATGACTGTTTACCCTTGTTCAGAGTTGTGGAGTCTGTCTGTGAGAGAAAACTAGTGTGTGCGTTCCCTGAATGAAATGTCCATGTCAATTTCGGGGAAGAGTCTCTGTTTGCCCAGGAAAAGATGAGAGAGCTTGTGCGTGGAGCCCTATTATGAAATCTTGACCGTGAGAACATACTGTGACTGTTGAACAGGTTCTTGGGAAGCCTGTGTCCATTTTCCTTGTGTTTGTTGTTGCACGTAGTTCTGGACTGCGTGAGGCTTGCTCGCCTGTGAGCGACTCCCTCCAGGTGAGAGAGTGCGCAGAGGAAGGAGAGAGATCCTAGAAGGAACCCTGTAGCTACCACAGAACCCGGAGACTTCCGGTTCAGTCTATTCCTGTAACCCAAGGTAAGGGAGACTGGTAGCCGAAGGACTGTCCAGGTGATAGAGAAGATGCACTCTCCTGGGGTGGAATAGACATGTGGGGAATGAGGGTCTGTGGGCAGTGAGTGTGGGAGATTCCTAGGAGAGCATTCTTCATGGTGGTTGTGTGTGACTTAATTTTTTGTAACCTCAACCTGAGTCTGGATTCCTTGCCCTGGGGTGGAGCTCAGTCCCAGCTCAGGGGTGACCCACTGTTGAGTTGAGGAGCAGTGCGGTCTACGGTTGGGAGGTTCGTGGAAGCATGCATTTGGTTGGTGGATTTCTCCACTGTCACAAGATAAGTGTTTAATTATATTTTTACCACATTTTATCATGACTGTACTGGATCTGCTATCATGTTTTCCGCTGTGTAAATGAATAACTATTGAAAGCTATGGATTGTCTAATTATAACAGTAACTATATGTTTATTCTAAGAATTAAAATGTTTCTCTTTGTTGTTACGCATGTGATTATACAATTCTGTATTTTTTATGTAAAAGTCCATGTACAGATTGGTTAGCGAGAGGTTTGAAAGCCTCGGTAGTGAAAAGTGACACTACATCAACACACTAGTTTTTCCTTCCTTGGAATGACACACACATTCTGTTGTACAAGAAGTGCTAGATTATGCATTTTTTGTGTCATAGATAGCTTGAGTTTTTTTTCTCTTCATGGCTAGATTCAATGTCAATGGAAACATTTTGTTTCTTGTGATCTAAATTCTAGCAATAAGTTGATTACTTAGATATCTATCCATAATCACACAATGATTATCTTCCATGTAGATCTTGTATCCTTTTTGTAAAAAGTGTCTTGTGCTCATCAAATTATGTTTTAGAACAGAAACATAATATACATCAGGCATAACTTTTTGTTCTCCTTGTTTAGTTAAAATGTTAATACTTTCTTTTCCTAAGACAATGACTTGGATATATGTTCCAAGTGTAACTTTAGTTTGGACTGACTTATCCAAACTAGAAAACAATTCTAAGTTTCCTATCATGTGATTAGTATAGAATGAATATAAATACCATAGGTCTCATGGACTTTCTTGAGAAAAATTACATTCAACTGGGGAGACTATAGGCATTGCTTCAACATGTGCCATAAATATAGGACTGGAGGGAGTATTTTCATTTTTTGACTTATCTTGTCCTTGCTTGTTCTGATTATACTATCTCTTTTTCCATTCATATGCATAATGTCCATACTTTTTACATTAATGGCACTGAATATTTCATTTATCAATTCTTTGATTACATGACTCACTGCCATTTGGATTTTGACTTCTTCCACCAGTATTTCTAGGACTGCTATTGCACCCACCTCTAGTAGAACTTCTTCCTCTACCTTTAGATTTAGTTATCTCCCTTCCTCTTCCATGACTTATAGATGTTTGAGCGGAACATGCATTTTCTAATGACATATTTGACCTATTTATTTTTTTCATGATTAATGAAAGAATCTTCCAGTTCATCTAGACTAATTTAAGTCATGTCTTTGCTCTCTTCCATAGTCACAACAAGGGTATCAAATTTAGGAGGAAGAATCCTAAGTACCTTATCAACAACATTTCTATCCTCTATGGTTTCTCCATGAGACTTAATATAATCTATCAAGCCTATAACATGGGCATAGAATGAATATACTGTATATGTATGTTTCCTTGACAAAGTTTCAAAATCTCTTCTAAGAATTTGTAGTTTTGAATTCTTGACTTTTCCCATACCTTAATAAGAAGTTTGTAATATTTATGATGCTTCCTCGACTTGCTTTGTTTATGCAACTCTTTGGAGTATACTTTCATGCATGGATTCATGTATGTAAAACATTTCATTTACATCCTTGTTCCTTTGATATTTCAAATAATCATTCTTAGCCTGTGTGAGAGCATTGTATGTTGCATGATCTGATGGTTCCACATAGCCATTCTCGACTATTTCCCATACATATTGACCTTGAAGTAATGCCTTCATGGTCAAATACCATAACTCATAATATTTTCCTATAAAAGTAGGATGTTTCATATTTGAAGTAGAAGCCATGATTTCTCTTTCCAAAAGAGTTGTTGTGACATCCTCAAAAGTAAATTATTTTTGAGATTCAAAATTTGTTAGAAAATTATTCCATTTTTAGTAAATTTGAATTTGAATTTTTTTTGCCATTTATGGCAATTTCAAATTTCGAATTTGATAAATTGTAATTAATTATTATGATTGTTGGGAAAAGACCTGATTTCACCCAACTAACTATTTGACTATGACACTTGGATGTAAAAAGAATATTGTTTAATTATTGCAGGAGGACAAATGGAACAACCATGTTAAATTTAGCTGACCATGACAACATGAGTGGGGAACATGTTGGAACTACCTCTGGGATGATTATTACAAGTGGAAAATCAAGGATTTAGCCATTGGCAACCCCTGAAAAATTAGGGATTTAGAAAGTTGTGAAAATTCCCAAGGGAGGGAAAAAGACCTAGGAAAAAATATTCGTGGCATAAAATAGCATATGTGAGGAGGCAGGACGTTGCCTAGTATGATGGGAAAAGGAAATACTGTTACTTGTTGTTATGACCACTGAATATTGAGTTTCAGGAAAGGAGGAGACTATAGATAGAGGAAACATTGTTGAAGAAGATATTTCAAGTTCGCCCTTATGGATTCATGGTCAGGCTAGGGGGTGGATTGGGAAAGCGATTTGGTTGCCCTATCCTACGGTTGGGAGGAACGTGGTTATTCCCTTTGTCTTCTCGCAAATTGATTCAGATATGTATTCTATTCCTTCTCTATTGGGATGACTAAAATCGATTTATTCGAATGTATGTCATTTAGATGTGGAATAATATTATGGATGAATTCTATCTGCCCTTATAGAATATAAAACCGATCGATTTTCACCAAATTTAGTTCTATGTATTTTGTCGGCTGGAATATAGAATGAATATTGTAGTCATCCTTTTATTTATGAAAGAGTGCGTATGGCAATTGCTGGAACTTATTCTATGGACTAAATTACTGTTGAACATATGTATATACTTATGCCAGAACTAGCATGGAGCNATATATGCCTATTTGCAGAGGCAACGATCAGTGTAGATAATATAGAAGAGAGTTCAGATGAAATGTTGAAATAGAAATTATATATGTATGTACATATTTTTTCTATACTCGGTAAGTAAAGAATCATTTCAGCAGGCTTTCAATCGCAATAATAGGAGAATTACAAAATGGTAGGAAATATATGAAACAATTTGATTTTATATGTCCTTCCTTCCTGACAAACACTACCATGGGTCATCTAGAAATGCATTGTAACACTATAAAGCACTGTACACTTTTCCAGAGTTGTAGACGAGAGAACTTGTCCTCTACCAAAATACCCATAGGATAACCAAAATCGGCCAATATATTTATATGCAATCACTTATGCATAAAGAAAATAGTCCATATATAATTAACAAAGTCAGGGACTTTCAATCTATTTGATATACTAATAGACTCAGGCTTGTACAATTACCCAATGCGTGGATCCAGGGAATCCCTTTATGACCGGAGATAAAACAACTTCAGATAGTTCGTATATATATAGAAGTAGGGGAAATTTTGAAAAGAAATAAGTGATCTGTCTAATTATTATAGGCTCGGGCTGAAAAGTACAACTGTAAACGTAAAGGGTTACACTTCCAGTACCTTTATTTTTCTCAAGGGCCTACGATTATAAAAACTCAAGGTAAAGTTACAGGAACGAATGAATAAACTTCATGTTATTGATAGTATCAATTAATTCCAATATAGAAGAAGAATTGAAATCACTTTTTCCATTTCAAATGATGAGTTAGAGGCTGACAAAGAAATCCGACTAAGCCTCTTTGTTAGATCCTTAATTTTACAGCTAGCTCTTGTATTGAACCATGAAACAATTTCTTTACAGGGATAATAAACAACGGAAAATGAACGATCTCTACCATAGAGGGTTAAACCTTTCTTCTACCCTGAATTCCTAAACTTCTTGGAAAAGGCAGAACGAAACCTGAATACCTCTTACGCGGGTGAGAGGAGTTGTACTTCATAGATTCGTGTGATTTAAAACCCTATACATTGCAAAGTGAATCATTAAAATCTTGATAAGAGGATTTAAGCTAGTAATAAGAAATAGCAGTCGAAGTAATTACTTATCTGTAGTTGGAGGAGTTCGATATCCTTCACTATTGCAATGAACTACGTGCCTTCTAGAACGAGAGGGGAGAAGGGATCCAAAATCTTTGTGGTGGGTACCCTCACAAAAATCAAAGAGGCCTACCATTAGCTTTAAGGACCAGTAAATAACCAAATGAAATTTCACAATGACTGATTATTCAAATGTTGAATATATATATCTATATCTATATATAGATATATAGGTCACACGACAAACATAAACCAACATTTAATTCGGAAATGAAATGTAAAGATGGGATGCTTCGGGCCTTTAAACAATAACAATAAATTTGTCCCGCACCCATTTGAATTTGTTAACTAAGGGAGGGGATGCGGAGACATTACAGAGCCGAGAGTGCCAGTTGTGCATGCTCTTTTGAAAACATGTTCAAATTCATAAGAAAATGGGTGTGAACAGAATAAATGCAATCATCCTTAGGATATATTCTTGTAGGATGGAAGTCTTGTGATAAGGGTCTATCCAAATACTAATTACATGGGAGACCTTCAAACAACAGAATTTACAGTCGTGTGTATTTCATTGAATAGTTTGGGCAAACAGAGGACCCGAGAGTAAAATTTCCTAACAGACACCCAACCAGGATAGGAAATGGCATTCTAGGCTTGTCGTGGTATTCACATAATAGTATAGCAAGTTAAGCGCATGCAAAAACCTAATCTAAAATAAATTTTGGAGTCATGATTGCAGCGAGGCATGGTGTTAGTTAGGACAGAGAAAAACCCAATACTCGAACCAACGAATACAAAAGTTGATTAAAGGAACAACCTAAGAACAAGATGCTACCTACGTGAATCATGGGAAGAAAATAGATGGAACATTAGGTCCAAAGGGCCTTACAAAGCGTTTAAATAAAAATTACAGCAAAGGAAATAGTCACTTACCGATAGGAGGGGCAGTTATGGGAGGCACACCTTGTCCCCATACTCAACATGCCATGAGAATTCCATAAACAAACTGGGAAATGCATGGCCAAAGGCGTGACAGACTAGCTCCAAAATGATAATAAACAACCACTGTTACCCTGAAACAACGAACCCTGTGTGTATTGAATATGACGAGTACAACATAGAACGCACCATGTGATAAGAATGACTTGGCATGTTTGGATTTAATGAGGGTACAGGATCAGCCCTCGTCCCTCACCCACCTCCTTTAATGGCTGGCCTGATATTAATTGTCGACTTTCAAACCTCCTGACATCCTTAATTCTTTTACGTGGAAAAGGGCAGCCTCCTCGAAAAACTTTAACCCTTCGTTACTTCTATTTCAGTTGGTACTGATAGTTAGACTTCGCTTAAATTAGGTAAAGTTTAACCAACTTTTGGACTAGAGAGTGTGCCTAACTAGAACAATATGTAGACGTGTTGAAAGGAGAAACGTTCAGTCAACCAAATGTTACAAAGGGGATCATCGAAACCTTAGTGACTTTTGGGAAGCCAAATAGTTGAACATAACAATGAAGTAATTAAATTCGTTAAATCTTGATTGTGTGTATAATGTATTATAGGTGGTCTTGGAGTTATATACTTGCGCGCATATGTTTTAAAGGAAAGGCTAGGACCCTAAGTATTAGAGCTATATGTTACTTCCACTATTTTCCAAGTTTAACTTATATTCCTTGTTAAAGTTAATATAACTTGTATTTTCCTTGGAAAGGTTAGTATGACTTAAGTGGAAGTTGAAAAGAGAAAACTACATGATGAGTCTGTCATGTTAAGGAAGGGAAAGTGAATACAACAGGTATCATAATTTAACAAGTAGGAAAAAAGGGATTTCTCTTATTAGGATTTTGTTTTAAATATTTAGAGCCTAATACCCCCTTAGAAGATTTTTTTTATTATTATGAAAATGAGGTCTATAACATATGGTATGAGAGAAAAAAGGTTACAACATTTGACCTGAACAGGGGCAATTTAGTTTCTTAGAATATATTTTCAATTTAGGAAAAAACTAATAAACCTTTTGGTTACAAACATAAAACCCTTTATGTTTTGTGTGAATTATGGCAGCTCAGGATGATGAAGAAATCAGAATGGAAAGAACTATGGAACAGGGACCTCCTGGAGATCCAAGAGAGAATAGTGACAGAAGCTCACCTACAAAAGTACTGGAAACAATGAGGAATATTACTGTTGGACTGTAGTTTTTCAAAGCAAACAATGAGAAACTGAAGAAAGAATAGCAGGAAGAGCAAGAAATAATTGAAGTCCTGTTGCGCAACATAGTGCAAAGAAAAGCCCAAAGGACGGTAATCAGGAATAAGAAGTTAGTAAAAGGGACTCCAAGAACTTTGGTCCTGAAGTAGAGAAAGAGGAAATCTCATCTAAGGGTACCCCTTCAGCTGAAGATAAAGAAAAACCATACAGAAAAGAAAACAAGTATATCATCTTTGTAATGAATCTTAAAACTCACATAAAAAAAATAAAATTAATTGGGCACATGTACAACAATATTATTTCCCTTTACTCCTCTTATCCTAAATTAACATACAGTCATCGCTTGCTGTTTCGGTAATGAGTTACATATGATCATAAGGTCTTAGCTAGAGATATCATATTTCATTACAACTTATTGTTATCTACTGTTTCGTTTTCCCAAAACCACCTTATGTTAAGGAGATGTAACTTCTTAGAGTCTCTTTCATACTAATGCGAGGGTTAAAAAAAAGTAAGGCCTTATGATGCCAATTACGATATCTACATAGAATCTATACGGAGATTAAAATTATTCGGAAACAAAAGTTTAATTGGGTTTAAACAAAATCAAACATTAAACTTGCACCTTGGAAATAAATTACATAGAGGTTAACTTGTGAAGGTTATGGTTATAATCGTGCTAACACATCTACTCATTAGGTAACGACAAGGGCTATCCGCCTCGGGTGGTTAATGCAAAGGTAGTTGGGTTTAACATAAGCGATGTAGCAAGTTAGCCATCCGGTTACCCCACCATTAATACTCTGAACCACTGATATAGGCTGGAACCCTCGTGCCTTAAAGGCATGTCTGCAACATTTAAAGCGCCTGGGATATGTTTATTAGATCAGAGCTCCACTGGTGTGCCCTAATGATATGTTGACACATACCCTATATTCACATGGCCCAGGTACGAAGACCCCATCCCCTTTACTCCTTGCGAAAGGTTACTCCTGCAGTTTCACTTTCATTCTGGTTTTGGTTTTGTGTGGAAGGAAGCACCGTCTCAGTCCATTTTCATTTCCGGTTTTGGTTTAGTTAAGGAGGAGAGAATGTCTCAGACCAATATTTGTTTGGATTTATCCTCGTGTATACAAGTTTAGGATTCAGCCTCTGTACCAGATGGGTGAAGATCTTGGGTGGAACTTCTCGACGGCAGCTCTGCGTGGGGTAAGTTTACCCTTGACTATTTTTTTATCTTGTTAGGTAGGTCCTTGCATGCTCCTGATCTCGGTCTGTCTTTCGGTAGTATTCTTCGAGGTTAATGTGAAAGGGTAAGTGATACCTTGGCCAGGTTTAGTTATTCACAGTTTAACCCCTCCTCTGTACTAGTATTTCCGTTGGTCGAGCTATTCTCCTTCCTTGGAGGGACTTACTACGATGTCTGTTAAAAGAGTGCTTTTGGAATATACTATATTTTCTTGTTTGAAATTTCGTTAAATGCCTGGTTCCCAATCGTTTTGTCTTTAATGACCGAGTGTCAAGTACGGGTTTTCCCTTACTCAGGTGTGTAACAGACCTGTCGGCCTACTGTTGAACTTGAGAGGGTTTTTGTGTTAACTTCACTAGTTCCATTATAATGATTTGTAGCGGCGTTCTCATGGCCAGAGTCGTTTAATCCTTAGTGTTCACATTTGAAATGTCATATTAATTTTATGTTTAATATTATTTGATGGTCATTATACGCACATTCATTTTCTATAGTGTTTTGATTAAGACTGGTATCCATCGCTAATGATTGGTCCCTTAATGTGCGAGTGTAACCATCAGGGTGACACAAACTCCTCCTCCCTTTTCGGTCTAGGAGGTGCACGGGATAGCGTGATGGCAGTCGACAGGAGCACCTTTTCAGCTAAGTATTCATCGACCCACTTTCTAAATTATGTTCTATGATTAAATCATCATTCTTTTTCCTGTTGGATACATTGTAACGCTACACATTATTTTGTGTAGGTGTGGTCACACCAAAGCATGGGGACGCCCTCTTCACTCCTTCAAGAGGTATTTGGGTTCCAAAACAGTGCCCTTTCGTCTATTACGAGTTTATATGCGAAGATGGTCAAGGATTTGTCTCATCCCTAATATTTGAAGATATTTGTTCCAAGTTCTATATTCAGTTGATACGGGGTACGCCCTGATTTTTGTATATAAACATTCTGGTACGAAGAAAATTTACCCCAAGCTTGCGCCTAGTTGGACTTGTGATATACAAACAATCGTTCTATTTAACATTTTGATATTTCTACCTTGAGTATTATATCCTGTGTGAAAGGATTTCATTTTTTCACTTTTCAAATGTTTTCCTCGGTATCTCCAAAAATGATTTGTTATTATAGATTTGAAATATCTAGTTATGTTCCAGAAATTAAATCTCATTATTGAGTACACGGTCTCTTCTCAAACAAATTCGACTAAGTAATGGAGTACTACTGAAAAACTAGTATAAAAACATCTGCGCATGAGGGTTTTGCTTCCACCGATCTTGGGTGATGACTTTCAGATTTCGTTTAAGCTTTGTACACTTGTATCTTGTTATAGCACTAGTTTGTGGTAGGAGTTGAACGTGAGTCTTATTCCGCCCTTTTACAATTTTGGTTTAAGAGTCGGCTGTAAGCAATGGTTTCATGTAGCTTATGTCTGTGGGACTCCATCCAAATTTTTGGGTTTCTTGTATATAAATCGATAGGGAAAATTTTTTATTATCTAAGGTTAAAAGGGATCAGGACTTCCAGAAAAAAATCCGGGTTTACTTTCCTTTCAGGTGCTTCCTTACTCCTTTATGCTAGATATTTTGTAGCATTGTGCCTACGACATAAGTTATACTATAGATGCACCTCTAAACCTACGACCGAGGTTATACTGTATATGCGCCTCTAAACCTACGACGGAGGTTATACCATAGATGCGCCTTTGAACCACAGAGTCATTACTAAAGTACCCACACTACCATCCTGATGTACATATGTTCAATTTTCTGCAATGGGGTTTTGATAAGTTTTCTGAATTATATTCCTGTGTGAATTTTTATATGTATATATGTCTAGTTTTTTTCCGGATACCTTAATAAATGAGTCTGTTCCAATGTCATATTATATCATCTAGAACAATCATTATATATATACCTATATGTTCATGATATATTTACACAGCTTGATATACATATCGCTTAATACCCCTATGTTAAGGAGTATATTTACCTTTGAAAACTGGATTGGTATTCTCATTAGAGGAGGCTCATTGTATACTATAAACAACTATAGGATATGAAATCTTCCACAGTTATTGGTGCATGTGGCTTCAATTATTCATACAAACAATTTTATTTTTCCATTTACTTAATAGAACTAAGAAGATAACTGTAGTCTGTAATCTATTATGGAATCAATAGCTAATACAGAATTCATTTTTGTTGTTTGGGACATTCCAATATATTAGTAACTACTCAGCATCATATCTAAATAATGAGTCCATTTCCAGCCAATGATTATGAAATAAAATAATAGATCTTTCCATCATAGCCATCAACCAGAATTTATACATAGAAGTAAACAGATTGCACACATGACATTTGACTAGGATAAGGTAGAGTTACATATATGAGCCAAATTGTGGGAAGACAAAGGGAACAACCACGTTCCTCCCAACCATAGAATAGGGTAGCCAATCTACTTGCCCAATTCACCCCCTAGCTTGACCATGAGTCCATGAGGGCGAATTGGAATTTCCTCTCCAACAATGTCCTTCAATTCCAGCAGTATCTCCCTTGCCTCACACTCACACAGTAGTGCTCATAATAGCAAGAAAACAGAGAATAAATAGTAGTCCTCCTTCCTAGCATACTTGGCAGCGTCCTGCCTCCTCACATATGCTATTTATTAATTTGCCTAGGACTTTTTCCCTCCCATGGGTAATTTTCACAGCTTTCTAAATCCCTAATTTTCAGGGGCTTCCAATGGCCAAATCACTGATTTGCCACTTGTAACAATTAGCCCAAAGTTAATTCCAATGTGTTCCCCACTCATGGAGTCATGATCAGATAAATTTAACATGGTTGTTCCATTTGTCCTCCTACAATCAATATAAAATATTTTTCTTTCATACAAGTGTCATAGTCAAATAGTTAGTTGGTTCAAATCAGGTTTCTTCCCAATAGTCATAATAATTAATTACAATTATCAAATTTGAAATTCAGAATTGCCATAAATGGCAAAAATTTTCCAATTCAAATTTACTAAAAACGGAATGAATTTCTAGTAGATAAGAATTATTTTATTATTAATTTTATTTGGGACGTCACATCCTTTCCCCCTTCAGTAAAACACTGTCCTTAGTGTTCGTTCCTTTCCTGGAATAGTATTGGATGAGATTTCTACAAATCTCCCTCCAACTCCCAAGTGGCCTCCTCAGGACTAAAGTTCTTCCATTGCACCTTTACCTGAGTGACGACTCTGTTCCGAAGTGCTATTTCTCTCCGGTCCAGAATGCACAGGGGTTCCACCTGGAACTCGCCTTTAGGTTCCACCTACACCAAGTTCCAATCAATCATATGAGTAGGGTCATGAATATACTTTTTCAACAAGGAAATATGAAAAACATTATGAATTTTCAGATTAGCCGGGAGTGCAAGTTGGTATGCTACGGGTCCAATTCGAGATAGTATCTCGAAGGGCCCACAAAACCTGGGTTCCAGCTTGGCACAGTTTCCTAACTTCAACAAAATTCTTCGACCTTTGACTTTTAAATAAACATGGTCTCCCACTTGGAATTCCAAGTGTCTTCTTTTCTGATCTGCGCAGCTTTTCTGTCTATCCTGTGCTTCTTTTAAATTCCATTGTACCTTCCTTACCATGTTTTCCATTTCTTAGAGCATCTCTAGTCCCACCATGAGTTTTTCAGTCGGGTTATCCCAACTAATTGGAGTCATACATTTTCTACCGTACAGTATTTCGAAAGGGCTCAATTTAGCTGAAGTCTAGTATCCATTGTTATATGCAAATTCTACCAAGTGCAGATAGTCTTCCCACTTGTTTGGTTTTGTTCTTATGTACATGCGGATCATATCCTCCACGATTTGGTTTGTCCTTTCGGTCTATCCATCCATTTGCAGGTGATAACTCGTACTAAAATTCAAGTTAGTATTTAGCCCTGCAAACAATTCCTTCCAAAAGGTGGATGTGAATTTTACATCTCTATCTGAAATCACCAATTTAGGAATACCATGCGGTCTAAAAATTTCTTTCATGAATATTTCAGCCATGTTTATAGCTTTAAAAGTAGACTTTACAGGAACAAAGTGTGCAAACTTACTGAGTTTATTGATTACCACCATAATAGAATCGTTCTATTTCTTAGTTTTAGGCAAACCTGTTATAAAATCTAGCGATATGGTCTCCCACTTCCATTCTTGTACGGGTAATGGTTGTAGTAGGTCGGCTGGATGTTGATGTTTGGCCTTAACCTGTTGACAATCTTGGCACCTAGCCAAGTATTCTGTTGTTTCTCCCTTCATATTAGAACAATAAAATAGTTTCCTAAGTGTTGTTATCGTCTTCTGGTAACCTGGGTGGCAAGAATATGGTTTCTTATGCACTTTGTCCAAGATTGTTAATTTCAACTCTATTGAATCTGGTATGTAAAGTATGTTTTTAAATCGTAGCAGTCCCTTCTCCTTGATACTTAGATCTAGTTTCTCTGAGTTCGTTGTATTGTTCGGTACTTCTATCATTATTTTTTTATAGTTTTCATCATCAATGCCTGTCATTCTTATTATTCCTTCCATATCACTTTCTGCCCAGCTAACATTCATCTCAAATGACCCTTGGACTCTTTTACTTAAAGCATCTGCTACTTTATTTTCCTTGCCCTTGATATGTCTGACCTCGAAGTCAAATTCGCTCAGGAAGGCTAACCACCTTGCTTGCCTTCTGTTAATATATGGTTGGTTAAACATATATTTCACCCCGCTATTGTCCGTTAATAATAGGAATCTTCTGTCCATTATGTAGTGTCGCCACATCTTTAAGGCGTGTATTACCGCTACTAATTCTAAGTCATAAGTGACATAATTTCGCCTGTGTTCCTTCAATTTATGGGACTCATAACAAATAACATGTCCTTCCTAGGTTAGGACACCACCTAGTCCTTCTTTACTCGCATCAACACATACGGTGAAGTCTTTATCTGGATCTGCTACTTTCAAGATGGGTGTCATTGTCAATAACTCTTTTAGTTTTCTGAAGTTGTCTTGACATTTCTCCGACCAGATAAACCTGGTCCATTGCTTTTGTAATGATGTGATAGGGTAGGCTATCTTGGAAAACCCTTCTATAAACCTGTGGTAATATCTGGTGATTCCCATGAACGATCGTATATCCGCTACATCTTTAGGTACTGACCATTCCCCAATGGTTTTCATCTTTTCCGGGTCTACGAAAATGCCTTCTGCTGAAATTACATGTCCAGGATATTGTATTTCTCTCTGATAGAAGTCACATTTGTCGAAGTTGGCATACAACTTATGCTTCCTTAACGTTTGCAACACTATTCTTAAGTGTTCCTCATGTTCTTCCTCCGTCTTTGAATACACTAGGATATCGTCAATGAATAATACCATGAACTTGTCCAAGTACTCACTGAAAATGTTGCTCATTAGGCACATAAATGTGGCTGGGGCATTAGTGAGTCTGAAAGGTATGACTACAAACTCGTAGTATCCATATCTTGTCTGAAATGTTGTTTTGTTTATGTCCTTATCTTTTATCCGAACTTGATGATAACCAGATCATAAATCCAATTTTGAAAAGATCTTGGCCCCCGCTACTTGATCGAACAAATCATTTATCCTAGGTAAGGGGTATTTATTCTTAATAGTCATTTTGTTCAGTTGTCTATAATCGATACACAATCTTAGAGTACCGTCCTTCTTTTTCACAAAGAGGACTGGTGCTCCCCACGGTGAGACACTCGGTCTGATGTACTCTTTGTCCAACAATTCCTGTAATTGTATTTTTAGTTCTATCAGTTCTGGTAGGCTCATCCGGTAAGGCACCTTTGATATAGGGGCAGAATTGGGTAACAGGTCTATGGAGAAGTCTATTTCCCTTCTAGGGGGTAATTCTGGTATCTCATCCACAAACATGTCTCTGAACTCACGTATGAAAACAAAGTCTTCTAAATTCGTCTTATCATATTTTCCTAGCAGATTCATTACCTGGATGGCATAAACTTGACATCCCTTCCTCATACATTTCTTGAGTTGCATTGCTGAAACTTGTCTAACTGATACCGGTTTTGGTATACCTTGGGTTGTTCTAACAGTGCCAAAATCATCCTTATAGCTAAGTATCTTTGTATAGAAATCTAGTACTGCTTTGTGTTGCTCCAACCAATCCATCTCGATAATCATATCGTAAGATCGTAGTGGTAGGATGTTCAGATGAGTGTTTATATTTTGATCGTCTAAGATGAACTCAAAATCCAGAACAAACTCAAATACCTTTCTTTTAGTACCAGTCGCTAATTGTACAAGCCAAGATTTTGAGTGCTTCAGTTTCTTAAGTTTGTTTTCATCTGCCACATTAGGTGTAGTATAACTTAACGTAGCTCTAGGGTCAATTAAAACAGAGATTCAAGTTTCATTGATTTTACCTTCAATTTCCACCACCGAGGACTAGTGGTCAGCTTGTCGACCATCTATGGCTACATTTATCCGATGTAGGCTTCTGCCCACATCTCCCACCGTTGAGGCTTGTTGCAGATTATGAACAACAATTTTGTTTGTTGAACTCAAACACAGACAGTTCATCCTTATATGAGGTTCTCTGCATTCCCAACACTTTAATGGCTCGTGGGGGTTGTCTCCAAACTTATTCATCCCCAGGTTTACTAGTTTACCACTGCCTTGCGTATTTGGATGGTTGGGGTGAAAATCCTTTCTCGAAAAACCTTTTGTTTTATTCCGATAAGAAGTTGGATGGTACCCCTTCTTCGGCTAGTTCATTCGCTCTTGTTTCTTATCCTTCCACATTTTGGGAAAATCTACCCATTGTTTATACTAATCATAGCACATTCGTTCCTTCCTGAATACTTCGCTCAAAGATTTGGGGTTTTCAAACTCAATTATATCCTTGTAGGACTATGGTATAGCTCAGAAATCACTGAATTTTCACTTTGTCCTCACAGATGTACGGTACAAACCTTAACAACTCCAAAAATTTATTTATAAGGTCCTCCATTGTCATCTATCCAAGTCGTAACTCGTAGAACTCTTTTTTCTTCCTTTCATAATAACTTTCCGAAAGGTATTGTTTTTTTAAATACTTTTTAAAGTCAGACCATTCCAACTGTTTTTCCTTTAGGCCCTTGGCCAATTTCAGGTCCTTCCACCAAATGATAGCTTTCCCTTTCAGATTGTAGATGGCCATTCTGACCTTCATGTTGCTGGAATAGTTGTAGATCTGGAAGTATTTTTTGATGTCCAACAACCATGCTTCAGCTTCCTCTCCCATCTTGGATTCTCCATCAAAGGTAGCTTGTTTAATCATTTTAAGTTCTCCTTTGAGGTGGTCTACTTGTTTTCTTTTGTTGTCAGATTTAGTTTTCTCTTCAGCTGAGGGTGTTCCTTCTGACGAACTATCTCCTTTTTTTGTTTCCAGCCCTAAATTCTTGGAGGCCCTTCTGCTAACTTCTTCCTCGTGGTTATCATCCTTTGGGATTTTCTTGGTAACTATACTGCATAGCAGGACTTCATTTATCTCTTGCTGTTCCTGTTGTGCTTTTTTCAATTTTTCATTGTCCTCTTTGAAAATCTATAATTCAACAATAAGGTTCCTCATTGTTTCTAATACTTCTGTGGGTGAACTTTTGTCACTGTTCTGTCTTGGATCTCCAAGGGGTCCTTGCTATGGGTTTTCTCCCATTCTGACTTCTGCATCCTCCTGAGCTGCCATATTGCACACAAAATAGAAACAACTTTCTGTTTGTAACCATACGAACTTTATTAGTTTTACATAAATCGGAATATATATATACTCAGCAGCTATTGTGGCCCTATTCAGGTCCAGCGTTGTGACATTTTTGCTCTGATACCATATGTAATGAACCTTAAAATTCACATAAAAAAAAAATTAATTGGGCACATGTACAACAATCTTATTGCCCTTTACTTCTCTTATCCTAAATTAACATACAGTCGTCGCTTCCTATTTTGGTAATGAGTTACATATGATCATAAGTTCTTAACTAGATATATCATATTTCATTGCAACTTATTGTTATCTACTATTTCATTTTCCCAAAACCACCTTATGTTAAGGAGATGTAACTTCTTAGAGTCTCTTTTGTACTAATGCGAGGGTTAAAAAAAAGTAAGGCCTTATGATGCCAATTCCGATATCTACATAGGATCTATAAGGAGATTAACATTATTCGAAAACAAAAGTTTAATTGGGTTTAAAAAAAATTGAACATTAAACATTCACCTTGGAAATAAATTACGCAAAGGTTAACTTGTGAAGGTTATGGTTATAATCATGTTAACACATCTACTCAGTAGGTAACAACAAGGGCTATCCCCCTTGGGTGGTTAATGCAAAGGTAGTTGGGTTTAACATAAGCGGTGTATCAAGTCATCCATCCAGTTACCTCACCATTAATACTCTGAACCACCGATATAGGCTGGAACCCTCATGACTTAAAGGCTTGTCTACAACATTTAAAATGCCTAGGATATGTCTGTTCAATCAGAGCTCGACTGGCATGCCCTAATGATATGTCGAGACATACCCTATATTCACATGGCCCAGGTATAAAGACCCCATCCCCTTTACTCCTTGCGAAAGGTTACTCCTGCAGTTTCACTTTCATTCTAGTTTTGGTTTCGTGCGGAAGGAAGCACCGTCTCAGTCCATTTTCGTTTCCATTCCAGTTTTGGTTTAATGAAGGAGGAGAGAACGTCTCATACCATTCTTTGTTTGGATTTAGCCTCGTGGATACAAGTTTAGGATTCAGACCTTGTACCAGATGGGTGAAGATATTGGGTGGAACTTCTCGACAGTGTCTCTGTGTGGGGTAAGTTTACCCTTGACTATTTTTTTATCTTGTTAGATAGGTATCTGCATGCGCCTGATCTCGGTCTATCTTTCGGTAGTATTCTTCAAGGTTAATGTGAAAGGGTAGGTGATACCCTAGCTAGGTTTAGTTCTTCACGGTTTAACCCCTCCTCTGTACTAGTCTTTCCATCACCTGAGCTATTCTCCTTCGTTGGAGGGACTTACTACCATATCTGTTAAAAGAGTGCATTCAGAATATGTTATATTTTCTTGTTTGAACTTTCGTTAAAGGCCCGGTTCCCAATCATTTTGTCTTTGATGACCGAGTGTCAAGTCCGGGTCTTCCCTTACTCGGGTGTGTAACAAACCTATCGGCCTACTGTTGAACTTGAGAGGGTTTCTGTGTTAATTTCACTAGTGCCATTATAATGATTTGTAGTGGCATTCTCATGGCTCGAGTCATTTAATCCTTCCTATTCACATTTGAAATGTCATATTAATTTTATGTTTAATATTATTTGATGGTCATTATACACAAATTATTTTTCTGTAGTGTTTTGATTAAGACTGGTATCCATCACTAATGATTGGCCCCTTAATGTACGAGGGTACCCATTAGGGTGAGGCAAATTACTCCTCCCTTTTTGGTCCAGGAGGCGCACGTGATAACGCGATGGCAGTCAACAAGAGCACCTTTTCAGTTAAGTATTCACCGACCCACTTTCTAAATTATGTTTTGTGATTAAATCATCATTCTTTTTCCTGTTGGATACATCGTAATGCTCCACATTATTTTGTGTAGGTGTGGTCACGCCAAAGCATGGGTACGCACTCTTCACTCCTTCAAGAGGTATTCGGGTTCCAAAATAGTGCCCTTCCCTCTATTATGAGTTTATATGAAACGATGGTCAAGGCTTTGTCTCACCCCTAATGTTTGAAGATATTTGTTCCAAGTTCTATATTCAGTTGATACGGGGTACTGTTAAGCCCTAATATTGGCTCATTACCCCTTAATTGGGGCATATTATATTAGTAATTTTATTTTATTTATGTCGTCTTTAGGCCATTAGTTGTAATTATACCTCCTAGTCTCCTATATATACCAAGGAGACATTTTCATTTTGAATCATCTTGTACCTGGACATTTAAGTGGGGTAAAAGGAGGTCGCCCTCTCGAAGAGGCTTATTATCTGAAATTATCTATTTTCCAAGGCGTTGAGTACTTTTTATGAGGTTTTTTTATGCTATATTGATGTTTGGTTATTAACATATGGTATCAGAGCTCAAGGTCTTGGGGTTTCGTTGCTACATATGAGACACCTTGGAATTTTCGCTTTAACTTGTTTTTTACAACGTTTTAGAAGGAACGGCTTGGAGGATATTTGGTGGACGGATCAAGATACGTTGGGTTCAAAATTAATCTCTTGAGACCTTATACTTTTGGAGATACAACCTATACAATAAAGGGTTCTGGAATCATCCTGAACTGAGTCATTGCGGAATTTTCGCTATAAAAATGTTTCTGTAATGTTTTAGACCCTAAACTTTGGATTCTATTTACAGAAATTAGTAAGGTATCCAGGGTAAAAATTTCATATTTTGGGTCATCTTAAAATTCTAGATACACCTTGTGTAAGATAGGGTATCTGACTAGTCCTATTGACTAGTCTCAAGAAGGTGTTCTAGGTAAATCAATCATAACTTATTCTTAGAGTATCGAAATTGAGTGGGACTATATTCATTGGATCATGGACAGTATGTAGTATTTTTGGTGCGAGTTTTAGAATTTTATATTAATCATTACTGGCGGGGCATGCTATACAAGTGAGATCTCTTGGAAAGTCCAAAAGTCGGCAAGTTGTGGGGAAGTTACCGTAAATTCTACTTGGCACATCCAATTTTCATCATACCTATGGAATTGTAGAGAAGAAATACCAGAGAACTACATAAAAGAAATTTTCATACCTAGAAGGGCCGAAACTTGGGAGGTACAACAGAAGAAATATTGTCTAGCAAAACCACCTCAAAATCAAGGTTCAAAAGTGATACTTGACCAACATGCCACCCAAAAAGGGAACTTATACACCAACTAAGCCTCCATAAAATCCTACTTGGACTCTTGATGAAGGTGAAGAAATGTGTACGGACATAAATGATTTACAAAAGAAGATAGTAACAAAAGATGAACTACAAGAGATGATGGATTTAATGGATGCTAAGTTGGATACTAAGATGGATGTTTTAAAAGGGGAGATCATGGAAGTATTGAAAAATTTTGTAACAGAGAAGACACTTGAAAGTGAAAATGCATCCCATGAAATTCATGATGAGGACACAAGGAAGGTGAATCAAGAA
>JZKD02S1673009.1:415729-425815 GCA_000966675.3 Picea glauca | reverse complement strand
GGGTAAAAGGAGGTTGCCCCCTCGAAGAGGCTTATTATTTGAAATTATCTCTTTTTCAAGGCGTTGAGTACTTTTTCTGAGGTTTTTCTATGCTATATTGATGTTTGGTTCTTAATAGGTACACCCTAATTTTTGTATATAAACATTCTGGTATGAAGAAAATTTACGCCAAGCTGGCACCTGGTTGGACTTGTGATATACAGACAGACGTTCTATTTAACATTTTGATATTTATGCCTTGAGTATTATTTCCTGTGTGAAAGGATTTCATTTTGTCACTTTTCAAATTTTTTCCTCGGTATTTCCAAAAATGATTTGTTATTACAGATTTGAAATCTCTAGTTATGTTCCAGAAATTAAATCTCATTATTGAGTACACGATCTTTTCTCAAATAGATTCGACTAAGTAATGGAGTACTACCGAAAAACTAGTATAAAAACATCTTCGCATGAGGGTTTTCCTTCCATCGAGCTTGGGTGATGACTTTTAGATTTTGTTTAAGATTTGTACACTTGTATTCTTGTTATAGCATTAGTTTTTGGTAGGAGTTGAACCTGAGTCTTATTCCGCCCTTTTACAATTTGGTTTAAGAGTCGGCTGTAAAAAATGGTTTTGTGTAGCTTATGTCTGTGGGACTCCGTCCAGACTTTTGGGTTTCTTGTATATAAATCGGCAAGGAAAAATGTTTATTATTTGATCTTAAAAGGGATCGGGACTTCCATAAAAAAATTCAGGTTTATTTTCCTTTCAGGTGCTTCCTTACTCCTTTATGCTAGATATCATGTAGCGTTGTACCTACAACAAAAGTTATACTGTAGATGCGCCTCTAAACCTACGATCGAGGTTATGCTATAGATGTGCCTCTAAATCTACGACACAGGTTATACCGTAGATGTGCCTTTGAACCACAAAGTCATTACTAAAGTACCCACACTACCATGCTGATGTACATATGTTCAATTTTCTACAATGGGGTTTTGATAAGTTTTCAGAATTATATTCCCGTGTGAATGTTTATATGTATATCTGTCTAGTTTTTTTTCTGGATACCTTAATAAATCAGTCTATTCCAGCATCATATTATATAATCTAGAACACTCATTATATATATACCTATATGTTCATGATATATTTACATAGCTCGATATACATATCGCTTAATACCCCTATGTTAAGGAGTATCTTTACCTTTGAAAACCGGATTGGTATTCTCCTTAGAGGAGGCTCATTGTATACTATAAACAAATATAGGAAATGAAATCTTCCATAGTTGTTGGTGCGCATGGCTTCAAGTATTCATACAAACAATTTTATTTTTCCATTTACTTAACAAAACTAAGAAGATAACTGTAGTCTGTAATCTATTATGGAATCGATAACTACTACAGAATTCATTTTTGTTGTTTGGTACATTCCAATATCTTAGTAACTACTCAACATCATATCTAAATAATGAGTCCATTTCCAGCCAACAATTATTAAATAAAATAATAGATCTTTCCATCACAGCCTTCAACCAGAATTTATACATAGAAGTAAACAGATTGCACACATGACATTTGACTAGGATAAGGTAGAGTTACAGATCTGAGCCAAATTGTGGGAAGACAAAGGGAACAACCATGTTCCTCCCAACCGTAAAATAGGGCAACCAATCTACTTTCCTGATTCATCCCCTAGCCTGACCATGATTCCATGAGGATGAATTGGAATTTCCTCTCCAGCAATGTCCTTCAATTCCAACAATATCTCCCTTGTCTCACACTCACATAGTAGTGCTCATAACAGTAAGAAAACATAGAATAATGTTCATAGTCTTCGTTCCTAGCATACTTGGCAGCGTCCTACCTCCTCACATATGCTATTTATTAATTTGCCTAGGACTTTTTCCCTCCCATGGGTAATTTTCGCAGCTTTCTAAATCCCTGATTTTCAGGGGCTGCTAATGGCCAAATCACTGATTTGCCACTTGTAACAATCAGCCTAGAGTTAATTCTAATGTGTTCCCCACTCATGGAGTCATGGTCAGCTAAATTTAACATGGTTGTTCCATTTGTCCTCCTGCAATCAATATAAAATATTATGTTTTCATACAAGGGTCATAGTCAAATAGTTAGTTGGGTCAAAGTAGGTGTCTACCCAACAGTCATAATAATTAATTACAATCATCAAATTCGAATTTTAGAATTGCCATAAATGGCAAAAATTTTCCAATTCAAATTTACTAAAAACGGAATGAATTTCCAGTAGATAAGAATTATTTTATTATTAATTTTTTTGGGGAGCTCACAATCTTGAAGGAGAATTCAAGAAGATTAAACCTAATACATTTGACGGGGAATCCAGAACAAGACAGGAAGTTGAAGCATGGTTATTAGATATAAAAAAATATTTCCAAATATACAACTATTCCAGCAATATGAAATTCAGAATGGCCATTTACAACCTGAAAGGAAAAGCCAACATCTAGTGGCAGGATCTGAAATTGGCGAAGGGGTTAAAAGAGAAATAGATGGAATGGTTTGATTTCAAAAAATATTTCAAGAAACAATACCTATTTGAAAGCTACCATGAGAGGAAAAAGAAAGAATTTTATGAGTTGCGACTTGGACAGATGTCAATCGAGGATCTTATAAACAAATTCTTGGAATTACTAAGGTTTGTACCTTACATCCGTGAGGACAAGGTAAAAATCTAGTGATTCTTAAGTTGTTTACCATAGTCCTACAGGGATAGAATTGACTTTGATAACCCCAAGTCCTTGAGTGAAGTATTCAGGAAAGCAAGAATGTGATACGACCAGTACAAATAGCGGGTAGAGTTCCCTAAAGCTTGGAAGGATAAGAAACAAGATCGAATAAACCAATGAAAGAAGGGATACCAGCCAACTCCATATCTAAATGCAGCAAAAAGTTTTCCGAGAAAATCTTTTCACTCCAATTATCTGATTACGCAAGGCAGCGGTAAACCAGTAAATCTGGGAACGAAGAAGTTTGGGGACAGTCCCCACGAACCATTAGAGTGCTGGAAATGTTGAGAACCTCATCCAAGGAGGAACTATCCACGCTTAACTGCAACAAATAGAACTGTTGTTCATAATTTGTAGGCAGCCTCGATAGTGGGAGATGTGGGCAGGAGATTGCATCGGATAAATGTAGCCATAGATGGTTGGCAAGATGACCACCAGTCCTCTATGGTATAAATCGAAGGTAAAATCAATAACACTCAAATTTCTATTTGAATTGATCTGGGAGCTATGTTAAGTTATACCACTCTTGGTGTAGTAGAATCAAACTAACTTAAGAAACTGAAGCACACAAAATCATGGCTGGTACAATTAGCAATGGGAACAAAAACAAAAGTGGTTGACTTCATTCCTGATTTTGAATTTAGTTTAGATGGTAAAAACATAAAAATGAATCTGAATATTCTGCCACTAGGATCATATGATGTGATTATTGGAACAGATTGGTTGGAAGAGCACAAAGTAGTTCTAGATTGTCATACAAAGACACTTAATAATAAATATGAGTATGGAACTACTAGAACAACCCAAGGCATACCAAAACCAGTATCAGTTAGACAAGTCTAAGCAATGCAATTCAAGAAAATCATAAGAAAGGGATGCCAAGTTTACGCCATCCAAGTAACAAATCTACTAGATAAGCCAAAGTTAGAAGACTTTGTTGTCCTATGTGAATTCGGAGACATGTTTGTTGATGATATACAAGAATTACCTCCTAGCAGGGAAATAGAGTTATCCATAGACCTTCTACCTAGTTCATCCCTTATCTCTAAAGCACCGTACGGAATGAGTTTACCAGAATTGACAGAATTAAAAATACAATTACAGGAAATGTTGGACAAAGAGTATATCAAACCGAGTATGTCACCATGGGTGGAACCAGTCCTCTTTGTGAAAAGTAAATATGGTACTCTATGACTTTGAATCGATTATAGACAATTAAATAAAATGACTATTAAGAACAAGTATCCCTTACCCATGATAAATGGCCTATTCGACCAAGTAGGTGGAGCCAAGATATTTTCGAAATTGGATTTACGATCCAGTTATCATCAAGTTAGGATAAAGGATGAGGAGATAAGCAAAACAAATTTTCAAACAAGATATGGACACTACGAATTTGTAGTCATACCTTTCAGACTCACTAACACACCAACCACATATATGTGCCTGATGAACAGTATTTTCAGTTAGTACTTAGACAAATTCTTACTAGTATTTATTGACGATATTCTAGTCTTTTCGAAAATAGAGGAAGAAAATGAGGAGCACTTAAGAATAGTTCTACAAACGTTGAGGAAACCAAAACTATACGCCAAATTTGATAAGTGTGACTTTTACCAAAAGAAAATACCATATCTAGGACATGCAATTTCAGTAGAAGGCATTGTCGTTGACCCTGAGAAAATAAAATCCATAATGGAATGTCCAGTACCTAAGGATGTAGCAGATATACATTAATTCATGGGAATCACCGAATATCATAGATTTATAGAGGGATTTTCCAATATATTCTACCCTATCACGTCATTAAAAAAGAAAGGGACCAATTTTAACTAGTCACAGAAGTGTCAAGACAACTTTAACAAGCTGAAGGAATTATTGACAATGACACCCATCTTGAAGGTAACAGACCCAGATAAAGACTTTAGCATCTGTGTTGATGCGAGTAAAGAAGGACTAGGTGGTGTCCTAACTCAGGAAGGACACATGATTTGTTACGAGTCCTGGAAATTAAAAGAACATGAACGAAATTATGTCACTCATGACTTAGAATTAGCAGCAGTAATACATGCCTTAAAAATGTGATGACACTATATAATGGGCAGAAAATTCCTATTATTGACGAATACTAGTGGTGCAAAATATCTATTTAGTTAACCATATCTTAATGCAAGGCAAGCATGGTGGCTAGGCTTTTTGAGCGAATTTGACTTCGAGGTCAGACATATCAAGGGTAAGGAAAATAAGGTAGCAAATGCTTTAAGCAGAAGAGTCCATGGGTTATTTGAGATAAATATCAGCAGGGTAGAAAGTGATATGGAACAAATAATAAGGATAGCAAGTACTAACAATGAAAATTACACTAATATAACGACATAATTACAAAACAATACCACAAACTAAGATAAACCAGGTTTGAGTATCAACAAAAATGGACTATTACGATTTAAAAACAGACTTTACATACCAGATTTAGTAGAGTTAAAAATAATGGCCTTGAATGAAATGCATAAGAACTTGTATTCTGGCCATCCAGGATACCAGAAAACGATAACAACACTTAGAAAATTGTTTTACTGGCCTAATATGAAGGGAGAAACAACATAATACTTGGCTAGGTGCCAAGATTGTCAGCAGTTTAAGGCCGAACACCAGCATCTAGCCAGCCTATTACAACCATTACCAGTGCCAGAATGGAAATGGGAGACCATATCGCTGGACTTTATAATTGGTTTTCCTAAAACTCAAAAACAAAATGATTCTATTATGGTGGTGATCGATAAACTCAGTACGTCTGCACACTTTATTCCTGTAAAATCTACTCTTAAAGCTATAAAAATCATTGAAATATTTATGAAATAATTTTTTAGACTGCACAATATTCCTAAAATGGTGATATCATATAGAGACGTAAAATTTACATCCACTTTTTGGAAAGAATTGTTAGTAGGGATAAATATTAATTTGAATTTCAGCACAAGTTGTCATCCACAAATGGATGGGTAGACTGAATGAACAAATTAGATCATAGAATATATGCTCCACATGTACGTAAGAACAAAACCAAGTAAGTGGGAAGACTACTTGTACTTGGTAGAATTTGCATATAACAACGGGTACGAAACTCTGGCTAAATTGAGCCCCTTCGAGGTATTGTACAGCAGAAAGTGTATGACACCAATTAGCTGGGATGACCTAGTTGACAGACTCATGGTTGGACTGAAAATGCTCTAAGAAATGGAAGGTACGGTAAGAAAGGTGAAACATAACTTAAAGGAGGCACAGGACAAACATAAAAGTTATGCAGACCAGGAAAGAAGTCACTTGGAATTTCAAGTGCGAGATCATGTTTACTTAAAAGTCAAAGCCCAAAAAAGTTCACTAAAACTTGGGAACTATGCCATGTTGGCACCCAGGTTTTGTGGGCCCTTCGAGATACTAGTTCAAATCGGACCCATAGCATACCAACTTGCACTTCCAGCTAATCCAAGAATTCATAATGTATTTCACGTTTCCTTGTTGAAAACGTATGTTCATGACCCTACTCATATGATTGATTGGAACTTGGTGCAGGTGGAACCAGAAAGTGATTTCTAGGCGGAACCCCTGCACATTCTGAATCGGAGAGAAATGGCACTTCGAAACAGAGTTGTCACTCAGGTAAAGGTGCAGTGGAAGCGCTTTAGCCATGGGGAGACCACTTGGGAGTTGGAGGGAGATTTGTGGAAATCACATCCACTATTGTTCCAAGAAAGGAACGAACACTGACGACAATGTTTTATTGAAGGGGGAAAAGATGTGACATCCCCAAAAATAAAGTATTTTTGAGATTCAAAATTTGTTAGAAAATTATTCCATTTTCAGTAAATTCGAATTTAGAAAACTTTTGCCATTTATGGCAATTTCAAATTTCGAATTTGATAAATTGTAATTAATTATTATGACTGTTGGGCAAACACCTGATTTGACCCAACTAACTATTTGACTATGACACTTGGATGTAAACAAAATATTGTTTAATTATTGCAGGAGGAAAAATGGAACAACCATGTTAAATTTAGCTGACCATGACTCCATGAGTGGGGAACATGTTGGAAATACCTCTCAGATGATTATTACAAGTGGACAATCAAGGATTTGGCCATTGGCAACCCCTGAAAATCAAGGATTTAGAAATATGGGAAAAATCCCAAGGGAGGGAAAAAGACCTAGGCAAAAATATTGGTGGCATAAAATAGCATATGTGAGGGGGCAGGACACTGCCTAGTATGCTAGGAAAAGGAACTATTGTTTCTTGATGTTATGAACACTGAATATTGTGTGTGAGGCAAGGAGGAAACTACAGATAGATGAAGCATTGTTGAAGAGGAGGTTTCAAGTTCACCCTTATGGATTCATGGTCAGGCTAGGGGGTGGATTGGGCAAGTGATTTGGCTTCCCTGTCCTACAGTTGGGAGGAACGTGGTTGTTCCATTTGTCTTCCCGCAAATTGATTTAGATATGTATTCTATTCCTTCTATGTTGGGATGACTAAAATGTATTTATTGGAATGTTTGTCATTTAGATGTGGAATAATATTATGGATGAATTCTGTCTGCCCTTGTAGAATATAAAACTGATCAATTTTCACCAAATTTAGTTCTGTGTATTTTGTCAGCTGGAATACAGAATGAATATTGTAGTCGTCCTTTTATTTATGAAAGAGTGTGTATGGAAATTGATGGAACTTATTCTATGCACTAAATTACTGTTGCACATATGTATATACTTATGCCAGAACTAGCATGGAGCACTAATTATCCCTTATATAACTACATGAAGATATTTCACACAAGTATATATATATATATATACATAAATATGGCTATTTGCAGAGGCGACAATCAGTGTAGATAATATACAAGAGAGTTCAAATGCAATGTTGAAATAGAAATTATATATGTATGTATAGATTTGTTCTATACTTAGTAAGTAAAGAATCATTTCAACAGGATTTCAATCACAATAATAGGAGAACTACAAAATGGTAGGAAATATATGAAACATTTTGATTTTATATGTCCTTCCTTCTTGACAAATGCTACCATGGGTAATATAGAAAGGAATTGTAACACTATAAAGCACTGTACAGTTTTCCAGAGTTGTAGATGAGAGAACCTGACTGATATCAAAATACCCATAGGATAACCAAAATCAACCAATATATTTATATGTGATCACTTATGCATAAAGAAAATAGTCCAGATATAATTAACAAAGTCGGGGAATTTCAATCTATTTGATATCCTAATAGACTTAGACCTGCACAATTAACCAATGCATGGATTTGGGCAATCCATTTATGACCGTAAATAAAATAAACTTCAGATAGTTCGTATATATATAGAAGTAGGGGGAATTTTGAAACAAAATAAGTGATTTGTCTAATTATTAAAGGCTTAGACTGAAAAGTACAATTGTAAACATAAAGGGTTACACTTTCAGTACCTTTATTTTTTCCAAGGGCCTACGATGATAAAAATTCAAGGTAGAGTTACAAGAACGAATGAATAAACTTCATGCTATTCATAGTATAAATTAACTCCAATATAGCAAAAGAATTTAAACCGCTTTTTCCATTTCAAATGACGAGTTATAGGCCAGCAAAGAAATCCGACTAAGCCTATTGGTCAAACCCTTAATTTTACAGTCAGATCTCATATCGAACCATGAAACAATTTCTTTACAAAGATAATAAATAGCGGAAAACAAATGATCTCTACCAGAGAGGGTTAAACCTTTTTTCTACCCTGAACACCTAAACTTATTGGAAAAAGAATAACGGAACCCAAATACCTCTTACGCAGGTGACAGGAATTGTACTTCATAGGTTCGTGTGATTTAAAACCCTGTACATTGCAAAGTGAATCATTAAAATCTTGATAAGAGGATTTAACCTAGTAATAGGAAAGAATAGTCGAAGTAATTACTTATCTGTAGTTGGAGGAGTTCGACATTCTTCACCGTTGCAATGAACCACGTGCCTTCCAGACCGAGAGGGGAGAAGAGGCCCAAAATCTTCCTGGTGGTTACCCTCGCAAAAATCAGAGAGGCCCACCATTAGCTTTAAGGACTAGTAAATAACCAAAGAAAATTTCACAATGCCTGATTATTCGAATGTTGAATATATATATATATATATATAGGTCACACGACAAGCATAAACCATCATTTAATTCGAAAATAAAATGTAAAGATGGGATGTTTTGGGCCTTTAAACATTAATAATAAATCTATCCTTCACCCATGTGAATTTGTTAACTAAGGGAGGGGATGCGAAGACAGTACAAAGTTGAGAGTCCCAGTCGTGCATGCTCTTTTGAAAATACGTTCAGATTCATAAGCAAATGGGCATGAACAGAATAAACACAATCGTCCTTAGGATATATTCTCATAGGATGGAAGTCTTCTAATAAGGGTCTATCCTACTACTAATTACATGGGCGACCTTCAAACAAGAGGATTTACAGTTGTGTGTCTTTCGTTGAATAGTTTGGGCAAACAAAGGACCTAAGAGTAAAATTTCCTAACTGACACCCAACTAGGATAGGAAATGGAATTCCAGGCATGTTGTGGGATTCACATAAAAGTATATCAAGTTAAGCACATACGAAACCCTAATCTAAAATAAATTTGGGAGTCATGATTCTGACGAGGCACAGTGTGTGCTAGGACATAGATTAACAAAATACTCAAACCAATGAATAGAGAAGGTGACTAAAAGAACAACCTAAGAACAATATGCTACCTACGTGAATCGTGGGAATAAAATAGAAGTAGCATTAAGTCGGAAGGGCCTTACAGAGCATTTAAACAAAAATTACAGCAAAGGAAATAGTCACTTACCGACAGGAGGGGAATTTCTGGGAGGCGGACCTTTTCCCCATACTCAACATGCCATGAGAACTCCAAAAAGAAAATGGGAAATGCAGGGCCAAAGGCGAGATAGACTAGCTCCAAAATGAAAATAAACAACCATTGTTACCTTGAAAAAATGAACCTCGCGTGTATTGAATACGACGAGTACAACAGAGAACATGCCATGTGATAAGAATGACTTGGCGTGATTGGATTTGATGAGGGTATGATCCGGATTATTTTCGGCACGAAATGAGAGCGGAGATATAATAAAGAAATGCATAGAGATATTGCAGATATTCAATAATATAACATAAATGTGTTAGAGATGCAACCATAAACACAGATATACAGTAATACATGATTTCTATTAATCAAAGAAATGTACAGAGACTGTAAAAATACAGATTGAAAGACTCGCTAGAATGGTGGCAGCTTA
>JZKD02S1673009.1:388432-415679 GCA_000966675.3 Picea glauca | reverse complement strand
AGGAGATGAAGCGCCAAAAGTCATGTGGGCCCCGTTTGGGTAAGTGAGTACATCAACTTCCCGGGGTCGTAACTTTTGCATACGATCTCTGTTTTAGGTGTGTGATAGCTCGTTGAAAAGGTAACATAGAGGAGATTCATTTTGGGGGCTCAATCATGCCTTTGTCTATCACTGAGAACCTAGATCTAGAAAAACCTTCATTTAGGCCCTCAAAATGGCCCCGTAAGTTAAAACCTGCTAAAAATAGTAAATTGCCAAAATTGCCAGAAAACAGTTTTGAGCCAGTTGGAAAAGGTGGGTGGCCACCGATATCCACCTGGATTAGGGTACAGGATCATCCCTCGTCCCTCACCCACCTCCTTTAATGGTTGTCCTGATATAAACTCTCGACTATGAAACCTCCTGACATCCTTAATTGCTTTATGAGGACAAGGGAAACCTCCTCGAAACCTATGTTCGGAAAAATTTAACCCTTCATTACTTCTAGTCTTCTTGGTACCGGTAGTTAGAATTCGCTTAAAACCGGTAAATTTTAACCAATTTTCGGACTTGAGAGTGCGCCTAACTAGAACAATATTTAGAATGTGTTGAAAGGAAAAAATGTTTAGTCAACCAGATGTTACAAAGGGGACCATCGAAACCTTAGCTAATTTTGGGAAGCCAAATAGCTAAACATAACAACGAAGTGATTAAATTCATTAAATCTTGATTGTGTGTATAATGTATTATAGGTGGTCTTAGAGTTAGAGACTTGCACATATATGTTTTATAGGAAAGGCTAGGACCCTAAGTCTTAGAGCTATATGTCACTTTCACTATTTTCCAAGTTTAACTTATATTCCTTGTTAAAGTTAATATAACTTCTATTTTCCTTGTAAAGGTTAGTATGACTTAAGTGAAATTTGAGAAGAGAACATTGCATGACAAGTCTGTCATGTTAAGGAAGGGACAAGTAGGAAAAAGGAGATTTATCTTATTAGGAGTTTGTTTTAAAGATTTAGAGCCTAATACTCCCTTACAAGATTTTATTTATTTATTATGAAAATGAGGTCTATTACAGTTGTTGCTCTCATAAACCTGCTCTGATAAAACCTACTTTTATAGAACCTACTTTGATAGAACATACTATGATACCAAATATCAGATCTACAACACGCAGACAACCTTTGTGTCATGAAGTTACAAAGACTGTAGAGTGAAATTCTTGGTCACTAAACTCTCAGGAATTATAATGCAAATCATAGACCACTCAATATACTAAACGTTGTGATGAAAACTCTTAATAAAACAATTTCTTCACACTGTGCTATTTAACACAGGAACTCACAAACACAACATACTCTCAGAAATACACATGAATTTGTCAACACACAAAAAAATACTATATATTGAAAACTTGAGCGTTGCACACTATTACAATAACTAAGATGCACTTCTGCTCCAATGACTTATGAATAACTTTTTCATCTTACAAAACATATAACTTGAGCTCTCAGACTTCTTTGATTATTTACAGTTGTTGCTACTACTAATTCTACTGACTATTTACTTCTATCTATATATATCTCAACCTCCTATAGAATCAGGAATATATAGATAAAGACCAAAACTTCTTGTAGAAGCAAAACTGACTGAAAACAATTAATACGACAAAAATTTCGAATGACTCTCATCTGCATAATAGAGCTCGAGAAAGATAAAGATCACCTCATTAAATAAGTTCCCACTAACACTCTTTCTTGACATGTCTGATAGACAAAATATCTTTTTTTTTCGTGTCTTCATAAGTGTGAAGCTCACGATTTTTAATTAATATCTCCAACAATTATGTAAACAAGGAGAGACAGAGATAATAAATTATATAGTTATCATGCTCGAATTTGAACTAGATACTAGCACAACTATATAATTTGGTTAATGGCTTATAAGAAATTTAGATCTGTAAAGGGAATCCATAATTGTGCCATCTAATTTAGCATTTATTAAATTTGTTCATACTTAATAAAAACCATAAACATAATATAATCTGTAAAACATACATAATTCTATTCAAATTAATTTGTGAAATAGTAATGTAATGCAAATAAAACTATACATTACTGTGAATCCAAGTTACACATTTGAGCTTTATATTTTTGGGTAATTGGTGCAACCGTACCCGTTCCTATGGGTCTCTTAACAAAGATACACAAGACATCTTCAAAAAAAATCATCAACGACAATATAAATACCATTTATTCAAGGATATTAGAGATTCATACCAACTCAATGCATTTGATTTTATCTATTGACAATAGATACCATGTATTCAAGGATATCATATATTCACATCAACTCAATGCATCCGTTTTTAGGTATTGACAATATTTTAAGGATATATAGACACTTTTGTCTTATATTTGTTCGTGCCTATTAATAAAGTGACAATATTTTCGTGATATATATGCACTTTTGTCTTATATTTTTGCATGAATGGTGGTGCAATTCCAGAGCCTTGTTAACAAAGATACACAACGGGTCTTCAAATCATCAATAAGAATATAAATATCATATAGTATTTTGCATGAATGGTGCAAGTCCGGATGCTTGCTAATAAAGATACACAATACATATTCAAATAATCATCAACAACGATATAAATACCATTTATTGGAGGATGTCAGAGATTCACATCAAATCAGATCAAAGCAACCCATATAACCTGTTAACAAAGAAACACATCTGAGTAGTTGAGTGCTAAATTGCAAGAGTCAAATACTAAGAATGAATTCCTTTATAAATATTATTAAGACTTATTTAATATCCTCTAAACAAAAAAAATTGAGCAACGAAAAACATTTAATAATAGATTAATAATCATACATTAACAATTAACAATGTATATACTTCAAAATCAAATAATTTTGTTTTACTACCAGAATTTAACAAGATAGAAAGGTGAAAAAGTAAAACCCAAATTCCAAATTGTTGTGAAGGGATAGAAAATTGGTTCATTGTCTTGGCTAAGGAAAACTGAAAATTCTCGTGCAAAGGAAGATCTCAAACCTCCTTTTGTCCTTTAGAAACTGCACTCATCGAAGGTTTCAAAGTCTACAAATCTTAAATTAGGGTTCATTCTCTTGGTCAAGGAAAACTGAAAATTCTCATGCATAGGCAGATTCAAAACTTCCTTTTTTCCTTTAGCAATTGCATTGCAGCCCTCATCGAAAGTTTGAAAGTATACAATGGCCTTCCTTTTGTATGGGCGTTGTCTAACTATTCTATGCAATGGTTTTTTTTGTTGGAAAACGACAACATAAATCTGTATGAAATCACTACTTTTTGTTGTATAAAATCCATTTTTAAATGAAGCAATTGATTCAACATGCTGAAAAACCCTTGGGACACTATACATAAATAATCACTCAAATCTGGGGATCTAACAATTTCCCGTCGGATTTAGGGAAAGTTCGAGGAAAATATACCCTGAAAATATTCATTTCTTAGAACGTTTAGACTATGACCTTTTGTATGCCCAAAAAACATTCTTCAATATTTTGATTGCTTTCAACCATTGAAAGCATCCACGCATCCAAGTAATAGTTATCGAACTCAACCCAAAAAACCATTGTTCAATATTTTGATCGGTTTCAACCATTGAAAGCATCCATGCATGCAAGTAACAATTATCAGACTCAACTTGCTTAGTGTAGTTCTTGCACCCTCCGATAATATGGAGATCCAACATTATGAAGTTGTAGACATATCCCTTATCAATGAGCATGCAATCTAGAAGAACCTGGAAATAATGGAGTAAGAGTCACCTCTAAGAGTCAGTTCGTAGTTGAAGTCTACTTCATTGTCTGTAGAGTATAGTTGTCTGTGGTTTCAATGTAATTGACTAAGTAGGTTAGTTTCCTATATAATTATGTAATCAATCTTTCATTCAATATAAAAGTAAGCGTAGCCTCACCTATGTGTGTTGTTTTCTCATATTTTAAGTTGGTATCAGAGCAATGTTAGAGATCGGCCAACTCTCTAAGGCGAGATCCAAAGCATGAGATCTCGATTTGATTTGAGAAAAAATCATTAGCGCCCCCCTACCCAATATTAGAGAGAATCGACGCACTCACACTTTCTAACTTAAGGTTTTCGGGATCCTCGCACTCCCTTTGTATGCATTCAGGAGCACTGAGCGCCGATGCTCCCTATTCCACACGCAGAGGGTGTTGTGAATTCTGCCCAGCGCACCCACTTCCATTACATAGGAGTGTTAACACCTCCCTTAGTGAATACGAGGAGTGTTGACCATTTAATTTTGTTGATTTGGTGAAGTTGTGGTTAGCATGAAGTTTCTTTGGTTCGTGATCTTTGTTGAGTCATGAGTTTAGTAGAGAGAGGAACGATTTTGTTGGTCAAAGGAGACCTCTCCTTCAACACTTTTTTGAAGGTTTGTAATCTGTGAGAAATAGTGAAGAGTGTTGTGTTGCACACAATTTTCTTAATGCACAATTTCTTAAGAAAATCGTGAATGTTTAATTTGCATGCGTGGATTATTCATGCATGAAGTTTATATAGCTTGCATGCTTGGAGTTTGAAGCTCACTTAAGTTTATTAAAGTGGTGGATTTTTTTTTATTAAAGCATGAGGTGAAAAGGGAGTTATTCACTTTTTTATTAAAGTGGATGTGTGTATTTAAAACAAAAAAAAAGGGAAAAGTTTCTTTTTTTAAGGAAATTTATATTTATTTTTTAATATATAAAGTGGTGTTAAGGATTTTTTTGTTTTTAAGGTTTTTTCTTAAGAAAGCTGAGAGTCAAGATTGAAGCGGATCGGTGGTATCCAAAGATAGAGCGACATAAAGTTGGATATCCTTGGTTATTCACTTGCAGAGACTAAATTGAAGTGATGGTGAATCCTCTAGAAGAGACCTACCTCAGCGAAGCCAACAAGTTAGATGGTTGGAATTTCATTAACTGGAAATTCACTATGCAGATGATCATGGAAGGCTATGGTGTCTGGAACATTGTGAAGGGAAATGAAGTGAAACCTGATGCGGCTGTAGGTGTGACAACATCACAGATCCAAGATTGGAAGAAGAACAAAAACAAGGAAATGGTATTGTTGCGATGTCAGTAAAAGATAGCATAATTCTACATATTAGAGAAGCTACAACTTCTGCTACAATGTGGACAGCGCTTAAAGGATTTTATGAAACTAGAAACACAAATCACATTTTTTTCCAAAAAACTAAATTGCTAGGCATTAAGATGGATGGAAATGAATATGTTAGTTCATTTTTGGGTTGTATTAAAGAGGTGAAAGACAAGCTAGTAAATATAGGGGAAACTGTTTCCAACATTGAACTAGTCACTATTACCTTAAATGGTATGCTAGAAGATTATCATATGTTCATAACAGGTCTCGCAACAAGGGAGAAACATCCTATGTTTGAAGAAATGACAAGTATTTTGGTGTAAGAGGAAGAGAGCCGTGAGAATCTGAAGCCTCACAATACAAATTTGGCACTGCGTTCAAATAAGAGATCCTCGAGAGGGAGACCAGGGGAAAGAGGCATAGGAGGTAGTTAATGGAAAAGAGGTAGTTCATCACAGAGAAGATAATCTCAAAGGAAGAATCAAGGTATGCAATCTAATAGGAATGATTCAAAGAGTTGTTTTTGTTGTGGTTGACGTGGACATATTGTTAAAGACTATCATAAGAAGAAGAGTGATGAAGCTAGGAATAAACCTAGAACACATTCAGGTCATTATGTAGAAAATTATTCAAATCAAGATCTCATATTATTTATTTCTAGTGATGATATTGATGATCCCACGAATTTTGATTCATGGGATCTTAGGCTGTTTATGTCTAATGCTTCTTTATTTGCTAAAACAGATGATTTTGATGCCTGGTTTGTGGATTCTGGAACATCAGTACATATGACGTGCAATAAGATGTGGTATACTAATTTTAAATAAACAAAGAATGGATGCAACATATATATTGGATATGACTGTTGACGCAACCTCGCCCCTCACCGAGCAAGCTGCTTCCACCAGGACCTTCTGTTTCTCACGGGAGTCCACTACCCACAGTAGGCTCCTTCAGCTACCTTCCCCTTCAGAAATTGGGATATCACGACTCAGGAATTCACGGTTCATTCGAACACAATTCACATACAAAACAAAACCCCGATCCCCGATGGTCAACAGTCAACAACTTCTACTCTTACTCTGTGAAACGCCGAACACTGAATTCCAATCCTCGGGGATCCTGTGCCACGTGTCCCTTCTCCGATCAATGGCTCAGATTAATTTCGGGAAATCGTCGGTCGCGATTTCAAAAGGGTTGAACCCTTACCTCCAGGAACGTCGAACGCCGGAACCCGATCCACAGGGATCCTGCGCCACGTGTCCCTTCTCCGATCAACGGCTCAGATCGATTCGGGGAATCGCAACTCACGATCTCACGAGGAGTAAACCTCTCGCCTCGTAAATCCCCGAATGCCGAGACCCCGAAGTCCGATGGACTTTGACTCTTCTCCACCTGTGTATACGCTTATCTCCTACGTGACTCCTCCACGATCGGATGGTCCTCGGGATTTCGTGAAACTTCACTGGAGTTTCACGCCGTCGATTCTCTTTCTCTTGATAATCTTCCGCTACACCACCTTCGTCCTGTGCAACTGAAGTAAATGGACTATCCCTCCTGAGCTTTGTCCTTCTGACCCCTTCAGAGGACTTTCATGCACTTCCCGTATCCGACTTTCAAGGACCTTCAAAGTGTTGAAGTCTTTCTGGGTTTTCTTTCCCCAGTCTTGCTACTAAGCCTCGCATCCAATCTGCACTCACCTGCACGACTTGAACAATTTAGCTTAACCCTGGGCAACAGAGAACAAAGTTCACTACTTAGCCTCCTCGACGCACTCTATGCGGAGGAATTCGACTGCACTCTATGCAGGAATCTCCTGGCCTAAGTAGAGAAACAATTTAAACTCATTCTCTCAGGTTTCTAACCTGATATGCTATCACATACGCAGCATATAAAAGATAAACATAAAAAGAAGCAAATATGCAACAGCATAATACTAACAACACAAAGAGACTAAACACATCCATGGAATTGAATAAAAGCTTTCCTATTAATTCAATGTCTGTACATGGAGTTTCTTCACAAGCTCTCTGCTCTGCTCTTCTTTCTCTCTTCTTGCAAATGTTGAATGATAAATCAATTACACAAGGAGGGTGCCTATATTCCGTTTTCCCTCTTGGAAGTAAAGACTGTCTAATCTACAGCTAATTTTCTATCTACCAACATTAAAACTATTTAATGCCTCCTTATCTACGATATGTTACAAATGCGCTCAGCTTTGAATGCCTTTAGTAAACGGTGGCGCAACAATACCAAGGTGAAATTCAAAATCGAAAGGTTTGTTGGCTTGTCCAACTGTACAATCTCTTTCTCCTCGCGCCGGTTCGTATGATGTATTGCGGATGCTGCGGATGCTCCTGCATCATACTCCTCGGCTCAAAAGATTTCATGGGCTCTTGTCCATGAGCTCCTGCACACTACGTCCATGCTTTTGAATCATTGTTTCTGTTTCCCAGCTGGCATCCTCTACTGGGTGATATTTCCACTTCACCAGGTATTCAAAGTACTGCTTTCTCCTGGTCTCCTTCCCTAGTCTTTTATCCAGTATGCACTCCATCTGAGGCTTCTGTGCCACTGGTAATTGTTTCTACCATTGGACCACTGGTTGTTCATCGATTCCAGCTCGTGCATCTTCAACTTTATATGGGTATAAATCCGAAATATTGAAAATCGAAGATATCCCAATGCCCTATGGCAACTCAAGCTCATATGCATTCTCCCCAAATTTCTTCAGGATTTTGCATGGCCCGATTTTCTTCATCTTGAGCTTATTGTATGTTCCCCTTGGGAACCTTTCTTTCCTCAGGTGTGCGAGAACCATGTCTCCAACTTCAAATTGAAGCTACCTTTTTCTCTGATTAGCTCTGGGCTTGTATTCCTGGTTTGTTTTTTGCAGTCGCTGCTTCACCTGTGTGTGAAGTTCTTTCATTGCCTCAGCGAATTCCTCAGCTCTCGCGCTGCTAGTTCCAGCCTGTTTTGGATCCCTGAGCTCAGATACTCCTCTCGGCTGTGTCCCATACAAAATTTGAAATGGGCTCTTACCTGTACTCCGATTCACCAAATCGTTGTACGCAAATTCTGCCTGTGGTAGGATCTGATCCCAACTACTGTGATGCTCCGTCACCAGACTTCTCAATAGATCCCCCAAGCTTCTGTTGACTACTTCGGTCTACCCATCTGTCTGCGGATGGTAAGCAGAACTGAATGCTAAGTCAGTCCCCAACTTCTTCCATAGCGTCCTCCAAAAATGACCTATGAACTTGGTATCCCGATCCGAGACTATACTTCTCGGCAATCCATGCAATCTCACGATCTCTTTGAAAAACAAATTGGCGATGTTGGTTGCATCGCTTGTCTTATGACACGGTATGAAATGTGCCATCTTCGAGAACCTGTCTACCACCACGAAGATGGAATCAACTCCTCGCTGTGTTCTCGGTAAACCCAACACAAAGTCCATGCTAATGGCTTCCCATGGCCTTCCTGGTATAGGCAACGGCTGATATAACCCTGTGTTCTATTTTCTGCCCTTTGTGTGTTGACAAATTCTGCACCTGTCAACAAACCTCTTCACATCTACACGCATACCTCGCCAAAAATACGATTCGCTCAACTTTGCGAATGTTTTGTCATGCCCGAAATGACCTGCTAGTCCACCGCTGTGCTTTTCTCATACCAAATTCTCTCTCATAGAGCAATATGGAATGCACAATTGATTGCCTTTGAATAGCAATCCATCCTGTATCAAGAAATCTATCCACGGGCTCCTATCTCTGAGCACCGGATTCTCGGCTGCTTCATAAGCTTCTCCGAAATCAGCATCACCTTCATACATATCTTTCCGGTTTTCAAAACCCAGCGTTTTGACCCTGAATTCCTGCAGCAACAAACATTTTCGACTCAACGCGTCAGCTACCTTGTTTGCAGTCCCTGAAATGTGCTTTATGACAAAGGTGAAATTCTGCATATATTCCACCCACTTCGCATGCTTTTGATTCAGCTTCTCTTGCTGACTCATGAATTGCAGTGCATGATTATCACTGTACAGCACAAATTCTTTGGGTATGAGATAATGCCTCCACTTTTTCAATGCCTGGATAATTGCATAGAATTCTTTATCATATGTGGAGTACTTCAGTTTTGCATCATCCAGCTTCTCGCTGTAGTATGCTACAGGTCTGTCATCCTGACTCAAGACCCCTCCAACAGCATACCCACTGGCATCACACTTCACCTGGAAGGTTTTCTGAAAATCTGGCAGCACCAGAATTGGCTGCTCGGTTATCTTCCGCTTCAACAAATTGAAGCTCCTTTCAGCCTCGGCTGTCCACTGGAAAACTTTATGCCGCTTCTTCACAGTGTCCATCATGGCGGCACTGATTCCACTGAAATTTCGAATGAATTTTCTGTAGAATCTTGCCAAACCGTGAAAGCTCCTTACCTCAAAGATGTTTCTCGGTGATGGCCAATTCCTGATTACTTCAACCTTCTCAGGATCCATCTTCAATTCATTCGCCGATATTACAAACCCCAAATATATGAGTTCCGTCTGCATAAACGAGCATTTTTTTAAATTGATCAGCAGTTTCTCCTGCTGCAGTATTTTCATCACAATGGCCAAATGCCTCAAGTGTTCAGCTCTAGTCTTGCTGAAAATTAAAATATCATCCAGGTATACAACAACAAATTTGCCAATGAATTCCCGTAGGACTTCATTCATCAGTCTCTTAAAATTTCTTGGCGCGTTTGTCAACTCAAACGGCATGACCAACCATTCGTACAAACCCTCGTTTGTTTTGAATGCCGTCCTCCACTCATCTCCCTCTCTCATCCGGATCTGATGATATCCGCTCTTGAGATCAATCTTGGAGAAGTAATTTGCCCCACTTAGGCGATCCATCAAGTCGTCCATTCTCGGAAATGGGAACCTGTACCTGATGTTGATCTTATTTATCGCCCTGGAGTCAGTACACATCCTCCAGCCTCTGTCCTTCTTTGGACTTAGTACTGTCGGAACAACACACAGACTCAGACTCTCTCTCACTAGTCCCTTGTCCTGCAGATCCTGTACCTGCCTTTTGACTTCCTCGTTCTCTTGAGGTGTAAACCTGTACGCTACCTTATTTGGCAAACTCGCTCCGGATATGAGGTCAATGTGGTGACTCACACTCCTTATCGGTGGCAACGAATGAGGTAGTTCGTCCATGATGATATCAGCGAACTCTCCAAGCAGTTCCTGAATCTCCTTTGGCAAGTCATCCACTCTTGTGCTTGTCAGAACAATCCTCGGTTTCCTGACAACAAAGAATTGTGGATTCTCATCCTTCTCCAGCTCTGTGAGAAGTTCTTTCCCACTCATGAGAAGTATGGTACTGGTTACTTCCGGCTCCACCTTCTTATCCTTCCCCGGAAGCAGTGTATGTGTTTTCCCATCCTTCTCCAAGGTGTATGTGTTCATCCTCTTATCATGAACCACATGTCTATCATACTGCCATGGTATTCCCAATAAAACATGACAGACATCCATAGGAATGACATCACACAAGATCTCATCTCTATATTCACCCATTTTAAAATTTACCAAGCATTGCTTTATAACACATACCTGGTGTCCTTTCTGCAGCCACGTCACTTTGTATGGACTCGGGTGTTTTTTCGTTTTCAACTCCAGTTTCTCCACCATCTCGGTCGAAACAAGATTATCTGTGCTCCCACTGTCCACTATAACCTTGCATTTCCAGCCCTGGGTCTTGCAAGTCATCCGGAACAGTCTGCATCTCTGCGCGGTGTCCTCCATCTCCTTCTCAGGTTTCAAGAGAACTTTATGCACTGTTAGTGACTTCCCACTTCCAGCGTCTTCATCTTCAACATCACCCCTCTGTGCCTCAGCAACATGAGTGTTTCCTCTGTCTATTTTTCTCTCTGGACAGTCCACAGCTTTGTGGCCATCTTTCCCACATGTAAAGCATGTGATGACTCCTCCTCTGCCTCTTCCTCTACCTCGGGTACGAGGAAATGTATTAGCATCAGCGTAATCTCCTTGCTGACCTGTTTGTTGTCTCCTCGGCTCACCAACTTGCTGCCTCTGCTGCGAGGTTCCACCTCTTTCAGCTCTCCCATGAGGTCTCTTCCAATCCTCCTTGGGTTTTTGCGTTCTTTCTTGGGCAACTGCTTTGCCTCTAGGCTGGCTTCTGCCTTGCCCTCGCTGTCCCTGCTTGTGGTTCAGTTTCTCCTCGGCCCTTAGAGCCATCTGGTATGCATCCTCAACTGTGCGGATGGTAACCATGCTCAATTCATCCTGAATATCATACCTGAGACCATTCAGGTACCTTTCCACCTTTTCGTCATCACTCTCCCGATGACCAGCTCGAATGTTGAGCCTATAGAATTCTTCGGTGTACTCCTTCACCGTCATCATCTTCTGTCTCAGGTTCTACATGCGCCTGAACAGAGTGATCTGGTAGTCTCTCGGAATGAACTTCGCCTTCATCTTGGCGATCATTCGATCCCAGCTTTTGATCTTTTGTTTTCCTTTGGAATGTCTGTCTGCCTGCAGCTCGTCCCACCATAAGGCTGCATGTCCCTTCAGCTTGGTGATAGCATGTCTTACCTTCTTGTCCTCTTCGATGTCTTCATAATTGAAGTAGGTGTCGAGTGCTCGGATCCAATCCAACAACTCCTCTACGTTTAGATTTCCATCATAGACGGGAATATCCATCTTCGTCTTCGAGCTCATCCTCGAAATGGCTCTGATCAACCTCTCTGTCGAGGCATCTTCTGCGACAACCTCTTCTTGGTCGTGTCCAGCTTCCTCTTCAACCTCAGGATCATTGAACTCTGCTGCACCCACTCCATGCCTCTGGGTGGCCTCCATATCTTCGAGTCACGCCCTGAGATCTCGTATTTGACGCTCCATCTCTGGATTCCCTACCTGTCTTCCTCTTCTTCAGGCGTCCCTGTCCTCACGATCAAGTGACTGCCTTTCCCTCCTGGGTGGCATTATACTTCTTCTACCTCTGCTTCATAAAGAAAAAGGTATTCCTGCTCTGATACCACACTGACGCAAGTCTTGAGTATCAGAGTACTTTCCTTTCTCCATCTCTTCTCTCGCCTGCAATACACAGACAAGACTTCAGGCTCTGATACCACTCTGACACAACCTCACCCCTCACCGAGAAAGCTGCTTCCACCAGGACCTTCTGTTTCTCACGGGCCCGAAGAGTCAACACTCTTCAACTCCCTCGGGAGTCCACTACCCACAGTAGGCTCCTTCAGCTACCTTCCCCTTCAGAAATCGGGATATCGTGACTCGGGAATTTGCGGTTCATTCGAACACAATTCACATACAAAACAAAACCCTGATCCCCGATGGTCAACGGTCAACAACTTCTATTCGGGAATTTCCCTATCGGGAAATCGGAGTATGCGATGTCATGAACCCTTGACACCACAAAGTCTCGAACCCCAAACTCCGATAGCACGTGCAGACTTGGACCTTTCACCTGCGAATTCCGGTGTATTGCCACCTGTCTCCCACTTTGTCTTGGGGACTCACCTTGCCACGTCCTCTTCGGGATTTCGCGGATCGCGAATCCGTGGTGCAAGTTTCTTTTGGTGTCGAAAACCCCGAAATTCCGAACCCCGATATCCGGGATCTGATGCCACCTGTCCCTCCGATGATCGATCGCTCCCGTTAATTTGGGAAATCGCAACTCGCAATTTCACGGGGCATAAAACTCTTACCTCGTCATTCCCCGAACGCCGAAACTCCAATGCCACGCGTCGACATCTCCTGGGAAGGCCTACTTCTTGACACCTGTCTCTCTCTCGTTCTATCGGGATTTCGCGATTCGGGAGTTCGCACCTCCTGATACACAAGGTCACAGGCTCTGCAAAACCCTGAATCCCGACCCCTCCAGATCTTCCACCACGTGTCCCCCTGAAGATCGACGGTTCCAGCTGACTCGGGAAATCACCGGTCGCGACTTCGAAGAGTATAAAACTCTTACTCTGTGAAACGCCGAACGTCGAATTCCGATCCTCGGGGATCCTGCACCATGTGTCCCTTCTCCGATCAACGGCTCAGATTAATTTTGGGAAATCGCCGGTCGTGATTTCAAAAGGGTTGAACCCTTACCTCCAGGAACGCCGAACGCCGAAACCTGATCCACAGGGATCCTGCGCCACGTGTCCCTTCTCCGATGAATGGATCAGATCGATTCGGGGAATCGCAACTCGCGATCTCACGAGGAGTAAACCTCTCGCCTCGTAAATCCCCGAATGCCGAGACCCCGAAGTCCGATGGACTTTGACTCTTCTCCACCTGTGTATACGCTTATCTTCTGCGTGACTCCTCCACGATCGGACGGTCCTCGGGATTTCGCGAAACTTCACTGGAGTTTCACGCCGTCGATTCTCTTCCTCTTGATAATCTTCCGCTACACCACCTTCGTCCTGTGCAACTGAAGTAAAGGGACTATCCCTCCTGAGCTTTGTCCTTCTGACCCCTTCAGAGGACTTTCATGCACTTCCCGTATCCAACTTTCAAGGACCTTCAAAGTGTTGAAGTCTTTCTGGGTTTTCTTTACCCAGACTTGCTACTAAGCCTCGCGTCCAATCTGCACTCACCTGCACGACTTGAACAATTTAACTTGACCCTGGGCAACAGAGAACAAAGTTCACTACTTAGCCTGCTCGACGCACTCTATGCGGAGGAATTCGACTGCACTCTATGCAGGAATCTCTTGGCCTAAGCAGAGAAACAATTGAAACTCATTCTCTCAGGTTTCTAACCTGATATGCTATCACATACGCAGCATATAAAAGATAAACATAAAAAGAAGAAAATATGCAACAGCATAATACTAACAACACAAAGAGACTAAACACATCCATGGAATTGAATAAAAGATTTCCTATTAATTCAATGTCTGTACATGGAGTTTCTTCACAAGCTCTCTGCTCTGCTCTTCTTTCTCTCTTCTTTCAAATGCTGAATGATAAATCAATTACACAAGGAGGGTGCCTATATTCTGTTTTCCCTCTTGGAAGTAAAGACTGTCTAATCTACAGCTAATTTTCTATCTACCAACATTAAAACTATTTAATGCCTCCTTATCTACGATATGTTACAAATGCGCTCAGCTTTGAATGCCTTTAGTAAACGGCGGCGCAACAATACCAAGGTGAAATTCAAAATCGAAAGGTTTGTTGGCTTGTCCAGCTGTACAATCTCTTTTTCCTCGCGCTGGTTCGTATGATGTATTGCGGATGCTGCGGATGCTCCTGCATCAACTGTGCTCATCATATCACGGGATATAGACACATTCATGTGACATTTTCGAATGGTACTTCATCACATTCGCAATGTTGTTTATGTGCCAGGAATAAAGAAAATTTTGATCTTTGTGTCCACCATTACAGATCAAGACTTGAAGGTTGAGTTCTTCAAGAATCATTGCATAGTGAAGGATCTGCTGGACCATTTCAAAATTGTTGCAATGGGAGTCAGAGTAGGAGGCCTATACAAACTTGATGTTACCAGCAAAGCACATCACACCCTGACTTTTGCAACTATGCCAACAGAAATTCTTTGGCATCAAAGGTATGGAAACATGAATCATCTTGATTTATTTTTATTACAGAAAAATAATATTGTTGAAGGACTTCCCATGTTAAAGAATGATAATGTTGTGTGTAATGGATGTGCATTAGGAAAGATGCACAAATATGAATTCCCCTCTAATCCTGATAAGAAAAAGAGAGATGTGTTAGATCTTGTGCATATTGATGTTTGCTGGCCTATGCAGACTAGGTCTTTAGGAGGTGCATTTTACTTTCTATTATTTATTGATGATTGCATGAGATACACATGGGTTTACTTTCTTAGAATAAAAATTAATGTCTTCGAGTTTTAATGTTTCCCAAAATCCCCATAAAAAAATAAAAAAATCCTATCGACTACTGTAGTTTCTCATTCATCAATCTCCACTCTTTGACTATTCGTCATTGTACTTATAATACTACCCATACTAAAACTTTAAAGTGTATTTATAAAGATTTAATTGTTGTCTATTTCATCCCTAATAACAGCATGGGTGCAATGTTTCTTCTTGTTAACCCATATTTAATGGTTTAGGAGTTAAGGCTACTAGATTTATTTCACATATTTATATATAATATGCTTGCTATATGCAACAGTTTCAAATTGATTACTATATACTAGAGTCATACTTTGAAATGTATCCTTTAAATTTATCTAGCACGACTACAAACCTCATACAAGTTTTCTCGGCTATCTATAATGTACATAAAAGATACTTTGTGAAATACTTAGGCTCTAAATCCCATTCCAAGAAGGTCCCATCACATAACCAACTCATTCATTGAGTGCATAACATAATGATTAAGGAGCTAGACTAGACGACTCCAGTTTCATATATGTGAGGTGTTCTTGTTCACACATAGTTGTTGTATGGTTCGCATGGGATTGGAGTTAGATGGTTAGGGCTTTAAAATTGAAACACATTTCTCTTTCCTAACCGAAAACGATGTTGGAGTAACTCGGTTTGGATGAGACTCCCCATTCCATCATATAAGAACCAGATATGAAATGAACAATTCCTAGAATTAAAACCATTCCTTAGCTGGTTTCCATCCTCACTCAATAATTGGGATTAAGGAAAATACAGAGGTAATTGTCTTATATTAAAAGGAGTCCTGAATAATACATTCAATTTTTCTTGTAGTACCTTTCCTTGGCCACCTGATTGACTTTCGTGTCCACTGGATCCTTGGCACCTTGCCCTAGCCACATGGTCATGGTACTTCGTTCCATCCCTCATTATTATGATACATGTCCTCACATAACTATCATTCAAAGATTTCTTCGTTCATGCGACTTAGAGGTAAACCACTACGAGGGTTCCTATCATCACTTTTTGCATAGGACTCAGGCGACGATGGAATTTTTTATTTTGTGAGAGAGAAGGATCACCATCCACTTCACCCTTATACCTGGTAATCTTATTTGAACACACTATCAACATCTACGTTCTATGGTTATTTAGGTGACTGCTGGATAATTTATTTATTTGAGTTTTGATTGCCCTCAATATTCTTTGAGATTCAGAAAAGGGTTATCCAGACTCGGAATAATTTTTACGAAGCTTCAGACGGGTTAGCTAGGGTGTACTTCTCTATGAAGAAAAAACCCTGGTTGTTCCCCGAGTTTCTCTGCCTCGACCAATAGTTAGCAGAACTGACTCATTATCTTGAACTAGTGTGGGAATTACAGAGAAAATAAATCCCTTTGTTCTCGACCACTTTTCTTGTATATGATAGGAATATTACAGTAGGCAAGACAATATTTTTAATCAGAGTTTTGTCATTCGTTCTCTGAGAAAAAAATCTTCAAGTATTTTTGTCACCATATCTACTAACATACTTAGGAAAACCCTAGCCTGTGGAGTATCGTCTTGGTTGGTAACTCTGATTTTCCTATCCCGCATTCAACATTTTAATTACGGAACTAGGTTTTCTTCGAAACCCATTACTCTGTGGATCTTGTCGTGACTCCCATTGAATTATGTGTCTGTACTATTCTTGTTTCTAAACCCTCTACAGTTCTTGGTGTTTACATAATACGTGCATCTATGTAAGGTGGAACCTATATGCAGACTAGGCTTTGATAAGGAAGAAATATAGTTGTCTGTGTATCACGTATTACAGTCTGCGATTACACTAAGGCATTCATTTTCTTTCCATAATATTGTTACCATTTGTAGGTGTATTTTCAAGAAGAGTATAGTTATGTGTTTAATTTGAAAAGAATGTTTTCTTCCATCGAATGATATTCGAACAATATTTTTTTCTGTTAATAACATTGCATGTTGCAATGCGACCTCTAGGGGTCCGTTTATGTAAATATCTATATTGTTTATTGATTTCATTTTCTCTAGTGCAAGAATTTCATTATCATATCTAATGACGGGGCCCTGTTGTAGCGAGGGTACCCATCAGGAGTCTATCGAACCTCTTTCCCCTTTCAAGCTACCAGATGGAGCTTCGACTTTCAAGCTACCAGATGGAGCTTCGACAGTGCTGTGAAAGGAAGGGCAACCTCTGTCCTTTAAGTTAAGTAAAGACTTGTAATTGGATCTATGACAAATTTTGTTTCTTTTTCTTTCTGTTATTCCTTCTGCCATTGAGATTCTTGATTACAAATTTATATGGTTATTAACTTGAATTTCACGTTTTTCTTTGTAATTTTCCCCAAATTTACTAAAATAAATGATAATATATATATATATATATATATTCTTAGGACATTAAACCTCTTCTTTTTCGGACCACTTAACATGAAAGAATTATAGTTACTGTATATGGTACATGTCGTCAATAACTATATCACGAGATTGTTTTCTTTACCAGTTATCAATACGACATTCTAACTTTATCATCTTACTAATTTCCCTTCTGAATTATTTAACACTGCATAGGGAAAAAACTACCCATAAGGGCCAGGGTAGGAATAATATACTCTCGGATATTCTAAATATTACTAACGGTTAGTAACCTACAAGACTTATACTATTGGCATCCCCTTTCATATAATGTTACCAATTCCATATTTTAAAATTATCCACGTTATTTTAAGGCCTTTAAATTCATATCCTCTTTATACATAACCCATAGTATTGGTAAACAAGGGGGGTTATCCATGAGACAACACCCTCAGCTTGAGTATGGTCACATCTCGTGACCTATAAAGTTTATTCACTTACACCCTTGTTAAAGGAACGTTTCTTGAATCATATTACTTCAGGTTTAAACAAAGGGATAATACATTACTTTTACATTATCGAGTACTAGTCTTGAGAACTTTGGTAGTGGTTTAACTTGATTGTTAACGACCTATTTTCTGGTTATCCACCTGTCAGGAAATCGTTACACTTGTCGGACGAATTAGTTAGTCTTCTGAACTGAGAGGGCGATAGGTCTACAAGGAAACATCGTCGCCTGAATGAGAGGAGCGATTTGAAATAAAGCGTGAACCTACTTAACTACACTTCACATCCTTCAATAAAAGGGGAAGAAGGTGGGACAAGAGTGTCACATGTAGACTTAAATTTATTGTCAATCCATTAAAGGTAGCAGTACCAGGAGTTATTTATTGGTCACAATGACCAATGTGGACTGACCACCTCTGCTGTGTCACATGGTGTAATACTAAAATGCAATCTCCTCTAAACCATTTCAGGTATTTACTGAGACAGACCATTGTTATGTTTCCCTGTGAATCAATTCAGGCATTTTACCCTACATGATATCTGTTATTCCTCTTCATTATGAGCACGGTGGTATGTTTCATTCTATGTATCGATGGAGAAAACCCCAGGCATCTCATGCCCTACTGCACTGCACAGGTAAGAACCACATGCGTTCACATCTTGCACTTGTATGAGACTGGTTATAATTTTTCTTAGGTAGATATGGTAATGTCTCGTCCCTTAGGTCTATGGTTAAGTTAATTTTTTTTTTATAGTTCTTAAGGATCTGCATCTATCTAGTGTTCTCACAGTACCATCCCCTCCTCCAAAATCCATTTTTGTTTCATTTTATTCCTGTCATTTGGTTGGCGATTTTCTTCCTCTCAAGACGAAATCTCACTAGATTATCTCCTGTGCCATGGATAGTTAAGTAGTGGTGATTTAGGGTTTCTTTACCTTCCCTATGAGATAGGCGTTCGTTGCTCCAGATTCCATTATTCTGTTGGTCTTCTACATAGGCAGTTTTCCGATTATCGATTTTGGGGAGGGTTTCAAGAATAATGGTAGGGTTCTATCCACCTACAACACCTTAGTAGTTTTTATTGAGGTGTAACCTGGTATTTGACTAGGAAATGCCCGTGACATACCTGATATTTTCCACACCATGGTTTAACTTTTATCAAGGCTGCTCTTGGACAAACCCAATGTCAATATCCCTGTGCAACCCAAAAAATTTCTTCGCGAGGGTTATATATCCAGGTGAGGGATTTTCTCTTGCTACTTATTATTGGTTATATTCCACTGTACTCTTTGTAGATACGAGATGGTTTAAACTTGTGTACTTATATTAGAGATGATGATGTCGTAGCTCGACTCTCTGCACTGTGTGATGTTTCTTGGCTGATATGTAATATTTGTTTAAGTCAAGGATTTATTCCACTGTCTTGTTCACACTTGTACAAGAATAAATAAGAAATTTTGATCCCCACTATGTAATTCATTTTGGGAGAAAAGGATCTCAGTGAATTCCCACGTGGTTCTAGGTCTTCGTTTCCTGAAACTAATTGAAGAGTAAGAGGGCATAAATCCCCTAGCACAGTCTGTAATCTAAAACTACGCATTCACTGTGGAGTACATTTCATGTTGTGTGCCACTTATGATTATGGTTTGCGATTGTTTCTTGATTATGTCCTTTCTGAATAGATTAGTTAAGTTGGATTTCTATGAGCTAATGATGGGACTCTTTTCTTTTATCTGCGAGGGTACCCATAAGACGATTCTTGGTACGCTCCACCCATTGGGTTCGTGGGCTAATACCTCAATGATATACGGCGAGAGGACGATGTTGTTCCAACATCATAAGATAAGTGAAATCTTTACAGTTAACTGCATTACTTTTTTGAAATCATTTTGTCTGAGTGATTATAATATATACCATCTTTGAATTTCTTTAATGATGACTTACAATATAATTAAAAATTATCCTAATTTATTTATAGGCTTGCGCACATTCGAAGTCTTTGGATCTTTCTAGATAGGCTCTCGTGCAGGTATTCAGGTTTCATTTTACATCGTGCTTTAAGGAAGAAAAAGAAGTACTCAAGCTCCATTGGAAGAAAGGGTTTGTCTTAGGGTATAGATATCATGGAATTTATACCAAATGTCTGTAACAACTTCTTGACTGTACAATTCGTTTTAAAGAAAAAAAGTAAGGAAAAACCTCTATTGAAATGTGATTCCTTATTTTGAACTTTATAAGTATTTGAATTACAGTAATTTTTCCCTCATGTACTATTGATACAAAATATTACTGTATTTATTCGCTCCAAGCCTGTGGATATACAGATCTTTTGTTTCTCCTTATTAATAGAATTTACCAGTGTCATTTCATCCATGTCGCTACGGTGGTTAAATCTAAGCACTCTTTGCATAATAAAGTGTATTGACTACAACATAATGACTTCCTTTATAATTTTCTATACATTGTTTTACGTAGTCTAAATAAAAATGGAAGATTTCGCTAGAATTACTCCTACTTTTGAAGTCTCGATAAGACTTGTTATATGAATGATTTAGATGTCGAATATATCATAAATCATGTACCGACAACTTATGCATATATACATAATCATTTATATATATATAATTTATAATTGTGGAATCATTTGTATGGTTTATATATGTATATAATCATTCACATATATATACAGGTATATTCATTATGTCATTTCATAATAAGTATTATCTGGGCAGTTTACTCTGTAGGATACTCTTGATTAGATGATACCGCTCTTTGTATTTATCTATGACAATATAGGCAACCACTATCCCTTCAGTTGGTTTCCTGTGCTTCACCATCCCGTGCCTATGATATTCGAAGTTATACATTATTGGTATTTTTAATTTAGATGCATCTCTTAACTTCTGCATATTACAATTCTATTGCTAGCTGGGATAAATAGAAAATTTATTCAATGCAAGTAATTAATCTGTAAGGGTTTATCCCATAGTTTTAATCTACTCCAAAAGTAACGGAATTTGTAGAACTACCTCTTCCAGCATTATCTAGATATTCTCTTTTAGCTATTAGATCAAATGAAATAAAATTCATTATGCAAATTTAATCAATAGAGTTAATTCATCTAAATTCCGACTTAAAAGCATTCTGTGAGCCCTTAAATCAAACAACATTCAATCAGATTTTAGTCCACAATCATACTTCTAACCAGGATAAAAAAGATACCTTCCACTAGCTATCAAATCATATATCATTCTACCAAAGTAAGAATAATATAACATATCTGAACAGTTACTGTATAACAAATTGGAACAACCACGTTCCTCCCAACCGTAGATTAGGCAACAATTTTACTTGCCGATTCACCCCCTAGCCTGACCATGAATCCATGAGGGAGAACTTGGAAACTCCTCCTCAACAATGTCCTTCAACTCTAGTAGATTCCTCTTGCCTCACACTCAATTTTAGTGTTCATAACAACAAGAAAATCCATAGTCTCTTTTCCCCCAGCATACTAGACAACGTCCTCCCTCCTCACATATGCTATATAATAAAACAGTTCTTTTTGCCTAGGTCTTTCTTCCCCCTTGGTAATTTTTGCAGCTTTCTAAATCCTTGATTTTCAGGGGCTTCCAATGGCCAAATCTCTAATTTTCCACTTGTAACAATCAGCCCAGAGGTAGTTCCAACATGTTCCCCACTCATGGAGTCATGGTTAGCTAATTTTTAACATGGTTGTTCCATTTGTCTACTGCAATTAATATACAATATTTTGTTTTCGTACAAGTGTCACAATTAAATAATTAGTTGGGTCAAATCATATCTATGTCCAACAATCATAATAATTTATGACAATTATCAAATTCGAAATTCAGAATTTCCATAAATGGAAAACATTTTCCAAATTTGAATTTACTAAAAACGGAATAACTTTCCTACCAATTTTAAATGTCGAAAATACTTTATTTTGGGGGATGTCACATCCTTTCCCCCTTCAATAAAACAATGTCCTCAGTGTTCGTTCCTTTCTTGGAACATGATTGGATGATATTTCCACAAATCTCCCTCCAACTCCCAAGTGGCCTCCTCAAGACTAAATTTCTTCCAATGCACCTTTACCTGAGCAACAACTCTGTTTCGAAGTGCTATTTCTCTCTAGTCCATAATGCGCAGGGGTTCCACCTGGAAATCGCCTTCGGGTTCCACTTGCACCAAGTTCCAATCAATCATATGAGTAGGGTCATGTACATACTTTTTCAAAAAAGAAACATGAAATACATTATGAATTCTTAAATTATCTAGGAGTGCAAGTTGGTATGGTACACGTCCAATTCGAGATGGTATCTCGAAGGACCCACGAAACCTAGGTGCCATCTTGGAACATTTCTCTAACTTCAATGAACTTTTTCGATCTTTGACCTTGAAACAAGCATGGTCTCCCACTTGAAATTCAAGTGTCTTCTTTTCTGATCTGCATAGCTCTTCTTTCTGTCATGTGCTTCTTTTAAGTTTTGTTGTACCTTCCTTACCATGTTCTCCATTTCTTGGAGCATCTCTGGTCCAACCATGAGTCTATCAGTCGAGTTATCCTAGCTAATTGGAGTCATACACTTTATATCATACAGTACTTCTAAAGGGCTTAACTTAGCTGAAGTTTGGTACCCATTGTTATATGCAAATTCTACCAAGTGTAGATAGTCCTCTCATTTGTTTAGTTTTGTTCTTACGTACATGCGGAGCATATCCTCTATGATTTGATTTGTCCTTTTGGTTTATCCATCCGTTTGTGGATGATAACTCATATTGAAATTCAGATTAGTATTTAGCCCTGCAAACAGTTCCTTCCAAAAAGCGGATGTGAATTTTACGTCTCTATCCAAAATCACCATTTTAGGAATACCATGCAGTCTAAAAATTTCTTTCATAAATATTTCAGCAATGTTTATAGCTTTAAAAGTACAGGAATAAAGTGTGCAGACTTACTGAGTTTATCGATTATGACCATGATAGAATCATTCTATTTCTGAGTTTTAGGCAAATCTGTTCTAAAGTCCAGTGATATGGTCTCCCATTTCTATTCTGGTACTAGTAATGGCTATAATAGGTCGGTTGGATGTTGGTGTTCGGCCTTAACCTGTTGACAATCTTGGCACCTAGCAAAGTATTATGTTGTTTCTCCCTTCATATTAGGCTAGTAAAATAGTTTTCTAAGTGTTTTTATTGTTTTTTGGTATCCTAGATGGGCAGAACACAGTTTCTTATGCACTTCGTCCAAGACTATTAACTTTAGCTCTCTTGAATCTGGTATGTAAAGTCTTTTTTTAAATCATAATAGTCCCTTCTTGTTGATACTTAGATCTAGTTTATCTGAGTTTGCGGTACTATTTTGTAATTCTACTCTTATATTAGTGTAATTTTCAACGTTAATACCTGTTGTCCTTAATCCTTGTTCCAACTCACTTTCTGCCTTGCTGATATTTATCTCAAATAACCCATGGAATCTTCTTCTTAAAGCATCTGCTACCTTATTTTCCTTACCCTTGATTTGTCTGACCTCGAAGTCAAATTCACTCAAGAAGGCTAGCCATCTTGCTTGTCTTGATTTAAGATCCGGTTGGCTAAACATATATTTTACACCACGATTATCCATCAATAGTAGAAATTTTCTGCCCATTATGTAGTGTTGCCACATTTTTAAGGTGTGTATTACCATGGCCAATTCTAAGTCATGAGTGACATAATTTCTCTCATGTTCTTTTAATTTTCGGGACTCATAATAGATAATGTGTCCTTCCCGAGTTAGGACACCACCTAGTCCTTCTTTACTAGAATCAACACATACGGTGAAGTCTTTATCTGAGTCTTCTACCTTCAATATGGGTGCAGTTGTCAATAATTCCTTTAGTTTGTTAAAACTGTCTTGACACTTCTATGACCAGTTAAACTTGGTCCCTTTCTTTTGTAGTGATGTAGTAGGGTAGCCTATCTTGGAAAACCCTTCTATAAATCTTGGGTAATATCCAGTGATTCCCATGAATGACTAGATATCTACTACATCCTTAGGTACTGGCCATTCCATTATGGATTTTGTCTTCTCAGGGTCTATGGAAATGCCTTCTACTAAAATTACATGTCCTAGATATTGTATTTCCTTTTGATAAAAGTCCCACTTATCAAATTTGGTGTACAGTTTTTGTTTCCTCAATGTTTGCAAAACTATTCTTAAGTGCTCATCATGTTCTTCCTCTATTTTTGAATAGACCATAATATCATCGACAAATATTACTACGAACTTGTCTACGTACTAACTGAAAATATTGTTCATGAGACACATAAATGTGGTTGGCGCGTTAGTGAGTCTGAAAGGTATGACTATGAATTCGTAGTGTCCATATCTTGTTCGAAAAGTTGTTTTTTTTTATATCCTCTTCCTTTATCTTCACTTGATGATAACCAGATCGTAAATCCAACTTTGAAAAGATCTTGGCTTGAACTACTTGATCAAATAGATCATTTATCCTAGGTAAGGGGTACTTGTTCTTAATATTCATTTTATTCAATTGTCTATAGTTGATACATAGTATTAGAGTACCATCTTTCTTTTTCACAAAGAGGACTAGTGTTCCCCATGGTGAAACACTGGGTCTGATATACTTTTTGTCCAACAATTCATGTAGTTGTATCTTTAGTTCTGTCAATTCAGGTAAAATCATTCGGTAAGGTGATTTCGAGATAGGGGTTGATCCATGTAGTAAGTCTATGGAGAAGTCTATTTCCCTTCTAGGAGGTTATTTTGGTATCTCATCAACAAACATGTCTCTAAGCTCACATAGGACAACAAAGTCTTCTAACTTTGGTTTATCTTTTTTTTCTAACAGATTCGTTACTTGGATGGCATAAACTTGACATCCTTTTCTCATACATTTCTTGAATTGCATCGCTGAAATTTGTCTAACTGATACAGGTTTTGGTATACCTTGGGTTGTTCTAGTGGTGCCATAATCATCTTTATAGTTAAGTGTCTTTGCATAACAATCTAGTACTTCTTTGTGCCTTTCCAACCAATCCATTCTGATAATCATATCATAAGACCCTAGTGGTAGGATATTCAGACTTGTTCTTATGTTGTGTCCATCTAGGCTGAACTCAAAATAAAAAATAAAGTCAACTACTTTTCTTTTGGTTCATATTGCTAGTTGTACCAGCCATGATTTTGCGTGTTTCGGTTGTTTAAGTTTGTTTGAATCTACTACATCAGGAATAATGTAACTTAACGTAGCTCCAGGGTCAATTAAAACATAAATTCGAGTGTTATTTATTTTACCTTCGATCTCAACCACAGAGGACTGGTGGTCAGCTTGCTGGCCATCTATGGTTGCATTTATCCAATGCATCCTTCTGCCCACGTCACCCATCGTCGAGACTTCCTACAAATTATGAACAACGGTTTTGTTTTCTGAAATTAAACATGGATAGTTCCTCCTTAGATGAGGTCCTCCACATTCCCAACACTTTAATGGCTCACGAGGGTTGTCCCCAAATTTATTCATTCCCAGATTTATCATTTTTCCACTGCCTTGCGTATTCATATGCTTGGAGTGAAAATCCTTTCTCGGAAAACTTTTTGCTACATTTCGATAAGGAGCTGGCTGGTATCCCTTCTTCTGCTGGTTCATTCGATTTCGTTTCTTATCCTTCTAGGCTTTGGGAAACTCCACCCGATGTTTATACTGGTCGTAACACATTCGCGCTTTCCTAAATACTTCACTTAAGGATTTGGGGTTGTCAAACTTGATTCTGTCCCTGTAGGACTGTGGTAAACAGCTTAATAATTGTTGTATTTTTGCCTTATCCTCCCGGATGTATGGTGCAAACCTTATTAGTTCCAGAAATTTATTTACAAGGTCCTCCATCGTCATCTGTCTAAGTCGTAGCTCATAAAATTATTTTGTTTTCCTTTCATAATAGCTTTCAGAAAGGTATTGTTTTTTGAAATACTTCTTAAAGTCAGACCATTCCAACAGTTTCTCCTTCAGGCCTTTGGCCAATTTCAGGTCTTGCCACCAAATGTTGGCCTTCCCTTCCAGATTGCAGATGGCCATTATGACCTTCATATTGCTGGAATAGGTGTAGATATAGAAGTATTTTTTGATGTCCAACAACCATGCTTCAACTTCTTCTCCTGTCCTGGATTTTCCATCAAAGGTAGTTGGTTTAATCTTTTTAAATTCTCCTTCAAGGTGGTCTACTTGTTTTCTTTTCCTGTCTATTTTAATTTTTTCTTCAGTTGAAGGTGTTCCTTCAGATGAACTGTCTCATTTTTCTGTTTCCAACCCAGAGTTCTTGGAGGTCCTTTTACTGACCTCTTCATCATAGTTATCGTCCTTTGGGATTTTCGTAGTCACTATACTGTGTAGTAGGACTTCATTTATCTCCTGCTGTTCATTTTGTTCTTTCTTCAATTTATCATTGTCTTCTTTGAAAACCTGCAGCTCAACAATCAGATTCCTCATTGTTTCCAGTACTTCCATAGGAGATATTCCGTCACTATTTTGTCTTGTATCTCCATGAGGTCCCTATTCTAGATTTCCTTCCATCCTGATTTCTGCATCCTCTTGAGCTACCATAATTCACACAAAACATAAATGTTTTTTGTTTGTAACAAAAAGGTTTATTAGTTTTGCATAGATCATAATATATGTTAAACATCTAATGTGGCCCTGTTCAGTTCTAGTGTTGTAACCTTTTCTCTGATACCATATGTAATGATCCCCAAATTTACCAAAATAAATGATAATATATTCTTAGGACATTAAACCTCTTCTTTTTCGAACCACTTAACAAGAAAAAATTATAGTTACTACATACGATGCATGTTTGTTGTTCACTATAATTGTTTATTTAACTAAACAATCAAGTGCTACATAAATTGTCAACCCAGGGAAGTCTGTTTATTTCAAAGGTAATCACACACTATATATGCTCAATCTCAAAAGAAATCTAGAGTTGTAGTAAAAATACATTAATCACACCTTGCCTTGAACAAACTGAAGTTCTACTTTGAATTACAGAAAAGAAACCTACCTATTGCAGAGTTTAAAGTTTAAAGAAATAATTACCTGAAGAATCCTGGATTACATTAAGAAATAACAACCTAGGAAATAAATCTTTCAAGATACTGCAAAAGGAAAGACCAACTATTCTGTAACAGAGAACATGACCCTATTCCCCAAGAAGGAATCTTCAGCACCTGTTTCCAATCATCACACTTTCATGAACTCATTACTAATCGAAATGATTGACACACACTGAAGGCTAACTA
>JZKD02S1673009.1:355603-378290 GCA_000966675.3 Picea glauca | reverse complement strand
AGAGAAAGTGTAGGCTGGTTATGAATATCAATGCACTGCACAACTTTATTATTGGGGTTAGGGTTAGGTTGTACAGGTAGTTGGGGCCTCATCATTTGATTGTTTGGTGGAGTACATGATGGTAAGGAGAGTGGTTGCAGAAATTGTGATTGAGGGAATTGATTTGGGAATGGGGGTTGTTGTCCTCTCCAATTTGAATTCCATTGGTTAAGATACGGTTGTTGTTATGGAGGCCAAGGAGTCCACATTGACGGATCAATAAAGGGTGGGTTAGTTTGTTGCATGGGTGGGTAATTCATTTGATTTAGGTATTGCATTTTATTATAGGGAGGGTAATTCACTTGATTAAAAGAAGGATAGTTATTCCAATGATTAGAAGATGTAAATGGCATATTAGGATTCATACCTTGTCCCCACGGTTGCCATTGACTTCTCTGTGTCAACAAATAGACAACTTCAGCTTCTTCATCAGTTGGTTGTAATGCTGCCTTGATCCCTGGTAAAGAATGGCATTGTTGAGTTTCATGATCCTTATCACAGATGGTGCAGATTGGCTTTTTGTCCAATGGACATTCGCTTCGTGGGTGCTTGTCTCTGCATTTAGAACAAAACATGGACATAGCTGCTTCTGCTTTGGCTTGTTTCTTTTGAATCTGCAGGGTATCAATTTGTGAGGCAAAAGAGCTTAACATTTCAGTTTTAAAACCTTCAAGTAAATTACCTATTTCAACTCTTGTTTCTCCCCCACTGACTGATTTTTGAACTCTTGAAAATGTGGTATCCCTGTTATTTGATCTATTCCTTGAAGCTCCTCTTGAACATCTTTTACATAGGTTAACAATTTCATCATATGATTCTTTAGATATGTCCCCTTTTCCAAGCATATTCAACATATCTAGACAGTCATCCCTTACTCCTTTTAGTAATATTTTCTTAAGAATATCTTTACTTACATCGGGGTGACTGGATCTTTGTAGATTATATTGTAGCCTTTCTATAAAGTCCTCCAGATTTTCATCCTCTTTCTGTATCATCTTGAATAGTTCCTCTCTTTTTTCTCTTGTTTGACAATAGTCCTGGTATTTATGTAGGAATTTCTATTTCATCTGATCCCATGTTGTGATTACATGACCTCCAAGACTCATGAACCATCTTAGTGCATTTCCTTTCAATGTTGCTGGAAATAGTTTTATTTTTTAGCATTGGAAATGTAACCATAACTTCTACATAATATGTCAAACTCAAAAAAGAATTCATCAGGATCTTCTGAAGATAAACCATGAAAGTTAGGTAACGCTGAGAGTGGAATGTTCTTCATGGGAGCTACCCCTCTAGGAATATCACCAATAGGAAATCCTAAAGTGGAAAAAGAGTTTTCATCATTTACCTCTCTTTCAGGACCTACCTGTTCTTCATGATGAAGTTCTTCATTATACTCATCCATGTTTTCTTCTGTATGCTCCCCTGCTACACTTGCTTTGTCCTCAATGTTTCCTGCTGGTTTCTCGACTGTCTCAGGACTCCAAACCTCTTTCCCCATTTCAAAGTTTGCTTGAAAGGAAGGTTGGGATTTTGGTTTTCGAGAGTTTGGTTGTTGAGGAGAAGCAGATTCATATTTTGATATAATCTCATCAATATAAGTCTTTCTTCCTCCCCTTCTTCTACCCCTGCCACCTGTAGGGTCAGTTTCTTTGGGGTCTCCACATCCTCTCATGCAATCTTTGTATCTGAAAGAACATAAGTGCTTCTGAAATCTATAATTACCTTCCTCGACAACGACGCCAAAATGTTGGTCACTATAATTGCTTATTTAACTAAAAAATCAAGTGCTACATAAATTGTCAATCCGGGGAAGTTTGTTTATTTCAAAGGTAATCACACGCTGTATATGCTCAATATCAAAAGAAATATAGAGTTGTAGTAAAAATAAATTAATCACACCTTGCCTTGAACAAACTGAAGTTCTACTTTGAATTACAGGAAAGCAACCTACCTCTTGCAGAGTTCAAAGTTTAAAGAAATAATTTCCTGAAGAATCCTGGATTACATTAAGAAATAACAACCTAGGAAAGAAATCTTTCAAGATACTGCAAAAGGAAAGACCAACTATTCTGTAACAGAGAACAAGACCCTATTCCCCAAGCATGAATCTTCAGCAACTATTTCCGATCATCACACTTTCATGAACTCATTACTAATTGAAATGATTGACACACATTGAAGGCTAACTATCTCTTAACAGAGAACAAGACCCTATTCCCCAAGCAGGAATCTTCAGCACATGTCCCTGATTATCACGCTTTCATAAATTCACCAAACAGGATTGCTAACTAGAATGATTAAAAGTTACCCAAGCATGAATTATATGAAAACAATGTAACAATCAATAAAGCAGAGTTTCAGAAAAACAAAGTTCAGTAAAGTAGTGTTTCAGCAAAACATAATTTAATCAAGGCATGAACAAAAATAACACTAACACACTATAGAGCTAATGGGTGAATCTTGTGAAGAATTTGGGCCCTCCCTTCTCACAAGATTCCCCTGAAACAAAAGGAACTAGAACGAAATGCTCAGAACAATCTTTTATTCATCTATCAACTGTATCATGTTACAATGTCTGAAGTAAACACGTCCTTCTCTGTAATTCCTTTCTTAGCCAAGAAAAGTCCCTTTCTAGTGATGATTTCCTCTTATTTAAAGAGGAGAATCCCCTCTATACAATTGATGATCAAATTACATGTGCACATCTGAATCCTATTCTTAGTCAGATCTGATCTCTATACTGGAATAGGATATCCTGGTCTCCCATAACATAATGCTATTACAATAGTTGGGTGTAGCTGTTACGGCTGGTGTAACAACTTCTTTATTTATCTTCTTGTTACTGTTGTTGTCTACTGTTTCAGCATCGCAAATCGTGGGTTGTTTCAGCAATGAGATTTGCGTTCTGACTGTTTCAGCAATGTGGTCTCAAGCAACAACGATGGTTAATTCTGGCTCAAGGTGCCGCTGTTGTGGTCAATGTAACAACTTCTTCTTTCTGTGAATTCTTGTTTTATCATCGTAGACCATGGAGAGTGTAACAACTTCTTCTTTGTGTGAATTGTTGTTTCAACATCATAGACCACAGACTGTTTCAGCCACGAGGTTTGCGTGCTCTTGACTGTTTCAGCAACGGGCCTTCAAACAACAACGATAATCTGCAGTGAATTGTTTCAACACTTATATATTTCTAATCGATGGTTAAGTATGAGAGTAATGAAAAATTATATGAAAACAAAATTAAACATATAGCAAAGAGAAGAGACGTTATATACCTTTGGAAAGATAGGGTAAGGTGATAATGTAAGTTTAAATGTGAGTGGAAAAAGGATGTAATGGTAGCAAAAACTTTGAACAAAAAGGTACATTATAGGTTCCTAACAACGTCGTCAATAACTATATCACAAGATTTTTTTCTTTACCAGTTATCAATACAACATTCTGACTTTATCATCTTACTGATTTCCCTTCTGAATTATTTAACACTGCATAGGGACAAAATTACCCATAAGGGTCAGGGTAGGAATACTATACTCTCAGATATTCTAAAGATTACTAACTGTTAGTAACCTACAAGACTTATACTATTGGCATCCCCTTTCATATAGTGTTACCAATTCCATATTTTAAAATTATCCACATTATTTTAAGGCCTTTAAATTCATCTCCTCTTTATACATAACCCATAGTATTGGTAAACAATGGTGGTTATCCACGAGACAACACCCTCACCTTGAGTATGGTCGCAACTCATGACCTATAAAGTTTATGCACTTACATCCTTGTTAAAGGAACGTTTCTTCAATTATATTACTTTAGGTTTAAACAAAGGAATAATATGTTAATTTTAAATTATCGAGTACTAGTCTTGAGAACTTTGGTAGTGGTTTAACTTATTTGTTACTGACCTATGGTCTGGTTATCCACCTATCAAGAAATCGTTACACTTTCTGGATGAATTAGTTACTCCTCTGAACTGAGAGGGTGATAGGTCTGCAAGGAAACAATGTCGCTTGAATGGGAGGGGCGATTTGAAATAAAGCATGAACCTACTTAAATGCACTTCACATCCTTCAATAAAAGGAGAAGAAGGCCGGACAATTGTGTCACATGTAGACTTAAATTTCATGTCAATCCATTAAAGGTAGCAGTACCAGAAGTTATTTATTGGTCACAACGACCAATGTGGACCAACCACCTCCATCATTTCACATGGTGTAATACTAAAATGCAGTCTCCTCTAAACCATTTCGGGTAGTTACTGAGATAGACCATTGTTATGTTTCCCTATGAATCTATTTAGGCATTTTACCCTACGTGGTATCTGTTATTCCTCTTTGTTACGAGCACAGTGGTATGTTTCATTCTGAGTGTCGGTGAAGAAAACCCCAGGCATCCCATGCCTTGCTATCGATTATCGATTTTGGGGAGGGTTTCAAGAATAATGGTAGGGTTCTATACACCTACAACACCTTAGTAGATTTTACTGAGGTGTAACATGGTATTCGACTGGGAAATGTCTGTGGCATACCTGATATTTTCCACACCATGGTTTAACTTTTATCAAGGCTACTCTTGGGCAAACCCAATGTCAATATCCCTGTGCAACCCAAAAAATTTCTTCACGAGGGTTCTACGTCTAGGTGAGGGATTCTCTCTTCCTACTTATTATTGGTTATATTCCACTGTACTCTTTGTAGATACCAGATGGTTTAAACTTGTGTACTTATATTAGAGATGATGAAGTCATAGCTCGACTCTTTGCACTGTGTGATGTTTCTTGGCTGCTATGTAAGAATTGTTTAAGCCAGGGATTTATCCCACTATCTTGTTCATGCTTGTACAATAATAATTAAGAAATTTCGATCCCCACTATGTAATTCATTTTGGGAGAAAAGGATCTTAGTGAATCTCCACGTGGTTCTAGCTCTTCCTTTCCTGAAACTAATTGAAGAATAAGAGGGAAGAAATCCCCTAGAACAATCTGTAATCCAAAACTACGCATTCACTGTGGAGTACATTTCATGTTGTGTGCCACTTATGATTATGGTTTGTGATTGTTTCTCGATTATGTCCTTTCTAAATAGATTAGTTAAGTTGTATTTCTATGAGCTAATGATGGGACCCTTTTCTTTTAACTGCGAGGGTACCCATCAGACGATTCTTGGTACGCTCCACCCATTGGGTTCTTGGGTGAATACCTCACTGATATACATCGAGAGGATGACGTTGTTCCAGCATCGTAGGCTAATTGAAATATTTACACTTATCTACATTACTTTTTTGAAATCGTTTTGTTTGAGTGATTATAATATATACCATCTTTGAATTTCTTTAATGACGACTTACAATCTGATTAAAACTTCTCCTAATTTCTTTACAGGCTTGCGCACATTCGAAGTCTCCAGATCCTTCTAAAGAGGCTCCCGTGCAGGTATTTGGGTTTCATTTTATAGTGTGCTTTAAGGAAAAAGAAGAAGTACTTAAGCTCCATTAGAAGAAAGGCTTTGTCTTGGGGTATAGATATCATGGAATTTATACCGAATGTTTGTAACGACTTCTTTATTGTACAATTCATTTTAAAGAAAAAGAATAAGGAAAAACCTCTATTGCAATGTGATTCCTTATTTTGAACTTTATAAGCATTTGAATTACAGTAATCTTTTCCTCGTGTACTATTGATATAAAACATTATTTTATTTATTCGCTCCAAGCCTATGGATATACAGACCTTCTGTTTCTCCTTATTAATATAATTTACTAGTGTCCTTTCAGCCATGTTGTTACGGTGATTAAATCTAAGCAGTCTTTGCATTATAAATTATATTGACTACAACAGAATGCCTTCCTTTATAATTTTATGTACAATGTTTTACGTAGTCTAAATACAAATGGAAGATTTCGCTGGAATTACTCCTACTTTTCAAGTCTCTATGAGACTTGTTATATGAATGATGTAGATGTCGAATATATCAGAAATCATGTACCAACAGCTTATGCATATATACATAATCATATATATATATATATATATATATAATTTATATCTGTGGAATCATTTGTATGGTTTATATATGTATATAATCATTCACATATATATACACTTATATTCATTATGTCATTTCATAATAAGTATTATTTAGGCAATTTACTCTATAGGATACGCTTGATTAGATGATACCACTCTTTGTATTTATCTATGACAATATAGGCAACTACTATCCCTTCAGTTGGTTTCCTGTACTTCACCATCCCGTGCGTATGATATTCAAAGTTATATAGTATTGGTATTCTTAATTTAGATGCATCTCTTAACTTCTCCATGTTATAATTCTATTTCTAGCTTAGATAAATAGAAAGTTTATTCAATGCAAGTAATTACCTTATAAGGGTTTATCCTATAGTTTTAATCTACTCCAACAATAACTTCATCTGTATACCTACCTCTTCTAGCATTATCCATATATTCTCTTTCAACTATTAGATCAAATGAAATACCATTCATTACGCAAATTTAATCAACAGATTTAATTCGTCTAAATTCTGATTTAGAAGCATTCAGTGAGCCCTTAAATCAAACAACATTCGATCAGATTTTAGTCGACAATCATACTTCTAACCAAGATAAAACAAATACCTTCCACTAGCAATCAAATCATATATCATTCTACCAAAGTAGGAATAAGATAACATATCTAAACAGTTGTCAGATAACAAATGGGAAGAACCACGTTCCTCCCAACCGTAGAATAGGCAACAATTTTACTTGCCGATTCACCCCCTAGCCTAACCATGAATCCATGAGGGCGAACTTGGAAACTCCTCCTCAGCAATGTCCTTCAACTCCAGCATATTCCTCTTGCCTCGCACTCAACCGTAGTGTTCATAACAACAAGAAAATTCATAGTCTCTTTTCCCCCATCATATAAGGCAACATCCTGCCTCCTCACATATGCTATATAATAAAACAATCCTTTTTGCCTAGGTCTTTCTTCCCCATTGAGAATTTCCGCAACTTTCTAAATCCCTGATTTTCAGGAGCTGCCAATGGGCAAATCTCTAATTTTCCACTTGTAACAATTAGCCCAGAGGTAGTTCCAACATGTTCCCCACTCATGGAGTCAGGATCAACTAATTTTTAACATGGTTGTTCCATTTGTCTCCTACAATTAATATAAAATATTCTGTTTTCATACAAGTGTCACAGTTAAATAGTTAGTTGGGTCAAATCAGATCTCTTTCCAACAGTCATAATAATTTATTACAATTATCAATTTCGGAATTCGAAATTGCCATAAATGAAAAAAAAAATCTAAATTCGAATTTACTAAAAACAAAATAATTTTCCTACAAATTTCAAATTTCGAAAATATTTTATTTTTTGGGGATGTCACACGCTTGCAGGGTCTTCTTCCCTCTGAGATTCCCAGATTTATGATGACTATGAATCCAGAAAAGGTACCCGGGTTCTAAGATAGGGCTTGGGAGAATTTATTGATACCAAAAAAAAAAAAAACGTTGTTTAAACTAGGTTAACATTTCCAGACTCTTATAGTAGGTCGAATGAATTTATCTCTATAATTGGCTTGTTAGAAATTAATGGAAAGGAACTCCATTATCTTAACACCTACAAGTAGTACTACCTATAATGGGTGGGTGTACAATGTTTACTACTATTCTGATTTTGGAATTTAAACAGATCAAGTATAAATATGTACATATCTCTCTTTAAAGGCTTTTGCTTCTATGTATCGCATCATAAAAATAACCTTTCATTTGCAAAGTATTTGATCTGATATAAACTTTGGTTATTATTACCGTTATGAATATGAAATATTTACTTGATTTCCCACATGTTCTTTATAAGGATGGACTGGTGGTATGAGGCATTTGATTTTCTTTTTAAAGTAACATAGATACTAGATACAGTCATTTTTTTTAATAAAATAGATCCCCATATCTATGCAGGTCTCTGTCATACATACATACATACATACATACATACATACATACATACATAGAGAGAGAGAGAGAGAGACTGGGCGTTCCATTAGTATTTTATTTATTGTCCTCTACAGACTATTCTATTCTCGATTTTGTTATCTGTGGGTGGTTTGGCCTTCGTGCGATCTAACAATTTTCTGAACTTCGTTTTCTATATAATCACAAGTATAAAATTCGGGATTACTAGAGTGGAATCAAATTCTTCTATGCTATATGAATTACTTAGTAAAAACTTCATTGTTCAGTTCCAATCATAATCTCGGTGCATAGAATATCTATTCAAACTATGATAGCCAGTAATGGTTTACCCAACAGTTTTACTCTATTATAAAAAGAAAAAACAAGACTGTAATTAAATCTTCTAGAATTAACTAGATGTGTCCCTTTCAACTATTATAGCAAATGAAAAGAAAAATACTAACTCAACAATTTAAAGTAGCAGTGATAACTCATTCAAAAATTAGTTTTAGAGGTATTTATACTAGTCCTTTTAGTCAACATCATTCAAATAGATTTTATCCATAACAATACTACTATCCAGGTTACACAAAGACATTCTACCAGTTATTAAATCATAAGACATTCATTCAGAAAAAGAGTTAGTTTGACATATATGAACAACTACCTAACAACAAATGGAACAACCATGTTCCTCTCAACCTTAGAACAGGGCAATCAAATTACTTGTCCTGTTCACCCCCTAGTCTGACCATGAATCCATGAGGGCTAACTCAGAACTCCTCCTCAGAAAATTCCTTTCAGCTTCAACAATCTTCTCCTTGCCTTACACTCAGCAAGTAGTGTTCATAACAATAAGTAATCAATAATATTTCCCCAGCATACTAGGCAATGTTCTACCTCCTCACATATGTCATATATCCAAAAATTATTTTTCTTTTGCCTAGGTATTTTCCCTCCCTTGAGAATTTTCGTATCCTTCCAAATCTTTGATTTTCAGGAGCTGCTAATGGCCAAATTCTAATTTCTCACTTGTAACAATCAGCCCTGAGGTAGTTCCAACATGTTCCCCACTCATGGAGTCATGGTCAACTAATTTCAACATGGTTGTTCCATTTGTCTTCCATTAATAATTATAAAATATTCTGTTTCATACAAGTTTCATAGTGAAGAAGTTAGTTGGGTCAAATCAGGTCTCTTCCCAATAGTCATAATCATTAATTACAATTAATTAAATTCAGAATTCAGAATTGCCAAAAATGACAAAAAAATTCCAATTTCGAATGTACCAAAAACATAAATTTTTTCCTAATAAATCTCAAACTTAAAAATAAATTATTTTTGGGGATGTCACAGAAGTACTTTAAGGAATTTAGAACCATGGTGGAAAAGAAGATAGGAAAATCCATCAAAATCCTTTGTTCAAATCAAGGGGGAGAGTATAAATCAGGGGCTTCAACAAATATTGCGAAGATCATGGAATAGTACAACAGTTTATAGTACCTCACACTCCACAGCAGAATGGAGTCACTGAAAGGGAAAACAAAACTCTAGTAGAGTGTGCATAAAAGTCCAACAAGGTGTCTTGATAATGTTACTCCTTTCAAAGCCTTGTATGGTTCCAAACCTGTAGTTAATAATTTGAAAGTATTTGGGTGTAAGGATTTTGCACATATTCCAAAGGAGAATAGGAAGAAATTGGATGCTAAAGCCATTCAATGTATTTTCATTGGGTATTTTTCTAAATTCAAAGAATACAAACTATTTGATCAATCTACTCACAAAGTATTTGCAAGTAGAGATGTACTTTTCCATGAGAAGGAAGTGGGAAATCATGACTACAACAGTCATGAGGAATGACATAGACTTCTTAATGAAGGATTTAAAGAAGAGAAGTAGCAACAACATCCACCACAACAACATCAGCAACAACCACCATAGCAGCAGCCACAACTGCAGCGGCAACAACAACAACCAACACAACAGCAGCCACAACCATAGTGATAGAAACAACAACAACAAGAAGGAGTCGGTGATATGGACAATTCAAGCAGTCACAGTTCACCTAGAGGCGAAGACAAATCTTCACAAAGTGGGGAGGAATATAATCAGTTGAGAAGATCTTCACGACAGGTTTGGCTCCCTGAGAGGTATAGAGATTATGCCCTAATGAGTATCATTTCAAATGTAATAGAACCCATGAGTTTTGATGAAGAAAATGAACATGATGAATGGTGAAATGCAATGGAGGAAGAATATGAATCTATAATGAAAAACAATACAAGGGAATTGACTGAATTTCCTAAGCAGAAGAAGCCCATTGGATGCAAATGAATATAGAAACCCAAATTTAAATCAGATGGTAGTATAGACAAATATAAGGCTAGATTGGTTGCAAAGGGTTATTAACAAATATAAGGCATTGATTATGATGAAACATTTGCACCAATAGTTAAATTTAATACTACCGGAATGTTAATTGCATTAGCTACAAAATATCATTGGAAGCTACACCACTTAGATGTTAACTATGCATTTTTGACTGGTGAGTTAAAGGAAGAGGTTTACCTTACTCAACCTGGAGGGTTTGTGGAACAAGGGCAAGAACACTTAGTGTGTAAGTTAAATAAAGCATTGCGTGGACTAAAACATGCACCTAGGTCATGGTATGAGAAGATAGACTCTTTCTTTCTTCAACAGGGTTTTATGAGGATCAAAAGTGATCCAGATTTGTATACAAAATTTGATGAGAAGGGGTATATAGTATTGATTTCCTTATATGTTGATGATTTGATAATTACAAGAAATGCAGAGAAATTAATTGATGAAATCAAGGAGCAGTTGTCAAAAGTTTTTGAAATGAAATATCTTGGTGAGTTACATTACTGCCTGGGTCTTGAAGTTTGGAGAAATGCATGCCAAACTTTTGTTTGTCAGAGTAAGTATATCAAAGAATTACTTAAGAGATTTAAAATGGATCATTGTAAGTCTTCTATTGTTCCCATGCAGCATAATGTGAAACTTTCTTGTGATGAAGGTTTGAAGGAGGTGAATGGCACTATGTATAGACAGATGATGGGTAGTTTGAATTATCTCACCACAACCATACCTGATACTGCATATGTTGTGAGTGTGCTAAGTCATTTTATGGCGAAACCTCTAGATATCCATTGTAATGCAACAAAGGCAGTACTGAGGTATCTAAAAGGAACACTTGATTATGGTATTAAATATACTAATTCATCTAATGTGTTAACAGGCTACTCGGATGCTGATTGGGATGGCAATCCGGATGATCAAAGATCAACCACTGGATATGTGTTTTTCATTGGATCCGGGGTTGTTTCATGGAGTAGTAAAAAACATCCTACTGTATCTTTGTCTTCTACTGAAGAACAATATAAAGTCGTGTGTGCAGCAACTTGTGAAGTTGTTTGGTTAAGAAGAATTCTTGAAGATGTTGGAGAAGAATGAAAGGAACCTACAATGATCAATTGTGATAATCAAAATTCAATCAAGCCGGCGAATAATCCGATTTTTCATGCAAGAACAAAGCATGTTGATGCTCAATATTATTTTGTTAGAGAAAAGTTGCAGTCAAATGAAATAGCTCTTATGTATTGTAATACTAGTGAAAATGATGCTGATATTTTCACTAAGCCTCTTGGAAAGATTAAGTTTGAGCTATTTAGGGAGATGTTAGGTGTAGAAGTCAATCCATTCTCCATTAAGGGGGAGACTTGGAAATAATGGAGTAAGATTCACTTCTAAGAGTCAATTCGTTGTTGAAGTCTACTTCACTGTCTGTAGAGTCTAGTTGTTGATGCTTTGCATATAACCAACTAAGTAGGTTAGTTTCCTATATAATATGTAATCCGTCATTCATTCAATATAGAATTGAGTGTAACCTCACCTGTGTGTATTTTTTTCTCATATTTTAATTGAAGAACCACCATTCTGAAGTTGTAGACATTGTTCTTTTCACTCAAGAAGCCACTATGGGGCGAGGTAGCCCCAGAGTGAGGTAACCGGAAGTGCCTATTAACAGAGAAGCATAGATGCATATAGACATTACAAAAGGACTGGACCGCCAAAGAACACAAGGAGAATTACATAATAGCAGGCCCAAGAACGCCAGGAGAATTAGACAAGAACCTTGAAAAATGAAACAACCATAGAATGGAGATCAGAAAACTGTCTTATGCAAAAAAAAATAGAGAATAATTTTTCATGGTAGGCTTCACACACGTTTCACACTAGACAAATCACACTACTACATTAATCACAATCAAATGGAATCTTTGTTAATCAATATAAAAAAGTAAACACATATTATAAACATATATATTATAAACATATGTCTTTATTTTATAAAATAAAAAAATTTAATTTGTGAAATCATAGAATATTTAATATTAGATTCATATTAATCGTGTCCATAAAAAAAAATTTAAATTTAAAAACTTAAAAATTAAAAACCTATTAAATGTACCGATTTCAGTAATTCTGGACCATCCAACCAGAGAGGAAAGTCGTGCCCCCTCGTCACCTTGGAGGTCCTCCCTTCTTCGTACTTCATGCAACGAAAACTCTGTCAATTTCTTCTGTGGCCCGCTGACTGAACCCGATTTACAAGTAGGTATTGGAAAGCGAGAAACATTGGATCACGACTTTGTCTGTACAAGGATGAACGATTTCCCATTCCCCTTAGAGCAAATCCCATTGATAATCTTTGGTACAGGGACGCACGGTTCCCCTTTCCCCTTATTGGGTGAAGGTATTAATCGGTTCTCTTTCTTCGAATTATCCCTTAGAAACACTCTTCTCTACCCATCATCTCCTGTAAACTCTATCGAACCCTATATTTTTTGTCCAAAATTATTTACATTCGAATATTTGAATCATTACGACGAATTTGGTAAATATAATAATAAATTATACATTGTTCACCAAAAGCCAAATTATGAAAAATGGCATGGTAATTTGCTTGGCCCAAAATATATGGTCAACAAATTCCTATCCCCGAGTCTTTTTTTGTTAATTAAAGCGGTGCAATAATTACCCTGTGAGAGATATTTTAGCATGTAAAAGATGAGAAACGAAAATATTGTTGTTGAATCCGTAAACAAAGTTAATTTGTCTGAGCATAAACAATGGTTACATTATTTTTTCACATCTACATCCGTTTATCACAAGCTTCAATGATTGACTCTATTTTAGAGAATTTAATTAATTCCTTATAATGTTTTGGGAATTAATTTTCAACCGAGTAGACCATACCAAAAAGAAAAAACGAATCGCTCACAAAAATTTGAGGTACCTGAACAGTTCACAACAATAATTTTCGTTCACAAAAAAAATACCACTGCTGATCACCTCCAGGCAGAAAGGATTTTTCTGCATTCAAGAAATGTCATGAAAAATATTAAGTTAAAAATTTTAGAGCAGTGAGAGGATGACGGTTATATTTAGAAAATTATTTAAAAACATTTTGAAGCCTTTATAGAAATATCTAGCAATATTAATTTATTTATGGATGTTCGTGGGATAAGAACAATGTCTAAATATTCAAAATGAAATTCACAATTAACAACAATGATAATGTAACTTACCAACGAAGTCCCACGGCTCACTCTTGTAGAGATCAACCTAGGGAATAATCTCAAGCTTTATCTTCCAACATTGAAATTTCCTTTTGAAATAATAAGCTACTAATTCTTCATCCGTGGGATGAGATCTAAACCTTGGAGGAAAATATATGGGGGTCATTACAGAAAAATGCAAAAGGAAATGCAACAACATAGAAGCTATGGATTTTCCAGCTAAATTTGGCTTGATTTCTTTTGATTATGAAAACATGCACATATTCCTAGGTTTCTAGCATTTAAAAATCATTTGAAGTAATTGGGAAAACACATCTACTTCCTTGATCTTTTTTGCGTCGAGATAACTTCAGTGAATCCTTCTCTACAATAGTAAATCCACCTACTACTTATGTACTAAATCTAAATAACATTCTACATCACAACACTACACAAGGATTTAATTGAAGTTTTCAAACAATAAAGAGAGTATGCATGCTACAACAAATAAATTACTCCGTAACAAATCTGAACATTATCATGAGTTTACAAACTAAGATACAAACATAAACAAAGTATAAAATCCCCCGATAACACTCTCAGAAAAATCTCTATCAATTTATGTTTCTTATCTATCTTTTTGTGTCTCCTAAAATAAAAAATATATGGATATATATGAAAACTCTTAGTTGGTTAACTTGCCCCTTCACTATAACTAAGTTGAATTTGGCTTTTCGAAAACATCAATAGTTCATTTCCCCTTTGAAATTCGATCAGCCATAAATGAAACAATGTGGCGATGATGATCAATGAATAAAACGGTTAAGGTGATGATAATAAATTTCTGAGTTGTGGTATCTCTTCACAAATCGATCAGTTGAGATAAATCGTCGTTTTGGTAGTGAAATCATTAATCTCTTACATTCTCCCCCTTAATCATTTCGCCCAAAAATCAAAACTCTTCTTTACTACAGTTCACAAACCCTAATGTTCTTTATCTGTATCTCAAATAATTCCTTGGACAAGGACTTTGTAAACATGTTTGCAACCTAATCTTCGGATCTGCAAAACTCTACAAAAATTTCATCATTGTTTATCAATTCTCGAATAAAATGATATTTTGTATCAATACGCTTATTTTTCTTGTGGAAAACATGATTACATGATAGTGCAACAGTTGTTTTATTGCCACAAAAAATATGAGTTTGTTCTTGTTGTTCATGTAACAAATCAGTCATTATCCTTCTCATCCACACATTTTGGCATGCAGTTGTTGTTGTTGCAACAAAATCTGCCTTAACGGATGATAAAGTCACAATGGGTTGCTTCATTGAAGCCCAAGCTACAGCTCCTGATCCAAAGATGAACCCATATCCCGATGTTCTTTTTATGTCATCTACACTGCCTACAAAATTACTATGAGTATATCCAATCAACGTAAAATCTGAATATGATGTGTACCGAATGCCATAATTAGTTGTTCCAACAACATTTCTTAGATCATTTTTCCATCTTGCCAATCAGATCTCTTCAGAGTCTCCATAATTCTAGAAATCAAACATAAAAAAAACATAATGTCAGGTCTTGTTGCTTTCAAATATATAATACTTCCAACCAATCTTTTATGCAGAGTCAGATCAACAGATGAACCCTCATCCTTCTTACTGAGTTTTGTTCCAGTTGCAATTGGTGTTATAGTTGGTTTACAATTCACCATCCTGAACATTTTCAATATGTCATTTATATACTTAGTTTGAAAAATACAAATATCATCCTCAGATTTATTTACTTCAATGCAAAGAAAATACTTCATCATTCCTAAATCAGTCATTTCAAACTCAATTTTCATGGTTTTTTAAAACTCGTCCACTCAAATATTTCCAGTGAAAATCAAAGCATCAACATATAAGCATGCAATCAAGAGTTTACCTTCCTGATTTAACTTTGTATATAGAGTTGTCTCACTTGGACTCTTGTTGAATCCTTCACTATTCAAGTATTCGCCAATTCTACTATACCATACTCTGGGTGTTTGTTTCAATCCATACAATGTTTTATTTAACCTGTAGACCTTACCTTCTTGTCCATCAATATCATATCCTGGAGGTTGTTTCACATAAACCTCGTCTTCCAAAATGCATATTTTACATCCATATGATACATACACCATTTATTGTGAGCACCAATGACTAATACCATTCTTACTGTATCAAGCCTAGCTATAGGTGCAAAAGTTTCATTATAATCAATATCAGGTTATTGACTGAATCCCTGAGATACAAGCCTTTCCTTATTCTTTTCAACTTCACCTTCAACATTTAACTTAGTCTTGTAAATCAATTTAACACCAATACAATTTTTATCTTCAGGAAAATATACAAGTTTCCAAGTGTTATTCCTTTCTATGGCATCAATTTCTTCATTGATGGCTTCTACCCAAACTTTTTTCTTAACAACATCATCAAAATTTACAGGATCATATCCAATTAATGAAAAATTTGAAACTTGATCTACTTCATCATTTTTCTCATACAATTCTCTTAAAATTCTAGTCTTTTGACCTCTAATTTTGTTTCTTAATGAAGATAAAGTAATATTTGGTTCATTACTTACCTCTGATCCAGTTTGTTGTCCACCATGACCTGATGGCTCACCACTCTCATATGTTCTACGCATTCTTAGTTTTGATGGGCGACTCTTTGTGATTTTCTTACATGAGTTCTTGTTGCAAGTGTATGTGACCGTGGAATCAACTATCAACCTTGTACTTCCTGCTCATCTCAATCATCATCTTCATGAGATATTTCATCTGCCCCCGAAACAATTTTTTCAATGCTACCATCCCAAGCCTTTTCTTCTTTGAACTCAACATATCTATTGATAACATGCTTCTTGGTGATGGGATTATAGAGTCTATATGCCTTAGAATCCTCATTGTATCCAAAAAATACATATTTCTCACTTTTTTCATCCAACTTTATCCTCATTTGTTCAAGTACATGTGGATAAGCTACACACCCAAAGATCCTCAAATGGGATACACTACTATTCTTACCATTCCAAGCTTCCTAGGGAGCTTGATTCTTTACACTCTTAGTTGGACTCCTTTTTAGAATATATATTGAACAAACAACTGCATCGCCCCAATATTTTTTTGGAATATGCTTCTCCTTCTACATACTTCGGTCCATATTCAAAATGGTTCAATTCTTCCTTTCCACTACTCCATTCTGCTTTGTCGCTTAATTCCATGATACTCACAAATATCCATGAAATTAGTTAGCATATACTCACTTCATTTGTCTGATCTCAAGACTTTAATATATTTTCCACTCTCCTTTTCAACCATAACTTTAAACCTCTTAAATATATGAAAATATTCAAACTTTTTCTTCAACAAATAAACACAAGTTTTTCAACTGAAATAATCAATAAAACTCATAAAATAGACATTACCAGTCAATGAATATGTTTCCATCGGTCCACATACATCTGTGTGAACAAGTTCCAATGTATCTTTAGCCCTATATGAAACTCCAAAAATAAATGTATCCATGTGATGCTTTGCAAGTATGAAACTCTCACATGAGCTTGTTGGTTGCTGAATACTGGGAAACCCCTTCATCATTTTCTTCTTCTGCAACAAATATAAACCTACAAAATGTAAATGGCCATATCTCAAATGCCATAACCATGAATCATCCAAACCTTTAGTTTTATAAGAATTCAAAGAGTGAGTCAAATCATTTCTCATAATAAGTGGAAACATTTTATTCTTTGTCATATCTACTCTGGAAATCAACTTCTTACTTGGATGCTTATCATAAATTGTACATACCTTGTTCTTGAAGAACACTTTGTACTTTTTCTCTATGACTTCTCCAACACTTAACAGATTGCATTCAATACTAGCTACATAATAAACATAATGTATTTTTCATCTTTCATCATTCTTAATATAAACATGAATCAAACCTTTACCAATAACTCTTACCTTACAGTCATTACCCAACTTTACATGTGACTGAATATTGGTATCTAAACTGGAAAACAAGTTTTTATTTCCAGTCATGTGATTGCTACATCTATTTTCCAAAAACCAAACATCATTTGAACTTTCCTGGGTGACATTACAGGTCAAAAACACAGGTTTCTGATCATCCTCTCACTCCTCTGTCATGTGTGGAGACTACTTTCCAACATTTTATTATTTCTTCCAACACTTGTTAGCATAATGTCCAAATTTCTTATAATAATAACATTGTACCTTAGATTTAACATACCTTTGATTTCCTTGCTTCCAAGATCAGTTGCTACTCCGCCTTAAGTTAGGAGGATTATGTTGAGTTTTCTTCTAAGATTCTGAATCCTTTTTACTGTCTCTTTCACCAACAAATCGGCCTCCTCTTCCTCTGCCTCTGCCTCTAGTAACTTCCAGCCAAAATTTGAAGGAAATCTCTAATGGATTATCATATATAGACATGATGGATCCATGAGAAATTAGAGAAACAGTTAATTCATCAATATGCATAAGACTAATATCTTTAAATTCTTCTATGGGTAAAACTACAAATTCAAACTTCTTTGGAAAATATATGAGAACCTTTTCAATTACTCTCTTGTCTGAGAGGTCTTCACCATACTTCCTTAACTGATTCACAACATTCATTATTAGAGTCATGAAACTATCAACTGACTCATTTTCCTTCATCTTCATAGTTTCAAAGTCCCTTCTCAAATTCAGAACCTTGACAATCTTCACCTTGGATACACCTTGATAGTTAGTTTCAAGAGTGTCCCAAGTCTGGTTTGAAGAAACTGAAATTGAAGAAACTGAACTTGAAACCTTCATAAGTATGCTTTCAGTTAGGCCACGCTGAATAAGACCAAGGGTTTTATTGTCTTTCTTTCTATTCTCGTTTAAACAAATCGACTCATCATTTGTTAAAGACATTTTTGTTGCTTGGTCAATAGGCTCTGGATAACCAACAATAACAAAATCCCAAAGATCCTGAGAATGAACAATTTTTCTCATTATGATAAACTAAGAATCACAATTTCTTTCATTCAAAACATGAATATGTGGCTGAGCCAAAGTACTGTTTGTATCCATTTCAAATCAAATTCCAAATCACTATATTCTATTACAATGAGGAACTAGAAATATCACAAGCTCTGATACATCAATGAAGGATGCAAAGGAGTGATTCACAAAAAAATAAACATTTATTATGCAAGTTGCAGCACTGTGTAACAACAACTGTAAGCTACAATTAGGTGTTTCTACAACATGCTTCAACAACATATTTCAACAGTGCCTGTAAGCTACATCGGGGTGTTTCGGCAACGTGTTTCAACATGTGTTTCAACAAATAATAAGAGGTTATTATAGAAAAAAAAATATTAAGTGAATGAGTCTTGAATCATAGACACAGATTGATTCTCATTTCTACAACAATCTTTTCAACAGATGTTTCAATAAAGTGTAAAATAACTTTTAAAGAAAAAACAAAGTTATAACAGAAATATGGGAATTATAAAAGCACACTAAAAAACCATGCTACAACAACAAAATAACTTCATCGAATCCTTCTCTACAACAATAAATCGACCCATTACTTATGTACTAAATATAAATAGTATTCTACATCAAAACACTACACAACATAAGGATTTAACTGATGTTTTCAAACAGTAAACAAAGCATGTATGCTATAGAAAAATAAATTACTCCGTAACAAATTTGAACATTATCATAAGTTTACAAACTCATATCCAAACATAAACAAAGTATAAAATCCCCTAATAACACTCTCAAGAAATTCTCTGTCAAATTCTATTTCTTCTCTATCTCTCTGTGTCTCGTAAAATCATAATTATATGGATATATATACAAATTATTAGTGAGTTAACTTGCCCCTTTGCTACACCTAAGTCGAATTTGTCTTTTCCAAAACATTAATAGTTCATTTCCCCTTTGAAATTCGATCATCCAAAAATGAAATGGTGTGGCGGTGATGATCAATGAATAAGGCGATTAAGGCGGTGATAATAAATTTCTAAGCGATCGTATCTCTCCAAAAATTGATCGATTGAGATAAGCCGTATTTTTGGTGGTGAAATGATTAATCTGTGACAAAGATGAAATAAGTTACCAAACCCAACCGAATACCCTGAAATTATAAGTCTTATTCAAGTCTCTCGTTGATCAAGGACCAAAAGTACACAAAACTTGAAAAATATGAAGTGATTTATTATATAATATGGAGATGGAGTGTCCAAATAACCAAGTTATATGTTTATCAGTGATCAAATTTGAATCACTATTTTTAATTGTGAGTTGGAGGATATATATTCGCTCAACTCTTCTATTATCAAAAGTTGAAAAAATATTTGTATTTCAATTGAGAAGAGTAAACTAGGTACACACCTCAAAAAAGATATTTTAAATAAAATATTGTCCTTCCAATTATTTAAAATGTTAAAATTTAATGAACAACCACATACCTAACTTATCAAATAAGTTTAGCTTGATGGAGGATGGTTGTTATTCTCCCCACCTATGTTCAAAATCACAATATAAAACTTTAGACACAATCACAAAAACAAACTTTTTTGTGAACACCAATATCAGCCTAAGGATGTAATCTATGAATCCATACGATGCACGAGCAATGCATCTATGTATCCTTCTTAACCATGAGAGTTGTGTTCATTTTAGATCTAATTAAAAAGACAAAAGTGTAATAGATTTTGAGGCCTTTGTTGAAGTGTGATAATTCTATCAACATAATATAAAAGCAATGAAAAGATCATACTTACATTATAGGTCTCTAGGAACATGACAATCTAGCATCAATGCATCTATTGATAATTATTTAAGATAAGATGTTTATATTTTGGAGCTTCCGAAGATCTGTGGAAACATAGAACTAAATGAAATTAGTGAGCAAAATCACCAAGTATGTTAATTTTTATTAAAAATATCCATTGTTCACTTTATGTTTTGAACCATGTCAAAATGCATGAAAGAGTGGGATGTTAGAGCATAATGCTAATGCATAAGTTTGATGAACATAAAAATTATGTTACCTTCTCCCTAGCTTTCTTAAGAATCCCAACCAATTTAAAAAAAGTTGTTAGAAGAATTAATGCTGCAAAAGGATACGTCTCCTTGATCTTTGGCTTGGGATGAGGCAAGGGGAAGCCAATGTTTCTAGAAACAATAAGAAGATAACAAATAAAATGACACTATTGCAAGTGTTGGAGGCACATATAACAAAGAAAATGGCATTATGATGAGTGTTGGATTCAAAAATATGAAGTATGTTAACTAAATATGATGTCAATTGTTGTATTGACAAGTATAGACAATGCTCAGAACACATGAATTCAAATGGGGATTCACAAAGACAATGTGTCTAAGATTTTTTTAGTAAAGTTTCATTAAGTGACAGATAAAACATGTCAATACCATGGTAGAATATTTATCTATGTGTAAGTTATGTGATGGATTTAACAAGGTGTAGTGTATTAGGGAATATATAAGAGCCAACTAAAACATAGACCATTTTACTCTTTGGATTCCAAAGATAAGTATATGGTGATGAACCAATGCTCTTTGACCAACTAAGCATTGGAAGTGAGGACATTGATGGGTTATTGAAAATCTAACCCTTCTTTTAACATTTTATTATATTTATTGTCCTTCATAAATAACATGAATGACAAGTAATTTTAAAAATTTACATTTATTTTATGAATGTTTTTGAATTGTCCTTTTAGAACAAGTTTGAACCCCTTAAAAATACTAGAAAGTGCTAGAACGGGTTCAATTTTGATCGCTAATGTAGACTTACTGAAACTTAAACTTGAAGCACGTTATGCAACTATTTATACTTTTTACAAACCCTAATACATTCTTTGGAAAAGTTGGCCACCGTACATACATACTCCGAATAAATGATGTACCTGTTTATTTGTAAGAACGTACGGATGGATGGACTCAACGCTTATTTTAAATTAGTGATCGACAGACAGATGTAACCGACATCGTTACGTGTTGCATAAAACCTTCTGAACTTTCCTGCCGGTGTCTTACGAATCGTAATCGACATTTTATATATTTCTGCGGTGTGAAAGAGGTGCCTTTTATATATTTTTGCAGTTTGAAAGAGGTTTCTCGGCGACACTTGCGTGAAAATACAATGGACCTTTTGGCGGTAATGTAACCCGAACGCGTCCCAAAGAGACAGGTGAAATAAGGCGACATAAAGTGCTAAAATCAAATTTGCTCTTTTCACTGTTGTGAAGATGACGTTGAAAGTAGCTCATTAATATCCATGACATCCATTCTTCTTTTAGATCATTGAATGCTAGTATTCTTAAAGATTATGATGACTAAAAGTAGATATGTGGTTGGAACCAAAGCTTTATTTAAACTGAAGGGGCCCGGGTGGCCAGAAGTTAGCATGTTAACATGCAACGCAAAGGAATATTGTCAAATAAAAAATGCTAAAACACTATCGCCATCTCCTTTTGGCAGCTATCTTATTTTTTTTATTAAACCTAACCTTATGGTACCTACCTTATTTTCTTTAATTATACCTTATTTGTTTACTTTTATAAATAACGAAGCCTGGAAGCTAGGGAAGGGAAGAGTCGAATAAAACCCTATTTTGTTTTTAACAACAACATATCCTCGTTTTAGCCATGTAAGAATGACAATGGAGAAGAATAAGTTATAAAAGGAATGTAGAACCCTTTTAGGGGATAGTGGATCAAACCGTTATCGTTGATTCTTTTGGTGTGGCCTTTTATCGTTTATTAATATATACATGTCCATATGTTCTATGGACATGGCTTTTCTTTTGGGGTTTTTACATTGGCTTTGAGTCATATTTAAAATACTATAATAGGAAGTTGAAGTTGAGTTATATTTAAAATACTATAATCAATTTGAAGTTGTGGTGTGTGATTTATTTGAAGTTGTGGTGTGTGATTTTTATATTATTTTTTTTAAGTGTAATTAGATATAATTTATGTAATTGATTATATATGTCTGTGAATGTTGTTTTTCTTTTAAGGTTTTAAGGTTTTAT
>JZKD02S1673009.1:302065-331720 GCA_000966675.3 Picea glauca | reverse complement strand
GTTAATTTTTTAATTTTATTTTAATTATTAAATTTATATATATATATTTAATATAGATTAAGTAGATCTAATAATTAAGAATACATTTTTTTTTCTAAAAAATCATAATATCAAAAGAATATAAAATATATATACCTTCTTAAATAATGAAATTAATAATTTCTAAAATTATAATAGATATAATTTATACACCATCATACACACTCCAACTATCCAACTACTCACACCATAAAAGTTTGTATTCTATTTTTTAACCCTTATTCATAATGAATATCATTTCCTTAAATGATACACATACACGTGGAAAAACAAAAGTGGAGTGAACATTTACCTTAAAACTCTTTTTTTTTTTTTTTTAATTGTTGAGAAGCCCACTACAAAAATAGCCCAATGATAAAATATTCTATAATGTAGAGAAAAAAATACGATTAAATCTAAAATCCACCACACTAACATAAGAGCTTGGTACCTAGTACAAAGCCCCCCGCTTTTCTATTTTAAGATCAAATATAACCTTCAAACTACAGCCAAACGATCCAAAAGTTATCCAAAAATTTAAAGATTCTATTATAAAATTACAGTATAAAACTAAAAATATGAACACAATATCATAATGCATAAGAGCTTTAAAAAAAAAAAAAACTGCCAAACACAAAAATAAAACACAGTTTCAATTTTAGGTATGCGGCGCATCTCCAATTCTTGTAGGTAAAGGTATGTCCCAAACCAAATTCTACACGACTTCATTCTCTAGGCAATAGCATGTAAATGCACTACTTTCAAGCCGTATGCTAAGAACAACTAGGGAAAGACGAGGCTGGATTACCAAATTTTAATTTGGTAAGATTTAAATATATGTGAGGTTTTGGTTAAATTCGTTATTATGCCGAAAGGAGTATACCTAGTGACAATGAACACAATTAATTATCTTTTAATTTAAAATTTTAATTTGATGGCTAACAATTGAAGATGCTGGCATATTTTTAGTCATCCTCCTAAATCAATGAATATGATTTCCTCCTCTTTCTTGTATTTTTGAATGCATACATTAACCTGTTTATCTTTTAACATTTACCTAATCATATTAAAAAATTACGGTAGCACTATATGATTGCCACTTTTAAATGATTAAACTTTGGATTTAGCACCCTCGATGTAGACGCTCATTTTCTGGTTTTGTGGCTAATTTTTTGGTTGTGCATTTCATTTTCTACCTCTGCGTTTCATTTTCTGTCCGCGTTCATCAGCCAGCGTTGCTGTGCTAATTATAATATTTTGAAATTTTTTAGGTAATAAAATATATCTTAGGTTGATATTTTTGGGTGGATATTGCAAAAATTTAACATTAGGTAACAAATGTTTTTTTCCTCAAATTCTAATGATAATGGTAACAAATATTTTTCTCCTCAAATTCTAACTGTAATAAAACATTAATTTTACATTTTCAACTTGATTAAATTTTCTAATAATTTGTAACTAATTAAAATAAAAATATTTGAACTTATATCACAAAACATTAAAAATTAAAATAAAAATATTTGAACTTATATCACAAAACATTAAAAATTAAAATAAAAATATTTGAACTTATATCACAAAACATTAAAAATTGAAGTTTATTGTTTTTAATATTTTTTATTTTATTTTAAATATTTTCAACATTAAAAAAGACGCTTAATACGTGAATGATTAAGTTATCTAGAGAAATCGCTCTATGCATCCTTTGGAAAGTCCAAATGGGATGTTTTTGAAGAGATTTTTTTTAAGAAAACTTGAATAATAAGTTTAATGAACACATTTAGAAAAAGATAAAAGTGGTGTTAACAAACCTTTGGTCCGATGATAAAGTCCTACAGTATTAAATTGGCAATTATTCTTATCGTCGTTTGCTCTTGAATAACACTACGCAAGATTGTGAAGGGAACCACATCTTTATAAACTTACATCTTTATAAACATTTTGTTTTTGATATTTATCTTTCATGGTCACTTCTTACAGAATCACCTTTGGATTGTTGCTTGGACATCGAATCTCAACAGATGATCAACAAGGAACATGAATTAGGTTATTTTTATTTCCTTCTCCCTATGCATAAACATCACTCAATTGTTCCTTTAGAGATGGATTCACTCATATTTTATTTTAGTTCAACTCTTTAGAAGTTAACTCCTCTTTCCATAGCCCTGTCAAATCCTTCTAATGTTTGGATGATTTGTGCAGATATGCGGGCTAACATAGCATTACCATTCATTACTAATAGAGATAAGTTAAATGAAGATATTAAGGATGAGAGGGTAGTAGAGATATATCAAATGAAGATATTAAGGATGAGAGGGTAGAGGTGTATGATATTGTTGTATGGCATTTTGAATTGGTCGTATGAATTAAATATTATTAAAATTATTTATGTTCAATGTAACGATTTTCGTCGTTACACCAATATGCGACACATAATCAATGTAATATGTATTTTTTTTTTATGCAAGAAGTAATAACGACAAACAATCAATCAACGCAACTCGACGATGGACACAATCCACACAATTTAGACAACAGACAAACATAACGACCTATCATACTAACACATCATGTAGTTGGAAGCAACATGTGACAATCAATCAAACGAAAAATAAAAATGACTACTCATCCATCCTACATTGCAAAGTTAGGACCTCTAGGACACATAAGTAATGCTCAAGCCCAGGTTCCCATCAATTTTGACCATTTAAGGTCTCAAGATTGGTGACTATTTTCAAGAACAAGGAGGTGTCTACATCCCGCCCAACACAAAAAAGACCATGCCTACTGAGCTAAAAACAACATCAATCAATCCAAACACGACAAATTTAATGACACGAGTAGCTAGAACCTTCCGAGCAAGCAGGAGACAACACATAGACGTTACAAAACAAGTCCAACCTTACTTACAAAAAAAACATCATCCCCGTAGGGAGGTGCATGATCCTAAGCTACGTTTCATATGCGCTTATTGATAAATGTGCACAATGACCCAATCATAAGGTATCACGTTCCCACATTGCGATAAGGGCGCTAGGGACCCATGCACAACCAAAATAATTTTAAACCTTCAACCAAACATAAAATCCCACATGCTTGAAATCCAACTTGCACTGACATACATTATACGATGCCATTAGATGAAGGCGCTCTAACAATCAAACAAAAATGGATACAGGGTGATTATAATCAATACAATTGAATTGGCGCAACAACTAGATGTAAATCATTAGCAATTTATCACCACAAGAACTAATTTACAACATAAGTAACCATTCACCATCTAAAAGTAAACGCATCTAACCATCTTTAAGCAACAATTATCTTCCATTCAAGGGTTATTATTCTAGTAACTCATTTATAAATTTTACTTCTTGGGTTCTAAAGTCCCACAAATAAATCAACTCTTAAATTGCAAGGAGTAAAAACAAAGGGGCCAAGCATCGGACGCCCTTACTCAATGTCATCCAAGGCACAATATTTATTCACGATTCATGATGAAACATAAAATTGTTTCAGCAAATAATTTAGATAATTTAACAATCAACCTATCATTATCTAATTATAATAAGGATCACGACCATCATTGAATCAACACCTTTTTAAAATTGTTATGTCCTAACATTCAAAATAAATTGATACTAAAGCCCTCAAATGATATTAACAAAATTGTTTTTCTCCCATCCTATACGTTTTAAATTAAAACTGCAGTTAGTAGTACCCATTACTATATAATTAATTGTTTCCAATACATACTAATTATTGACCCGGTTCATAAATCATTACTAATACCTCACAACATATCTTAAACTTTGTGCAAGAATTAATATTGATATCGTGGCAGTGACATTGACATTGACAATTATCAACCTGGTTTATACAATACTAAAATTCCCTGGACAAAAAAACTTAAAACTCTGTGCAAGATTGATAGTGATATCGTGGAAATGGTGTCAATAATTAGCAACCTGGTTTATACTTCAAAAAAAATACCAAGCCAACGCAACTTAAAACTTGACACAACATTAACAGTAATATCGTGGCATTAATAATTAGCAATCCAGTTGTACACTATAAAATTCTAGGCGTATTTAACTAAGAATCTAGGAATTAGAAATAGTTACGTTGCCAACTATCAGTAAGTTGAAAATTCACAAAACAAAATGAATGGTTAAATGTTAATTTTTGCGGATTAGAAATATAAAACTTGCCAAGAAATCTCAGAAATCACAGAATAAAAAAAACAAGAGTAACTTCCATTGCCACCTAAATATCGCTTTCGTCTTGACACCTCTACCATAATAAGTTGCTACCATTCCTCCTATCACACAATGCTGAAATAACATTTTCACTCAAATCAGGGCAACTACCAAAACTTGGCAGTGCCACACATAGTTGTACAATACATGTTTAGCTAATTTTTTGGCAGCATAAATGTATACAGGAAATCAATTAATGGGTGATTATGTTTTGGATAAAAATCAAGAGTTGGTTGGTATCTGTGTTCTGCCAAATCACTGGAATATGATGATCTATTGGTCTCGTGATCAATTGCATGTTTTTAAAGAAAAGGTGAGATCGAGGCCCAATATCCACTGGTCAATCAAAGCTCAAGAGCACCTAAGTAAACTATTTTGTTCAACATGCAACAAGGCTCTGCATCCAAGTCTAGCACCATGGCTAAGGGAGAGCCTACGTGCAACGTATACAAATTTGGTCTTTCATCCGAATCACCATGAGACAGATGTCAAAGTTAGAGCTTGAACACAAAGAGCCAAGCCTACGCACAAAATATAAAAACATGGTCTTTTATCCGAATCACCATGAGACAGATGCCAAAGTTCGAGCCTAGTCACAAAGAGCTGAGCCTATGCACAATGTATACAAATTTGGTCTTTTATCTGAATTACCATGAAACAAATGCCAAAGTTCGAGCCCAATCACAAAGAGCCAAGCCTATGCCAACAAGCACCAATGCATAAGGTGTCAAGGGAAGATTCCACGCAGAACTTGTCTCTCTGAAAAAAAAAAAAAAACTCAGGAATTAAATAGGATCGGGGTAGTGATAAAGGATGGGAAGGAGTCTACAGGAAAAAAAATTGTGTGCAAGCAAGTGCTGAGAGTGAAGAATTGTTTTTACAGAATCAACCATACGCAGACCAATTATTGTACCCCCCTCACACATTCCAACAGGGATTATAAAAATGGAGGCCAGGGGTTTGGGTGCTATGCTCGTTTTGGCCACGAGAGGATCAAAGAAACTCCAGGAAAGAAAAAAAGCAATACACAACCAACATCGAATTGCAATACAACAAAGATTTAAAAAAAAAGAAGGAAAGGTTGGGATCCGGTGCTCGTTCTAACTATGAAATGATTAGAAAAAATCCAGAAAGAAGAAATGAAACACATCCCCATTAAATCGTAATACAAACCAGATTATAAAAACGTAGGCCTTACTTTTAATTTTATAAACCCTTTTTCTATTCCAAAGTAAAAGAACAACACCAAACTTTATCTAGATCTACCAACGTAGGGATGCACTCAAAATTATGAGGCTATGGTCAATGAAAAACTGAGGTCAGGGGGCCGTTCGCTTGCTGGGCGAATTACAGGCAAGGTGTAGGTAGGATAAAACAAAACATAGAGAGGTGCTTGAGGTAAAAGGGAGGGGATGCTCTAGGGTCATGGTGCAATAAAGTCTGTAAAACAAACAAAAATAAAGGAAATCGTCGGGCTTCAAAACTTATGGCAAGACCCAACAAAATGGAAGACCACCACTCAGGAATGGCAAGCAATAAACCTAGATCCACCTAAACACTCCCATGATGCAGAGGTAGAAGGGAGAACTCAACCGTCAAGATCAATCCCAACTATCCACAACATCCGATCTCACCCATCATAACATATATTTATCAAATTCAACAAACATAGATCTAATACCAATACTAACTAAATACAATTCAAAATTAAGGCATACCATAACCGTAGGCAGATGACCTGAACTCGTTGTCCCCACCGTGTGCTCCATCCAACTCTCTCTTGCCAACTGCTAAGACCTCATTGGTACCTCCCAACCAACGCTAGGTGTACTCTTCTTCGCCCTAAGCCCCCCAAGCCGCAAAGGGGACACACACAGAATACCAGAGAATGCTATCTCCTAGAATGCCTTGCAAAGTCAAGCTACCACTGGTTACCCAAGATGGGTATCCCAACTTCCACAAGAGAAATTCAGTCAATATAAAATTCCGGCAACGTAACCTTATGCAAACCAGACGTGATCATACTCCTCCTTCGCCATCCTTTATATAGAGTTTTCTAGTGATTAGTTTCCCAAACCCTCATTAGATTATTTTTATTAAATTTAATTAGGACAAACTTTCCTCGTACACATGTCACCTGATCCCTTAGTTACACCAGAAAATTGATTTTATTAATTGATTAAATTTGTCTATTTCCCTCACCCACCTAAAAGCATTCCTAAAAATGCTCCTCAATGTCCCCTTATTCCCTTACAATTATTAAATGACTTACACCTTACTTAAAGCCTAGTTGAGTTTAGAAATAAAAAGTTCCAAAGGCTAGATTCCTTACTAAGTTAGACATTCCCCTTTTTCTTTAAGTTCCTCTTTTTAACTAAGTTTAGAATTAGCAAGTTTAGACAAAGACAACAATTTACCCTTTTAATAAATTAATCATCCATTAAAATTTTACATTAATAATTAATGTTTGAATTTTCTTTACCCCCTTCTTGTTAAATGTCTAATGAGTTTTTTTTTTTTCAAAGGTTCTACTTAGACCTAGGTTTTAAATTCACTAGGCTTGGGACAGTTCTCAAGGGAAATTTTGTTATTAAACTTTACTCATCACATCATTCATTTAAAGGCCGACCAGGTCTTAAGGAGGCATAGTTTTCTAGGCACTAGGTTTATTAAGTTACCATGGTTAAAATCATGATGTGACCTTCAGGACGCACTGTGTGCTCCAAGGGTGCCACTCGCCTCTTTTTCATTTTATTTCCACGATGTGCCCATTAGAACGCACTACGTGCTCCAAGGGTTCCACTTGCCTCTTTTTTCATTTTATTTGGGCGATGTGACCTTCAAGACACACTATGTGCTCCAAGGGTGCCACTCACCTCTTGACTGAATTTGGTAGATGTCAAACTCTTGGAGTCAATACTCCATGAGGTGACCTTGTGGGAGACCAAGGCCCTCTAAGCAATCAGGACCCTTCCCTATTGCGCGCCCCTTAGAATAATCGTCAGTGACTGTCACAGTCAGCCCTCACGACATCGTGGGTCTTCTCGAACTAGGTAATTGTTAAACTACAGTTTGAACCACGACGATAGTGCTAGTATGTTGTGGCAGGGTTGTTGCCACACCTCTCCCTCAATGTCTTTGGTTTTCATGCATGACCCCTTTACTCCAAATGTGAGTCTGTTCAGCAAGCTATCGACAACCGACATCCACCAACAAAACATGTCAACAATAACAACAACATCATAATTTCTAATCATATGTCACATATGTCATATCAATAACATTCAAACCATAACATTCCACTCTCTGACTCGATCTGGAGTCCAAGGAGAATCATGAATGCCATCGGTATCCTCTAACGTCCATAGTCCTGCACACTCAACAGAAAATAATAAATAACATATGTCGATCTAAATATAGAAAAAATAACATATCATCAGACTCAGAACATCTCATAATCATAATCAAAACAACCAATCATATAATGAACCGGATCACTTGCACGCAAGTGTCCTCAAAAAATAAATTTGCTCAATGTGCACAAGAGCGAGATGTTACATTCAATATATTGGAACATTGAAAGATAGTTGAAGTATTTCTACTAAATTAATGTCCTTTAACATCATTATAGAGATATGAATAGTTAAATCCGATTTATCTATGAAACTAATGAATATCTTTCATGTTTATTTGTTAGTTCACATTTTGGTTTGAAGCATTTCAACTAATTTTAATAATAAAAAGATTTAAAAAATGTAAATGAAAATTACCATATGTATTTCTTTGATTAATCTAAATTGCAAATATATAATTTTCAAAATATTATTAAATTGAATGTATAATAATTAAAAAAATATAATAAATATATTTGATGATGTGAGTATGCATTAACTCAAAATCCTAAAAAAAATAAATAGAGTATGCATTAATTAAAAGGCTACAAAACAATATATACATTTAAGTAAGCACAGAACAAAGTGATCCCAAGAATTATAATAATATAAAAAAAAATTATATTTATTAAAATCATAGTTTTTATGAGATCATTATCAAGTGATACTTTAGAGTAAGGATAAAAATATAATACCTTAGGTTTTAAGAATAATAATTAACATTTATATTTAGTTGTATTAAAAAAAAAATTAATTATTAAAATACAATATCTTAGTTTTTAAGAATAATAATTAACAGTTATTTAGTTGTATTTAAAAAATAAAAATTAACTTTTATTTGGTTGTATTTAAAAAAAAATGATACATTGGTTTTATATATAAACTGTGTTTTAGGGATTTTTAAGTTATAATGAAATTTTTGTATATGGAAAAGTTAAAATAAAGGTAAAGTATTTGTCAATGAAAACGATATTTAAAAGACTAACCAATTTTTACATCTATAAGTGATAGTTTGTTTTAGGTGAACTTAAAAATCAATATCTAAGAGTGTCACAATTTCGTTTAAATTAATGCTAAAGGTGATGAATATAAAATGTCATTTTTTTAGAAGAATAATTACTTAACCTATATAAATTGTAACTCTTCTAGCTCTATTGACAAAGAGAAAATGAAAAAGAAAGAAAATCACACACTTTATTAGTCTCTATATGAAATGTTGAAAAAGTAGTTAAAACAACATAATGTTCCTTGTGAATGATCCTCTCCACTTCAATGCCACTACTCACTAGCCTAATGTCAAAATTCACCCATTTTTATTAAAATTTGTTCTTTTTCAAAATTTAAATTTAAAAAAAATACATTTAACAATTTTTTTTTATATATCTTAACTATATGTAACCATGCATTGTCTCTAAATTTCTTATAATATATTAATAATTAATAATTTAATTATAAATAATTAATTACATAATTTCATTTTAGTTATACTAAAACGTATAATATATTAATAATTTATAATTTAATTATGAATAATTAATTACATAATTTCATTTTAATTATACTAAAACATAGAGTGAAAAGACAAATGTTATACACCACTCACTTTATATTATTCACATTAATTTTATACATTATTCACTTTATATTATTCACATTAATTTTATACACTATTCACTTTATATTATTCACATTAATTTTATACACCACTCACTTTATACTATTTACTTCATATTGTTTTCAATAATTTTCTTAATATTTCAAATAACTAAAAACTTTAAAAGAAAAACAACATACATATATATATAATCAATTACATAAGTTATATCAAATTACAATTAGAGAAAAAGAAGATAAACATCACACACCACTAACTTCAACTTCATAAAACCTTAAAAGAAAAAACAGCATTCACACACATATATAATCAATTACATAAATTATATCTAATTACACTTAAAAAAATAATATAAAAATCACACACCACAACTTCAGATTGATAATCAATTACATAAATTATATCTAATTACACTTAAAAAAATAATATAAAAATCACACACCACAACTTCAGATTGATTATAGTATTTTAAATATAACTCAACTTCAGCTTCCTATTATAGTATTTTAAATATGACTCAAAGACAATGTAAAAACCCCAAAAGAAAAGCCATGTGCATAGAACATATGGACATGTATATATTAATAAACAATAAAAGGCCACACCAAAAGAATCAATGATAACGGTTTGATCCACTATCCCCTAAAAGGGTTCTACATTCCTTTTATAACTTATTCTTCTCCATGGTCATTCTTCCATGGCTAAAGCGACGATATGTTGTTGTTAAAAACAAAATAGGGTTTTATACGACTCTTCCCTTCCCTAGCTTCCAGGCTGCGTTATTTATAAAAGTAAACAAATAAGGTATAATTAAAGAAAATACGGTAGGTGCCATAAGGTTAGGTTTAATAAAAGAAATAAGATAGCTGCCAAAAGGAGATGGCGATAGTGTTTTAGCATTTTTTATTTGCCAATATTCCTTTGCGTTGCATGTTAACATCCTAACTTCTGGCCACCCGGGCCCCTTCAGCTTAAATAAAGCTTTGGTTCCAACCACATATCTACTTTTAGTCATCATAATCTTTAAGAATACTAGCATTCAATGATCTAAAAGAAGAATGGATGTCATGGATATTAATGAGCTACTTTCAACGTCATCTTCACAACAGTGAAAAGAGCAAATTTGAATTTAGCACTTTATGTCGCCTTATTTCACCCGTCATCTTCACAACAGTGAAAAGAGCAAATTTGATTTTAGCACTTTATGTCGCCTTATTTCACCCGTCTCTTTGGGACGCGTTCGGGTTACATTACCGCCAAAAGGTCCATTGTATTTTCACGCAAGTGTCGCCGAGAAACCTCTTTCAAACTGCAAAAACATATAAAAGGCACCTCTTTCACACGGCAGAAATATATAAAATGCCGATTACGATTCGTAAGACACCGGCAGGCAAGTTCAGAAGGTGTTATGCAACACGTAACGATGTCGGTTACATCTGTCTGTCGACCACTAATTTAAAATAAGCGTTGAGTCCATCCATCCGTACGTTCTTACAAATAAACAGGTACATCATTTATTCGGAGTATGTATGTACGGTGGCCAACTTTTCCAAAGAATGTATTAGGGTTTGCAAAAAGTATAAATAGTTGGATAACGTGCTTCAAGTTTAACTTTCAGTAAGTCTACATTAGCGATCAAAATTGAACCCGTTCTATCACTTTCTAGTATTTTTAAGGGGTTCAAACTTGTTCTAAAACGAAAATTCAAAAACATTTTTAAAATAAATCTAAATTTTTAAAATTACTTGTCATTCATGTTATTTATGAAAGTAGTAATTTTAAGAGCATTGGTTCATCACCATATACTTACCTTTGGAATCTAAAGAGTAAAATGGTCTATGTTTTAGTTGGCTCTTATATATTCCCTAATACACTACACCTTGTTAAATCCATCACATAGCTTACACATAGATAAATATTCTACCATGGTATTGACATGTTTTATCTGTCACTTAATGAAACTTTACTAAAAAAATCTTAGACGCATTGTCTTTGTGAATTCCCATTTGAATTCATGTGTTATGAGCATTGTCTATACTTGTCAATACAACAATTGACATCACATTTAGTTAACATACTTCATGTTTTTGAATCCAACACTCATCATAATGCCATTTTCTTTGTTATATGTGCCTCCAACACTTGCCATAGTGTCATTTTATTTGTTATCTTCTTATTGTTTCTAGAAACATTGGCTTCCCCTTGCCTCATCCCAAGCCAAAGATCAAGGAGATGTATCCTTTGCAGCATTAATTCATCTAACGACTTTTTAAAAATTGGTTGGGATTCTTAAGAAAGCTAGGGAGAAGGTAACATAATTTTTATGTTCATCAAACTTATGCATTAGCATTATGCTCTAACATCCCACTCTTTCATGCATTTTCACATGGTTCGAAACATAAAGTGAACAATGGATATTTTTAAGAAAAATTAACATACTTGGTGATTTTGTTGACTAATTTCATTTAGTTCTATGTTTCCATAGATCTTCAGAAGCTCCAAAACATAAACATCTTATCTTAAATAATTATCAATAGATGCATTGATGCTAGATTGTCATGTTCCTAGAGGCCTATAATGTAAGTATGATCTTTTCATTGCTTTTATATTATGTTGATAGAATTATCACACTTCGACAAAGCCCTCAAGATCTATTACACTTTTGTCTTTTGAATTAGATCTAAATTGAACACAACTCCCATGGTTAAGAAGGATACATAGATGCATTGCTCGTGCATCATATGGATTCATAGATTACATCCTTAAGCTGATATTGGTGTTCATAAAAAAGTGTGTTTTTGTGATTGTGTCTAAAGTTTTATATTGTGATTTTGAACATAGGTGGGCAAAATAACAACCATCCTCCATCAAGCTAAACTCATTTGATAAGTTAGGTATGTGGTTGTTCATTAAATTTTAATATTTTAAATAATTGGAAGGACAATATTTTATTTAAAATAATTTTTTTGAGGTGTGTACCTAGTTTACTCTTCTCAATTGAAATACAAATGTTTTTTCAACTTTTGATAATAGAAGAGTTGAGCGAATATATATCCTTCAACTCACAATTAAAAATAGTGATTCAAATTTGATCACTAATAAACATATAACTTGGTTATTTGGACACTCCATCTCCATATTATATAATAAATCACTTCATATTTTCCAAGTTTTGTGTACTTTTGGTCCTTGATCAACAAGAGACTTGAATAAGACTTATAACTTCAGGGTATTCAGTTGGGTCTGGTAACTTATTTCATCCTTGTCACAGATTAATGATTTCACCATAAAAAATACGGCTTATCTCAACCGATCAATTTTTGGAGAGATACCATCACTTAGAAATTTATTATCACCGCCTTAATTGCCTTATTCATTGATCATCACCGCCACACAGTTTCATTTTTGGATGATCTAATTTCAAAGTGGAAATGAACTATTAATGTTTTGGAAAAGACAAATTCGACTTAGGTGTAGCAAAGGGGCAAGTTAACTCACTAAGAATTTGTATATATATCCATATAATTATGATTTTAGGAGACATGGAGAGATAGAGAAGAAATAGAAATTGACAAAGAATTTTTTGAGAGTGTTATTAGGGGATTTTATACTTCGTTTATGTTTGGATATGAGTTTGTAAACTTATGATGATGTTTAGATTTGTTACGGAGTAATTTGTTTTTCTATAGCATGCATACTTTGTTTGTTGTTTTAAAACTTCAGTTAAGTCCTTATGTTGTGTAGTGTTTTGATATAGAATACTATTTATATTTAGTACATAAGTAATGGGTGGATTTATTGTTGTAGAGAAGGATTCAATGAAGCTATTTTGTTGATGTAGCATGATTTTTTAGTGTGCTGTTATAATTCCCCTATTTTTGTTATAACTTTTTTTTTTTTTTTTTAAGTTATTTTACAGTCTATTGAAACATTTGTTGAAAAGATTGTTGTAGAAATGATAATCAATCTGTGTGTATGATTCAAGACTCATTCACTTAATTTTTTTTTTTCTATAATAGCCTCTTAATATTTGTTGAAACACATGTTGAAACATGTTGCTGAAAAACCTCGATGTAGCTTACAGGCACTGTTGAAATATGTTGCTGAAACATGTTGCAAAAACACCTAATTTTACCTTACAGGTGTTGTTACACAGTGCTGCAACTTGCGCAATAAATGTTTATTTTTTTGTGAATCACTCCTCTACATCCTTCATTGTGGTATCAAAGATTGTTATATTTCTAGTTCCTCATTGTAATAGAATATAGTGATTTGGAATTTGATTTGAAATGACTACAAACAGTAATTTGGCTCAACCACAGATTCATGTTTTGAATGAAAGAAATTGTGATTCTTGGTTTATCATAATTAGAAAAATTCTTCATTCTCAAGATCTTTGGGATTTTGTTATTGTTGGTTATCCAGAGCCTATTGACCAAGCAACAAAAATGTCTTTGACAAATGATGAGTCAATTTGCTTAAACGAGAATAGAAAGAAAGACAACAAAACCCTTGGTCTTATTCAGCCTAGCCTAATTGAAAGCATATTTATGAAGGTTTCAAGTTCAATTTCTTCAAGTTCAGTTTCTTCAAACCAGACTTGGGACACTCTTGAAACTAACTATCAAGGTGTATCCAAGGTGAAGATTGTCAAGGTTCAGAATTTGAGAAGGGACTTTGAAACTATGAAGATGAAGGAAAATGAGTTAGTTGATAGTTTCATGACTCTAATAATGAATGTTGTGAATCAGTTAAGGAAGTATGGTGAAGACCTCTCAGACAAGAGAGTAATTGAGAAGGTTCTCAGATATTTTCCAAAAAAGTTTGAATATGTACTTTTACCCATAGAAGAATGTAAAGATATTAGTCTTATGCATATTGATGAATTAACTATTTCTCTAATTTCTCATGAATCCATCATGTCTATATATGATAATCCGTTAGAGATTGCCTTCAAATTTTGGCTGGATGTTACTAGAGGCAGAGGTAGAGGAAGAGGAGGCCGATTTGTTGGTCAAAGAGACAGTAAAAAAGATTCAGAATCTGAGGAGAAAACTCAACAAAATCCTCCTAACTTAAGGGGGAGTACCAACTCATCTTGGAAGCAAGGAAATCAAAGGTATGTTAAATCTAAGGTACAATGTTATTATTATAAGAAATTTGTACATTATGCTAACAAATGTTGGAAGAAGTAAGAAAATGTTGGAAAGTAGTCTCCACACATGACAAAGGAGTGAGAGGATGATTAGAAACCTATGTTTTTGACCTGTAATGTCACCCAGGAAAGTTCAAATGATGTTTGGTTTTTGGAAAACAGATGTAGCAATCACATGACTGGAAATAAAAACTTGTTTTCCAGTTTAGATACCAATATTCAGTCACATGTAAAGTTGGGTAATGACTCTAAGGTAAGAGTTAATGGTAAACATTTGATTCATGTTTATATTAAGAATGATGAAAGAAGAAAAATAGATTATGTTTATTATGTAGCTAGTATGGAATGCAATCGGTTAAGTGTTGGAAAAATCATACAGAAAAAGTACAAAGTGTTCTTCAAGAACAACGTATGTACAATTTATGATAAGTATCTAAGTAAGCAGTTGATTTCCAAAGTAGATATGACAAAGAATAAAATGTTTCCACTTATTATGAGAAATGATTTGACACACTCTTTGAATTCTTATAAAACTAATGGTTTGGATGATTCTTGGTTATGGAATTTGATATATGGCCATTTACATTTTGTAGTTTTATATTTGTTGTAGAAGAAGAAAATGGTGAAGGGGTTTCTGAGTATTCAGAAACCAACAAGCTCATGCAAAGCATCACATGGATACATTTATTTTTGGAGTTTCGTATAGGCCTAAATATACATTGGAACTTGTTCACACAGATGTATGTGGACTGATGGAAACATATTCATTGACTGGTAATGTCTATTTTATGAGTTTTATTGATTACTTCAGTTGAAAAACTTGGGTTTATTTGTTGAAGCAAAAGTTTGAATATTTTCATATATTTAAGAGGTTTAAAGTTATGGTTGAAAAGCAGAGTGGAAAATATATTAAAGTCTTGATATCAGACAAATGAAGTGAGTATATGCTAACTAATTTCATGGTTTTTTGTCAGTATCATGGAATTAAGAGACAATTTACTACTCGTTATAGTCCAGAGAATAATGGAGTAGCGGAAAGGAAGAATTGAACCATTTTGAATATGGCCCGAAGTATGTAGTAGGAGAAGCATATTCCAAACAAATATTGGGGCGATGCAGTTGTTTGTTCAATATATATTCTGAAAAGGAGTCCAACTAAGAGTGTAAAGAATCAAGCTCCCCAGGAAGCTTGGAATGGTAAGAATCGTAGTGTATCCCATTTGAGGATCTCTGGGTGTGGAGCTTATCCACATGTACTTGAACAAATGAGGAGAAAGTTGGATGACAGAAGTGAAAAATGTGTCTTTTTCAGATACAATGAAGATTCTAAGGCATATAGACTCTATAATCCCATCACCAAGAAGCATGTTATCAACAGATATGTTGAGTTTAAAGAAGAAAAGGCTTGGGATGGTAGCACTGAAAAAATTGTTTCGGGGGCAGATGAAATATCTCATGAAAATGATGATTGAGATGAGCAGGAAGTACAAGGTTGATAGTTGATTCCATAGTCACATACACTTGCAACAAGAACTCATGTAAGAAGATAAAAAAGAGTTAGTCCATCAAAACTAAGAATGCCTAGAACATATGAGTGTGGTGAGCCATCAGATCACGGTGGACAACAAACAAGATTAGAGGTAAGTAATGAACCAAATATTACTTTATCTTCATGAAGAAACAAAATTAGAGGTCATAAGACTAGAATTTTAAGAGAATTGTATGAGAAAAATGATGAAGTAGATCAAGTTTCAAATTGTGCATTAATTGCATATGATCTTGTAAATTTTGATGATGTTTTTAAGAAAAAAGTTTGGGTAGAAGCCACGAATGAAGAAATTGATGCCATAGAAAGGAATAACACTTGGAAACTTGTAGATTTTCGTGAAGATAAAAATTGTATTGGTGTTAAATTGATTTACAAGACTAAGTTAAATGTTGAAAGTGAAGTTGAAAAGAATAAGGAAAGGCTTGTATCTCAGGGATTCAGTTAATAACCTGATATTGATTATAATGAAACTTTCGCACCTGTAGCTGGGCTTGATACAATAAGAATGGTATTAGTCATTGGTGCTCACAATAAATGGTGCATGTATCATATGGATGTAAAATATGCATTTTGGAAGACGAGGTTTATGTGAAATAACCTCTAGGATATGATATTGATGGACAAGAAGGTAAGGTATACAGGTTAAATAAAACATTGTATGGATTGAAACAAACACCCAGAGTATGGTATAGCAGAATTGACGAATACTTGAATAGTGAAGGATTCAACAACAGTCCAAGTGAGACAACTCTGTATACAAAGTTAAATTAGGAAGGTAAACTCTTGATTGTATGCTTATATGTTGATGCTTTGATTTTCACTGGAAATATTTCAGTGGACGAGTTTAAAAAAACCATGAAAATTGAGTTTGAAATGACTGATTTAGGAATGATGAAGTATTTTCTTGGAATTGAAGTAAATCAATCTGAAGATGATATTTGTATTTTTCAAACTAAGTATATAAATGACCTATTGAAAATGTTCAAGATGGTGAATTGTAAACCAACTGTAACACCAATTGCAACTAGAACAAAACTCAGTAAGAAGGATGAGGGTTCGTCTGTTGATCTGACTCTGCATAAAAGACTGGTTGGAAGTATTATATATTTGAAAGAAACAAGATCTGATATTATGTTTGTTTTATGTTTGATTTCTAGATTTATGGAGACTTTGAAGAGATCTGATTGGCAAGATGAAAAAATGATCCTAAGATATGTTGTTGGAACAACTAATTATGGCATTCAGTACTCATCATATTCATATTTTAAGTTGATTGGATATACTGATAGTAATTTTGTAGGTAGTGTAGATGACATAAAAAGCACATCCGGATATGGGTTCATCTTTAGATTAGGAGCTGTAGCTTGGGCTTCAATGAAGCAACCCATTGTGACTTTATCATCTGTTAAGGCAAATTTTGTTGCAACAACAACAACTGCATGCCAAAATGTGTGGATGAGAAGGATAATGACTGATTTGTTTTATGAAGAACAAGAACCAACTCATATTTTTTGTGGCAATAAATCAACCATTGCACTATCATGTAATCATGATTTCCACAAGAAAAATAAGCATGTTGATACACAATATCATTTTATTCGAGAGTTGATAAAAATGATGAAATTTTTGTAGAGTTTTGCATATCCGAAGATTAGGTTGCAGACATGTTTACAAAGTCCTTGTCCAAGGAATTATTTGAGATATAGATATAGAACATTAGTGTTTGTGAACTGTAATAAAGCAGAGTTTTGATTTTTGGGCAAAATGATTAAGGGGGAGAATGTAAGAGATTAATGATTTCACTACCAAAAGGACGATTTATCTCAACTGATCGATTTGTGAAGAGATACCACAACTCAAAAATTTATTATCACCGCCTTAAACGTTTTATTCATTGATCATCATCGCCACATTGTTTCATTTCTGGCTGATCGAATTTCAAAGGGGAAATGAACTATTGATGTTTTCGAAAAGCCAAATTCAACTTAGTTTTAGTGAAGGGGCAAGTTAACCGACTAAGAGTTTGTATATATATCCATATATTTTTATTTTAGGAGACACAAAGAGATAGATAAGAAATAGAAACTGATAGAGAGTTTTCTAAGAGTGTTATCTGGGGATTTTATACTTTGTTTATGTTTGTATCTTAGTTTGTAAACTCATGATAATGTTCAGATTTGTTACAGAGTAATTTATCTTGCTATAGCATGCATACTCTCTTTATTGTTTGAAAACTTCAATTAAATCATTATGTGTAGCATTGTGATGTAGAATGTTGTTTAGATTTAGTACATAAGTACTAGGTGGATTTACTATTGTAGAGAAGGATTCATTGAAGTTATCTCGACGCAAAAAAGATCAAGGAAGTAGATGTGTTTTCCCCGTTACTTTAAATGATTTTTAAATGCTAGAAACCTAGGGATATGTGTATGTTTTCATAATCAAAAGAAATCAAGCCAAATTTAGCTGGAAAATCCATAGCTTCTATGTTGTTACATTTCCTTTTTCATTTAGTTGTCATGGCCCCCATATATTTTCCTCCAAGCTTTAGATCTCATCCCACGGATGAAGAATTAGTAGCATATTATTTCAAAAGAAAATTTCAAATTTCAATGTTGGAAGATAAAGCTTGACATTACTCCCTAGGTTGATCTCTACAAGAGTGAGCCGTGGGACTTCGTTGGTAAGTTACATTATCATTGTTGTTAATTATGAATTTCATTTTGAATATTTAGACATTGTTCTTATCCCACGAACATCCATAAAGAAATTAATATTGCTAGATATTTCTATAAAGGCTTAAAAATGTTTTTAAATAATTTTCTAAATATAACCCTCATCCTCTCACTGCTCTAAAATTTTTTACTTAATATTTTTCATGACATTTCTTGAATGCAGAAAAATCCTTTCTGTCTTGAAGTGATCTGGAGTGGTATTTTTTTTGTGAACGAAAATTATTGTTGTGAACCGTTCAGGTACCTCAAATTTTTGTGAACGATTCGTTTTTTCTTTTTGGTATGGTCTACTCGGTTGAAAATTAATTCCCAAAACATTATAAGGAATTAATTAAATTCTCTAAGATAGAATCAATCATTGAAGCTTGTGATAAACAGATGTAGATGTGAAAAAATAATGTAACCATTGCTTATGCTCAGACAAATTAACTTTGTTTACGGATTCAAAAACGATATTTTCGTTTCTCATCTTTTACATGCTAAAATATCTCTCAGAGGGTATTGCACCGCTTTAATTAACAAAAAAAGAGTCGGGGATAGGAATTTGTTGACCATATATTTTGGGCCAAGCAAATTACCATGCCATTTTTCTTAATTTGGCTTTTGGTGAACAATGTATAATTTATTATTATATTTACCAAATTCGTCGTAATGATTCAAATATTCGAATGTAAATAATTTTGGACAAAAAATATAGGGTTCGATAGAGTTTACAGGAGATGATGGGTAGAGAAGAGTGTTTCTAAGGGATAATTCGAAGAAAGAGAACCGATTAATACCTTCACCCAATACGGCGAAAGGGGAACCGTGCGTCCCTGTACCAAAGATTATCAATGGGATTTGCTCTAAGGGTAATGGGAAATCGTGCATCCTTGTACAGACAAAGTCGTGATCCAATGTTTCTCCCGGACACAGAAGAAATTGACAGCGGGACACAGAAGAAATTGACAGAGTTTTCGTTGCATGAAGTACCAAGAAGGGAGGACCTCCAAGGTGACGAGGGCGCACGAATTTCCTCTGTGGTTGGATGGTTCAGAATTACTGAAATCGGTATATTTAATAGGTTTTTAATTTTTAAATTTTTAAGTTTTTTTTATGGACACGATTAATATGAATCTAATATTAAATATTCTATGATTTTAAAAATTATTTTTTTTTTATTTTATAAAATAAATGCATATGTTTATGATATGTGTTTACTTTTTTATATTGATTAACAAGATTCCATTTGATTGTGATGAATGTAGTAGTGTGATTTGTCTGGTGTGAAACGTGTGTAAAGCCTACCATGAAAAATTATTCTCTATTTCTTTGCATAAGAGAGTTTCCCGATCTCGATTCTATGGTTGTTTCATTTTTCAAGGTTCTTGTCTAATTCTCTTGGCGTTCTTGGGCCTGCTATTATGTAATTCTCCTTGCGTTCTTTGGCGGTCCAGTCCTTTTGTAATGTCTATATGCATCTATGCTTCTTTGGCGGTCCAGTCCTTTTGTAATGTCTATATGCATCTATGCATCTTTGTTAATAGGCACTTCCGGTTACCTCACTCTGGGGCTACCTCGCCCCAGAGTGGCTTCTTGAGTGAAAAGAACAATGTCTAGAACTTTAGAGTGGTGGTTTTTTACTTAAAATATGAGAAAATATTAGGAAACTAACCTACTTAGTCGGTTACATGCAACATAATTATATAGGAAACTAACCTATTTAGTCGGTTACATGCAAACCATCGACAACTAGACTCTACAGACAGTGAAGTAGACTTCAACAACTAGACTCTACAGACAGTGAAGTAGACTTCAACAACTAACTCACTCTTAGAAGTGACTCTTAATTCATTATTTCCAAGTCTCCCCTTTAATGGAGAATGGATTGACTTCTACACCTAACATCTCCCTAAATAGCTCAAACTTAATTGTTCCAAGAGGCTTAGTGAAAATATCAGCATCATTTTCACTCGTATTACAATACATAAGAGCTATTTCATTTCACTGGAGCTTTTCTCTAACAAAATAATATTGAACATCAACATGCTTTGTTCTTGCATGAAAAATCAGATTATTTGTCAGCTTGATTGAATTTTGATTATCACAATTGATCATCATAGGTTCCTTTCATTATTCTCCAACATCTTTAAGAATTATTCTTAACCAAACAACTTCACAAGTTGCTGCATACACAACTTTATATTGTTTTTCAGTAGAATACAAAGATACAGTGAAACAACCCCGGATCCAATGCAAAATGCATATCCAGTGGTTGATCTTCGATCATCCAAATTGCCATCCCAATCAGAATTCGAGTAGCCTGTTAACTCAACATTAGATGCATCAGTATATTTAACACCATAATCAGGTGTTCCTTTTAGATACCTCAGTATTGCCTTTGCTGCATTACAATTGATTTCTAGAGGTTTTTCCATAAACTGACTTAGCACACTCACAATGTACGCAACATTAGGTCTAGTTGTGGTGAGATAATTCAAACTACCCACCATCTGTCTATACATTGTGCCATTCACCTCCTTCAAACCTTCATCACAAGAAAGTTTCACATTATGCTACATGGGAACAAGAGAAGACTTACAGTGATCCATTTTAAATCTCTTAAGTACTTCTCTGATATACTTACTCTGACAAACACAAGTTTGGCTTGCATTTCTCCAAACTTCAAGACCTAGGCAGTAATGTAACTCACCAAGATATTTCATTTCAAAAACTTTTGACCACTACTCCTTGATTTCATCAATTAATTTCTCTGAATTTCCTGTAATTATCAAATCATCAACGTATAAGGAAATCAATACTATATACCCCTTCTCATCAAATTTTGTATAAAAATTTGGATCAATTTGATCCTCATAAAACCCTGTTGAAGAAAGAAAGAGTCTATCTTCTCATACCATGACCTACGTGCATGTTTTAGTCCATGCAATGCTTTCTTTAACTTACACACTAAGTGTTTTTGCCCTTGTTCCACAAACCCTTCAGGTTGAGTAAGGTAAAGCTCCTCCTTTAACTCACCATTCAAAAACGCATATTTAACATCTAACTGGTGTAACTTCCAATGATACTTTGTAGCTAAAGCAATTAACATTCCAATAGTATTAAATTTAGCTATTGGTGAAAATGTTTCATCATAATCAATACCTTATATTTGTGAATAACCCTTTGCAACCAATCTAGCCTTATATTTGTCTATACTACCATCTGATTTAAATTTGGGTTTCTATATTCATTTGCATCCAATGGGCTTCTTATGTTTAGGCAATTTAGTCAATTCCCATGTATTTTTTTTCATTATAGATTCATATTCTTCCTCCATTGCATTTCCCCATTCATCATGTTCATTTTCTTCATCAAAACTCATGGGTTCTATGACATTTGAAATGATACTCATTAGGGCATAGTCTCTATACCTCTCACGGAGCCAAACCTGTCATGAAGATCTTCTCAACTGATTATATTCCTCCCCACTTTGTGAAGATCTGTCTTTGCCTCTAGGTGAACTGTGACTGCTTGAATTGTCCATATCACCGAGTCCTTCTTGTTTTTGTTGTTTCTAGCACTGTGGTTGTGGTTGTTGTTGTGTTGGTTGTTGTTGTTGTCGTTGCAATTGTGGTTGTTGTTGTGGTGGTTGTTGCTGTTGTTGTTGTGGTGGATGTTGCTGCTACTTCTCTTCTTTAAATTCTTAATCAAGAAGTCTATGTCATTCCTCATGACTGTTGTAGTCATGATTTCCCACTTCCTACTCATGCAAAAGTACATCTCTACTTGCAAATACTTTGTGAGTAGATGGATCAAACAGTTTGTATTCTTTGAATTTAGAATAATACCTAATGAAAATACATTGAATGGCTTTAGCATCCAATTTCTTCCTATTCTCCTTTGGAATATGTGCAAAATCCTTACACCCAAATACTTTCAAATTATGAACTGTAAGTTTGGAACCATGCAAGGCTTCGAAAGGAGTAATATTATAAAGACATCTTGTTGGACTTTTATCCTTTAACTAAACTACAATATTTATGGCTTGAACCCAAAATGCATTTGAGAGATTCTTACCTTTCATCATGCCGCATGCACACTCTACCAAAGTTTTGTTTTTCCTTTCAGCGACTCCATTCTGTTGTGGAGTGTGACGTACTATAAGTTGTTGTAATATTCCATGATCTTTGCAATATTTGTTGAAGTCCCCTGATTTATACTCTCCCCCTTGATTTGAAGGAAGGATTTTGATGGATTTTCCTGTCTTCTTTTCCACCATGGTTCTGAATTCCTTAAAGTACTTCTATGACATCCCCAAAATTAATTTATTTTTAAGTTTGAGATTTCTTAGGAAAAAATTTATGTTTTTGGTAAATTCGAAATTGGAATTTTTTTGTCACTTTTTGGCAATTCCGAATTCTGAATTTAATTAATTTTAATTAATGATTATGACTATTGGGCAGAGACCTGATTTGACCCAACTAACTTCTTCACTATGAAACATGTATGAAACAAAATATTTTATAATTATTAATGGAAGACAAATGGAACAACCATGTTGAAATGAGCTGACCATGACTCCATGAGTGGGGAACATGTAGGAACTACCTCACGGCTAATTGTTACAAGTGAAAAATCAGGAATTTGGCCATTAGCAGCTCCTAAAAATCAGGGATTTGGAAGGATACGAAAATTCCTTAGGGAGGGAAAATACCTAGGCAAAAGAAAAATAATTTTTCGATATATGACATATGTGAGGAGGCAGGACATTGCCTAGTATGATGAGGAAATATTACTGATTACTTATTGTTATGAACACCACTTGCTGAGTGTGAGGCAAGGAGAAGATTGTTGAAGCTGAAAGGAATTTTCTGAGGAGGAGTTCTGAGTTAGCCCTCATGGATTCATGATCAGACTAGGGGGTGAACAGGACAAGTAATTTGGTTTCCCTGTTCTAAGGTTGAGAGCAACATGGTTGTTCCATTTGTTGTTAGGTAGTTGTTTAGATATGTCAACATAACTCTTTTTCTAAATGAATGTCTTATGATTTAATAACTTGTAGAATGTGTTTGTGTAACTTGGATAGTAGTATTCTTATAGATAAAATCTGTTTGAATGATGTTGACTAAAAGGACTAGTATAAATACCTCTGAAACTAATTTTTGAATGAGTTATCACTGCTACTTTAAATTGCTGAGTTAGTATTGTTCTTTTCATTTGCTATAATAGTTGAAAGGGACACATCTTGTTAATTCTGGAAGATTTAATTAGAGTCTTTTTTTTTTCTTTTTATAAAGGAGTAAAATTGTTGGGTAAACCATTAATGGCTATCATAGTTTGAATAGATATTCTGTGCACCGAGATCATGAATGGAACTGAACAATGAAGTTTTTACTAAGTAATTCATATAGCATGGAAGAATTCGATTCCACTCTAGTAGTCCCAAATTTTATACTTGTGATTATATAGAAAACGAAGTTTAGAAAATTGTTAGATCGCACGAAGGCCAAACCATCCACTGATAACAAAATCGAGAATAGAATAGTTTGTAGAGGACACTAAATAAAATACTAATGGAATGCCTAGACTCTCTCTCTCTCTCTCTCTCTCTCTATATATATATATATATATATATATATGACAGAGACCTGCATAGATATGAGAATCTATTTTATAAAAAAAAAATGACTGTATCTAGTATCTATGTTACCTTAAAAAGAAAATCAAATGCCTCATACCGCCAGTCCATCCTTATAAATAACATGTGGGAAATCAAGTAAATATTTCATATTCATAACTGTAATAATAACCAAAGTTTATATAAGATCAAATACTTCGCAAATGAAAGGTTATTTTTATGATGCGATACATAGAAGAAAAAGCATTTAAAGAGAGATATGTACATATTTATACTTGATCTGTTTTAATTCCAAAATCAGAATAGTAGTAAACAATGTACACCCACCCATTATAGGTAGTACTACTTGCAGGTGTTAAGATAATGGAGTTCCTTTCCATTAATTTCTAACAAGCCAATTATAGAGATATATTCATTCGACCTACTATAAGAGTCTGGAAATGTTAACCTAGATTAAACGTTGTTTTTTTTAGTATCAACGAATACTCCCAAGCCCTATCTTAACACCCAAGTACCTCTTCTTTATTCATATTCATCATAAATCTCGGAGGCAAGAAGACCCTGTAAGCATGTGACATCCCCAAAAAATATTGTATTTTCGAAATTTGAAATTGGTAGGAAAATTATTCTGTTTTTTGTAAATTCGAATTTGGAATTTTTTTTCCATTTATGGCAACTTCAAATTCCAAATTTGTTAATTGTAATAAATTATTATGACTGTTGGAAAGAGATTTGATTTGACCCAACTAACTATTAAACTATGACACATGTACGAAAACATAAAATTTTATATTAATCGCAGGAGACATTATATTAAATTATGACACTGTCTCTAGGTTGATTGTTACAAGTGGCAAATAAGAGATATGTCCATTGGCAGCTCCTGAAAATCACGGATTTAGAAAGCTGCGAAAATTCCCAATGGGGAAGAAAGACCTAGGAAAAAAGGACTATTTTATTATATAGCATATGTGAGGAGGCAAGATGTTGCCTTGTATGATGGGGGAAAAGAGACTATGAATTTTCTTGTAGTTATGAACACTACGATTGAGTGTGAGGCAAGAGGAATTTGCTGGAGTTGAAGGGCATTGGGCATTGTTGAGGAGGAGTTTCCAAGTTTGCCCTCATGGATTCATTGTCAGGCTAGGGGGTGAATCAACAAGTAAAATTGTTGCCTATTCTATGGTTGGGAGGAACGTGGTTGTTCCCATTTTTTATCCAACAACTGTTGAGATATGTTATCTTATTCCTACTTTGGTAGAATGATATATGATTTGATAGCTAGTGGAAGGTATCTGTTTTATCCTGGTTAGAAGTATGATCATGGACTAAAATCTGATTGAATGTTGTTTGATTTAAGGGCTCACCGAATGCTTCTAAATCAGAATTTAGACGAATTAACTCTGTTGATTAAATTTGTGTAATGAATGGTATTTCATTTGATCTAATAGTTGAAAGAGAATATATGCATAATGCTAGAAGAGGTAGTTCTATAGATGAAGTTACTGTTCGAGTAGATTAAAACTATAGGATAAACGCTTAGAGGTTAATTACTTGCATTGAATAAACTTTCTATTTATCTAAGCTAGAAATAGAATTGTAATATGGAGAAGTTAAGAGATGCATCTAAATTAAGAATACCAATACTGTATAACTTCGAATATCATAGGCACGGGATGGTGAAGTATAGGAAACCAATTGAAGGGATAGTAGTTGCCTATATTGTCATAGATCAATACAAAGAGTGGTATCATCTAATCAACCGTATCCTACAGAGTAAACTGCCCAAATAATACTTATTATGAAATGACATAATGAATATACCTGTATATATATGTGAATGGCTATATACATATATAAACCATACAAATGATTCCATAGATATATATATATGTAAATGATTATGTATATATGCATAAGTTGCTGGTACATGATTTCTGATATATTTGGCATCTACATCATTCATATAACAAAGTCTCATTGAGACTTGAAAAGTAGGAGTAATTCCAGCAAAATCTTCCATTTTTATTTAGACTATGTAAAACAATGTACATAATATTATAAAGGAAGTCATTATGTCGTAGTCAATATAATTTATAATGCGAAGACTGCTTAGATTTAACCACTATAACAACATGGCTGAAAGGACACTGGTAAATTCTATTAATAAGGAGAAACAGAAGGTCTGTATATCCACAGGCTTGGAGCGAATAAATACAGTAATGTTTTATATCAATAGTACATGAGGGAAAAATTACTCTAATTCAAATGCTTATAAAGTTCAAAATAAGGAATCACATTGCAATAGAGGTTTTTCCTTATTGTTTTTCTTTAAAATGAATTGTACAATAAATAAGTCGTTACAGACATTTGGTATAAATTCCATGATATCTATACTCCAAGACAAACCCTTTCTTCTAATGGAGCTTAAGTACTTCTTTTTTTTCCTTAAAGCACACTGTAAAATGAAGCCAAAATACCTGCACGGGAGCCTCTTTAGAAGGATCTAGAGACTTCGAATGTGCACAAGCCTGTAAAGAAATTAGGAGAAGTTTTAATTAGATTGTAAGTCGTCATTAAAGAAATTAGAAGATGGTATATATTATAATCACTCAAACAAAACGATTCAAAAAAGTAATGCATATAAGTGTAAATATTTCACTTAACTTACGATGTTGGAACAACGTCATCATCTTGTTGTATATCAGTGAGGTATTCACCCAAGAACCCAATGGGTGGAGTGTACCAAGAATCATCTTATGGGTACCCTCGCAGTTGAAAGAAAAGGGTCCCATCATTAGCTCATAGAAATCCAACTTAACTAATCTATTCAGAAAGGACATAATCAAGAAACAATCGCAAACCATAATCATAAGTGGCACACAACATGAAATGTACTCCATGGTGAATGCGTAGTTTTGGATTACAGACTGTTCTAGGGGATTTATTCCCTCTTATTCTTCAATTAGTTTCAGGAAAGGAAGAGCTAGAACCACGTGGGGATTCATTAAGATCCTTTTCTCCCAAAATGAATTACACAGTGGGGATCAAAATTTCTTATTTATTCTTGTACAAGCGCGAACAGGATAGTGGGATAAATCCCTCACTTAAACAAATCTTACATAGTAGCCAAGAAACATCACACAATGCAAAGAGTCGAGCTATGACTTCATCATCTCTAATATAAGTACACAAGTTTAAACCATCCGGTATGTAAAAAGAGTACAGTGGAATATAACCAATAATAAACAGGAAGAGAGAATCCCTCACCTAGACGTAGAAACCTCGTGAAGAAAGTTTTTGGGTTGCACATGGATATTGACATTGGGTTTGCCCAGGAGTAGCCTTGATAAAAAATTAAACCATGGCATGGAAAATATCACGTATGGCACGGGCATTTCCTAGTCGAATACCAGGTTACACCTCAGTAAAAACTACTAAGGTGTTGTAGGTGTATAGAACCCTACCATTATTCTTGAAACCCTCCCCAAAATCGATAATCGATATGTAATGCCCATATACTTATAAACATCATTAAGATTCATAAACAATTTATTCTCTAAGATGAGACAACAACTTCTTAGCATAATAGTGATTCTCATAACAACAACTTCAGTAACTTAGATTTATCAATAAATATTGAATTCATGACAGAAAGAAATAAATACATAACTTAACAAAGTACCTGGTTCTGATGCTAATTTCTGTTGTCTCTGTGCCTTGATACTGCCTTCCTGCTACCTGCTCCTCAGATCAATCCTGCCACAAACAAGAAAATAACTGCCCAAAACTACTATCCTCCCTGCCAACTAGGAAAGCTACCTAGCTCCAGGATATCTACGGATATCGTGGCCCTCCGTGCCCAAAACCTCCAGCAACTCAGTGCCTCCCCTGATCAAAATCCACAATGCCAAAACTATGTGCTCACAAAAAGTCCAAAAGTCCTTAGAAAAATATCTTCCCATAGCAAACCGCAGTCCTCAGGATCCCTCCTCCATCGACTGATCATCCCCCTCACGTCAACCTCCTTTTCCCCCTTATTCCTTGTCCACCAACTCCTGCAATTACTCCTTCAACCACCCTCTGTCCTTCGTCCTTTGTCATGAGTTAATGTTTTATCTTCTCGGGATACATGAATATCCCTCTCTGTATACGCCACCATTTTTATATCACTTTTCATTGATCTTTTAATTTTATTTCACAGGTCATTAAATGTGATCTGTAGTTTGAATTATTACTCAGTTAACCATAATTAATTTCTTTTAATTAATTTTACTTTATAATATTTAAACATGTATCCAATTAGGGTCGTTACACGATAGCAGGGCATGGGATGCCTGGGGTTTTCTCCGTCAACACTCATAACGAAACATACCACCATGCTCGTAACAAAAAGGAATAACGGATATCATGTAGGGTAAAATGCCTAAATAGATTCACAGGGAAACATAACAATGGTCTGTCTCAGTAACTACTCGAAATCGTTTAGAGGAGACTGCATTTTAGTATTACACCATGTGACACGATGGAGGTGGCTGGTCCACATTGGTCACCGTGACCAATAAATAACTCTTGGTACTGCTACCTTTAATGGATTGACAGGAAATTTAAGTCTACATGTGACACAATTGTCTTGCCTTCTTCTCCTTTTATTGAAGGATGTGAAGTGCATTTAAGTAGGTTCACGCTTTATTTCAAATCGCCCCTCCCATTCAGGCAATGTTATTTTGTTGCAGACCTATCTCCCTCTCAATTCAGAGGAGTAACTAATTCATCCAGGAAGTGTAATGATTTCCTGATAGGTGGATAACCAGACAATAGGTCATTAACAATTAAGTTAAACCACTACCAAAGTTCTCAAGACTAGTACTCGATAATTTAAAAGTAATGTATTATCCCTTTGTTTAAACCTTAAGTAATATGATTGAAGAAACGTTCCTTTAACAAGGATGTATGTGCATAAACTTTATAGGTCATGAGTTGTGACCATACTCAAGGTGAGGGTGTTGTCTCGTGGATAACCACCGTTATTTACCAATACTATGGGTTATGTATAAAGAGGAGATGATATTAAAGGACCTAAAATAATGTGGATAATTTTAAAATATGGAATTGGTAACATTATGTGAAAGGGGATGCCAATAGTGTATGTCTTGTAGGTTACTAACTATTAGTAATCTTTAGAATATCCGAGAGTATAGTATTCCTACCCTAACCCTTATGGGTAGTTTTGTCCCTATGCAGTGTTAAATAATTCAGAAGGGAAATCAATAAGATGATAAAGTCAGAATGTTGTATTGATAACTGGTAAA
>JZKD02S1673009.1:275437-287079 GCA_000966675.3 Picea glauca | reverse complement strand
TTAAAAATATAACTTTTAACTTCTTGAATTCCCCCCCCCTCAGTGTGAGACTATGACCTAGTGGGGGTGCCCAGGCCACTGAGTCTCCTCATCACCTCTCTAAGAGGTGGGGGACTTTACAAAGGAATACCTAGAACCATGTGGGAATTCACTAAGATCCTTTTCTCGCAAAATGAATTACATAGTGGGGATCAAAATTTCTTATTTATTCTTGTACAAGCGCAAATAGGACAGTGGAATAAATCCCTGACTTAAAGAAATCTTACATAGTAGCCAAGAAAAATCATACAGTGTAGAGAGTCGAGCTATGATGTCATCATCTCTGATATAAGTACACAAGTTTAAACCATCTAGTATCTACAAATATTACAGTGGAATATAACCAATAATAAGAAGCAAGAGAAAATCCCTCACCTAGACGTAGAACCCTCGCGAAGAATTCTTTTGTGTTGCACAGGGATATTGACATTGGTTTTGTCCAGGAGCAGCCTTGATAAAAATTAAACCATGGTGTGGAAAATATCAGGTATGTTGCGGGCATTTCCTAGTCAAATACAAGGTTGCACCTTAGTAAAAACTACTAAGGTGTTGTAGGTGGATAGAACCCTACCATTATTCTTGAAACCCTCCCCAAAATCGATAACCAGAAAACTGCCTATGTAGAAGACCAAAAGAATAATGGAATTTTGAGCAGTGAATGCCTATCTCATAGGGAAGGTAAAGAAACCATAAATCACCACTACTTAACTATCCATAACATAGGAGATACTCTAGTGAGATTTCATCTTAAGAGGAAGAAAATGGCCAACCAAATGATAGGAATAAAATGAAATGAAAATGGATTTTGGAGGAGGGGCTGGTACTGTGAGAACACTAGATAGACGCAAATCCTTAAGAACTGTAAAAAAAAAAATTAACTTAACCGAAGACCTAAGGGACGAGACATTACCATATCTACCTAAGAAAAATTATAACCAGTCTCATATAGGTGCAAGATGCGAACGAAGGTGGTTCTTACTTGTGCAATGCAACAGGGCATGAGACGCCTGGGGTTTTCTCAACCAACACTCAGAATGAAACATATCACCGTGTTCATAACGAAGAGGAATAATAGATATCGCATAGGGAAAAATGCCCGAATTGATTCATAGGGAAACATAACAATGGTTTGTCTCGGCAAATACCTGAAATGGTTTAGAGGAGGCTGAATTTTAGTATTACACCATGTGACACAGTAGAGGTGGCTGGTCCACATTGGTCACTGTGACCGATAAATAACTCTTGGTACAGCTACCTTTAATGGATTGACATGAAATTTAAGTCTACATGTGACACTCTTGTCCCACCTTCTTCTCCTTTTATTGAAGGATGTGAAGTGAAGTTAAGTAGGTTCACGCTTTATTTCAAATCACCCCTCTCCTTCAGGAGAGGGTGTTTCCTTGTAGACCTATCGCCCTCTCAGTTCAGAAGACTAACTAATTCGTCCGACAAGTGTAATGATTTCCTGATAGGTGGATAACCAGACAATAGGTCATTAACAATCAAGTTAAACCACTACCAAATTTCTCAAGACTAGTACTCGATAATGTAAAAGTAATGTATTATCGCTTTGTTTAAACCTGAAGTAATATGATTCAAGAAACGCTCCTTTAACAAGGGTGTAAGTGAATAAACTTTATAGGTCACGAGATGTGACCATACTCAAGTTGAGGGTGTTGTCTCATGGATAACCCCCCTTGTTTACCAATACTATGGGTTATGTATAAAGAGGAGATGAATTTAAAGGCCTTAAAATAACGTGGATAATTTTAAAATATGGAATTGGTAACATTATATGAAAAGGGATGCCAATAGTATAAGTCTTGTAGGTTACTAACCGTTAGTAATATTTAGAATATCCGAGAGTATATTATTCCTACCCTGGCCCTTATGGGTATTTTTTTCCCTATGGAGTGTTAAATAATTCATAAGGGAAATCCGTAAGATGATAAAGTTAGAATGTCATATTGATAAGTAGTAAAGAAAACAATCTCGTGATATAGTTATTGACGATGTGTACCGTATGCAGTAACTATAATTCTTTCATGTTAAGTGGTCCGAAAAAGAAGAGGTTTAATGTCCTAAGAATATATATATATATATTATCATTTATTTTAGTAAATTTGGGGATCATTACAAAGTGAAACGTGAAATTAAAGTTAATAACCGTATACATTTGTAATCAAGAATCTCACTGGCAGAAAGAAATAACAAAAGGAAAAAGAAATAAAATTTGTCATAGATCCAATTACGAGTCTTTACTTAACTTAAAGGAAAGAGGTCGCCCTTCCTTTCATAGCACTGTCGAAGCTCCGTCTGGTAGCTTGAAAGGGGAAAGAGGGTCGATAGACTCCTGATGGGTACCCTCGCTACAACAGGGCCCCATCATTAGATATGATAACGAAATTCTTGCACTAGAGAAAATGAAATCAATAAACAATATAGATATTTACATAAATAGACCTTGAGAGGTCGCATTGCAACATGTAATGTTATTAACATAAAAAAATATTGTTTGAATATCATTTGACGGAAGAAAACATTATTTTCAAATTAAACATATAACTATACTTTTCTTGAAAATACACCTACATATAATAACAATATGATGGAAATAAAATGAATTCCTCAGTGTTATCACAGACTGTAATACGTGATACACAGACGACTGTATTTCTTCCTTATCAAAGCCTAGTCTTCATAGAGGTTCCACCTTACATAGATGCACATATTATGTAAACACCAAGAACCGTAGAGGGTTTGGAAACAAAAATAGTACATACACATAATTCAATGGGAGTCACGACAAGATCCATAGAGTAATGGGTTTCGAAGAAAACCTAGTTCCGTAATTAAAATGTTGAATGCGGGATAGGAAAATCAGAGTTACCAACCAAGAAGATACTCCACAGGCTAGGGTTTCCCTAAGTATGTTAGTAGATATGGTGACAAAAATACTTTAAGCTTTTCTTCCTGGAGAACAAATGACAAAACTCTGATTAAAAATATTGTCTTGCCTACTGTAATATTCCTATCTTATACAAGAAAAGTGGTTGAGAACAAAGGGCCTTATTCTCTATGTAATTCCCACACTAGTTCAAGATAATAAGCTAGTCCTGCTAACTATTGGTCGAGGCAGAGAAACTCAGGGAACAACCAGGGTTTTTTCTTCATAGAGAAGTACACCCTATCTAAACCGTCTGAAGCTTCATAAAAATTATTCTGAGTCTGGATAACCCTTTTCCAAATCTCAAAGAATATTGAGGGAAATCAAAACTCAAATAAATAAATTATCCAGCAGTCACCTAAATAACCATAGAATGCAGATGTGTATAATGTGTTCGAATAAGCTTACTAGGTATAAGGGAGAAGTGGATGGTGATCCTTCTCTCTAAGAAAATAAAAAATTCCATCGTCGCCTGAGTCTTATGCAAAAAGTGATAATAGGAACCCTCGTAGTGGTTTACCTCTAAGTCTTATGAACCAAGAAAGATTTGAATGATAGTTATGTGAGGACATGTATCATAATAATGAGGGATGGTGCAAAGTACCATGACCATGTGGCTAGGGCAAGGTGCCAAGGATCCAATGGACACGGAAGTCAAGAAGGTGGCCGAGGAAAGGTACTACAGGAAAAATTAAATGTATTAGTCAGGACTCCTTTTAATACAATACAGTTACTTCTGTATTTTCCTTAATGCCATTTATTGAGTGAGGACAACAACCAGTTAAGGCATGGGTTTAATTCTAGAAATTGTTCATTTCATATTTGGTTCTTATATGATGGAATGGGGAGTCTCATCCAAACCGAGTTACTCCAACATCATTTTCGGTTAGGAAAGAGAAATGTGTTTCAACTTTAAAACCCTAACCATCTAACTCCAATCCCATGTGAACCATACAACAACTACGCGTGAACAAGAACACCTCGTGTATACGGAACTGGAGTCGTCTAGTCTAGCTCCTTAATCGTTATGTTCTGCGCTCAATGAATGAGTTGGTTATGTGATGGGACCTTCTCGAAATGGGATTCAGAGCCTAAGTATTTCATGAAGTATCTTGTATGTACATTATAGATAGTTGAGAAAACTTGTATGAGGTTTGTAGTCATTCTAGATAAATTTAAAGGATACCTTTCAAAGTACGACTGTAGTATATAGTAATCAAAGTGAAATTGTTGCATATAGCAAGCATATTATATATAAATATGTGAAATAATTCTAGTAGCCTTAACTCCTAAACCATTAAATATGGGTTAGCAAGAAGAAACATTGCACCCATGCTATTATTAGGGATGAAATAGCCAACAATTGAATTTTATAAATACACTTTAAAGTTTTAATATGGGTAGTATTATAAGTACAATGACGAATAGTCACAGAGTGGAGATTGATGAATGAGAAACTATAGTAGTCGACAGGATTTTTTTTTTTTTTTTTATGGGGATTTTGGGAAACATTAAAACTCAAAGACATCAATTTTTATTCTAAGAAAGTTAACCCATGTGTATCTCATGCAATCATCAATAAATAACAAAAGGTAAAATGCACCTCCTAAAGACCTAGTCTGCATAGGCCAACAAACATTAGTATGCACAAGATCTAACACATATCTCTTTTCCTTATTAGGATTAGAGGGGAAATCATCTCTGTGCATCTTTCCTAATGCACATACACCACACACAACATTATCATTCTTTAACATGGGAATTCCTTCAACCATATTCTTTTTCTGTAATAAAAATAAATCAAGATGATTGATGTGTCCATACCTTTGATGGCAAAGAATTTCTATTGGCATAGTTGCAAAATTCAGGGCGTGATGTGCTTTGTTGGTAACCTCAAGTTTGTATAGGCCTCCTACTCTGACTCCCATTGAAACAATTTTGAAATGGTCCAACAGATCCTTCACTATGTAATGATTCTTGAAGAACTCAACCTTCAAGTCTTGATCTGTAATGGTGGACACAAAGATCAAAATTTTATTTATTCCTGGCACATAAACAACATTGTGAATGTGACGAAGTACCATTCAACAATGTCACAGGAATGTCTCTGTATCCCTTGATCTGATGAGCACAGTCATCTCCAAGATATATGTTGCATCCATTCTTTGTTTATTTAAAATTAGTATACCACATCTTATTGCACGTCATATGTACTAATGTTCTAGAATCCACAAACCAGGCATCAAAATCATTTGTTTCAGCAGATAAAGCAACATTAGACATAAACAGCCTAAGATACCGTGAATCAAAATTCATGGGTTCATCACTATCATCACTATAAATAAATAATATGAGATCTTGATTTGAATAATTTTCTACATAATGACCTGAATGTGTTCTAGGTTTATTCCTAGCTTCATCACTCTTCTTCTTATGATAGTCTTTAACAATATGTCCACATCGACCACAATAAAAACAACTCTTTGAATCATTCCTGTTAGATTGCATACCTTGTTTCTTCCTTTGAGATTGTCTTCTCTGTGATGAACTACCTCTTTTCCATGAACTTCCTCCTATGCCTATTTCCCCTGGTCTCCCTCTTGAGGATCTCTTATTTGAACACAGTGCCAAATCTGTATCGTGAGGCTTCATATTCTCATGCCTCTCTTTCTCTTACACAAAAATACTTGTCATTTCTTCAAACATAGGATGTTTCTCCCTTGTTGCGAGACCTATTATGAACATATGTTAATCTTATAGCATACCATTTAAGGTAATACTGACCAATTCATTGTTCGAAACAATTTCCCCTATATTTACTAGCTTGTCTTTCACCTCTTTAATACAACCCAAAAATGAACTAACATATTCATTTCCATCCATCTTAATGCCTAGCAATTTAGTTTTCTGGAACAAAATGTGATTTGTGTTTCTAGTTTCATACAATCCTTTAAGCATTATCCACATTGTAGAAGAAGTTGTAGCTTCTCTAATATGTGGAATTATGCTATCTTTAACTGACATCGCAACAATACCATTTCCTTGTTTTCGTGCTTCTTCCAATCTTGGATCTGTGATGTTGTTGCACCTGCAACCACATCAGGTTTCACATCATTTTCCTTCACAATTTTCCAGACACCATAGCCTTCCATGAGCATCTGCATATTGAATTTCCAGTTAATGAAATTCCAACGATATAACTTGTTGGCTTCGTTGAGGTAGGTCTCTTCTAGCAGATTCGCCATCGCTGCAATTTAGTCTCTGCAAGTGAATAACCAAGGATATGCAACTTTATGTCACTCTGTCTTTGGATACCACCAATCTTCTTCAATATTGACTTTCAAATTTCTTAAGGAAAAACCTTAAAAATAAAAAAATCCTTAACACCACTTTATATATTAAAAAAAATAATATAAATTTCCTTAAAAAAAAAAACTTTTCCCTTCTTTTCTTGTTTTAAATACACACATCCACTTTAATAAAAAAGTGAATAACTCCCTTTTCACCTCACGCTTTAATAAAAAAATATCCACCACTTTAATAAACTTAAGTGAGCTTCAACCTCCAAGCATGCAAGCTATATAAACTTCACGCATGAAAACTCCACACATGCAAATTAAACGTTCACGATTTTCTTAAGAAATTGTGCATTAAGGAAATTGTGTGCAACACAACACTCTTCACTATTTCTCACAGATTACAAACCTTCAAAAAAGTGTTGAAGCAGAGGTCTCCTTTGACCAAAAAAATCATTCCTCTCTCTACTAACCTCACGACTCAACAAATATCATGACCCAAAGAAACTTCATGCTAACCACAACTTCACCAAATCACCAAAATTAAATGGTCAGCACTCCTCAGATTCACTAAGGGAGGCATTAACACTCCTATGTAATGGCAGTGGGTGCGTTGGGTAGAATTCACAACACCCTTTGCGTGTGGAATAGGGAGCATCGACGCTCAGTGCTCCTAAATGCATACAGAGGGAGCGCGAGGATCCTGAAAAACTAAATTTTGAAAGTGTGAGTGTGTCAACACTCTCTAAGACTAGGTAGGGGGGGTGCCTATGATTTTTTCTCAAATCAAATCGAGATCTCATGCTTTAGATCTTGCCTTAGAGAGTTGGTCGATCTCCAACACTGCTCTGATACCAACTTAAAATATGAGAAAACAACACACATAGGTGAGGTTACGCTTACTTCTATATTGAATGAAAGATTGATTATATAATTATATAGGAAACTAACTTACTTAGTCGATTACATTGAAACCATAGACAACTATACTCTATAAACAGTGAAGTAGACTTCAATTACGAACTGACTCTTAGAGGTGACTGTTACTCCATTATTTCCAAGTTCTTCTAGCTTGCATGATCATTGATAAGGGACATGTCTACAACTTCATAATGGTGGATCTCCATATTATCAGAGGGTGCAAGAACTACATTAAGCGAGTTGAGTCTGATAATTGTTACCTACATGTATGGATGCTTTCAATGGTTGAAACCGATCAAAATATTGAACAATGGTTTTTTGGGTTGAATCCGATAACTATTACTTGCATGCATGGATGCTTTCAATGGTTGAAACCAATCAAAATATTGAAGAATATTTTTTGGGCATGCAAAAGGTCATAGTCTAAATGTTCTAAGAAATGAATATTTTCAGGGTATATTTTCCTCGAACTTTCCCTAAATCCGATGAGAAATTGTTAGATCCCCAGATTTGAGTGATTATTTATGTATAGTGTCCCAAGGGTTTTTCAGCATGTTGAATCAATTGCTTCATCTAGAAATGGATTTTATACAACAGAAAGTAGTGATTTCATACAGATTTATGTTGTCATTTTCCGACAAAAAAAAATATTGCATAGAATAGTTAGACAATTCCCATACAAAAGGAAGGCCATTGTATACTTTCAAACCTTCGATGAGGGCTGCAGTGCAATTTCTAAAGGACAAAAGGAAGTTTTGAATCTACCTGTGCACGAGAATTTTCAGTTTTCCTTGACCAAGAGAATGAACCCTAATTTAAGATTTGTAGACTTTCAAACCTTCGATGAGTGCAGTTGCTAAAGGACAAAAGGAGGTTTGAGATCTTCCTTTGCACAAGAATTTTCAGTTTGCCTCAGCCAAGACAATGAACCAATTTTCTATCCCTTCACAACAATTTGGAATTTGGGTTTTACTTTTTCACCTTTCTATCTTGTGAAATTCTGGTAGTAAAAAAAAATTATTTGATTTTGAAGTATATACATTGTTAATTGTTAATGTATGATTATTAATCTATTATTAAATTTTTTTCGTTGCTCAATTTATATCGTTTAGAGGATATTAAATAAGTCTTAATAATATTTATAAAGGAATTCAATCTTAGTATTTGACTCTTGCAATTTAGCACTCAACTACTCAGATGCGTTGCTTTGTTAACAAGTTATATGGGTTTCTTTGATCTGATTTGATGAGAATCTCTGACATCCTCCAATAAATGGTATTTATATCGTTGTTGATGATTATTTGAATATGTATTTTGTATATTTGTTAGCAGGTGTCTGGACTTGCACCATTCATGCAAAATACTATATGATATTTATATTCTTATTGATGATTTGAAGAACTGTTGTGTATCTTTGTTAACAAGGCTTTGGAATTGCACTATTCATGCAAAAATATAAGATAAAAGTGCATATATATCACGAAAATATTGTCACTTTATTAACAGGCACGAACAAATATAAGAGAAAAGTGTCTATATATGCTTAAAATATTGTCAATACCTAAAACCGGATGCATTGAGTTGATGTGAATATATGATATCCTTGAATACATGGTATCTATTGTCAATAGATAAAATTAGATGCATTGAGTTGGTATGAATCTCTAATATCCTTGAATACATGGTATTTATATTGTCGTTGATGATTTTTTTTGAAGATCTCTTGTGTATCTTTGTTAAGAGACCCATAGGAATGGGTACGGTTGCACCAATTACCCAAAAACATAAAGCTCAAATGTGTAACTTGGATTCACTGTATTGTATAGTTTTATTTGTATTACATTACTATTTCGCAAATTAATTTGAATAGAATTATGTATGTTTTACAAATTATATTATGTTTATGGTTTTTATTAAGTATGAATAAATTTAATAAATGCTAAATTAGATGGCACAATTATGGATTCCCTTTACAGATCTAAATTTCTTATAAGTCATTAACTGAATTATATAGCTATGCTAGTATCTAGTTCGAATTCGAGCATGATAACTATGTAATTTATTACCTCTGTTTCTCCTTGTTTACATAATTGTTGGAGATATTAATTAAAAATCGTGAGCTTGACACATATGCAAACACGAAAAACAAAGATATTTTGTCTATCAGACATGTCAAGCAAGAGTGTCAGTGGGAACTTATTTAATGAGCTGATCTTTATCTTTCTCGAGCTCTGTTATGCAGATGAGAGTCAGTCGAAATTTTTGTCGTATTAATTGTTTTCAGTCATTTTTTCTTCTACAAGAAGTTTTTGTCTTTATCTATATATTCTTGATTCTATAGGAGGTTGATATATATATATATATAAGTAAATAGTCAATAGAATTAGCAGCAACAACAACTGTAAAGAATCAAAGAAGTTTGAGAGCTCAAGTTATCTGTTTTGTAAGCTGCAAAATTTATTCATAAGTCATTGGAGCAGAAGTGCATCTTAGTTATTGTAATAGTGTGCAACGCTCAACTTTTCAATATATAGTTTTTTTTTGTGTGTTGACAAATTCATGTGTATTTCTGAGCTTATGTTGTGTTTGTGAGTTCATGTGTTAAATATTAGCACTGTGTGAAGAAATTGTTTTATTAAGAGTTTTCATCACAACGTTCAGTATATTGAGCGGTCTGTGATTTGCATTATAATTCCTGAGATTTTAGTGACCAAGAATTTCACTCTGCGGTCTTTGTAACTTCATGGCGCAAAGGTTGTCTACGGGTTGTAGATATAATATTTGGTATCATAGTAGGTTCTATCAAAGTAGGTTTTATCAAAGCAGGTTTATGAGAGCAACAACTGTAATAGACCTCATTTTCATAATAATAAAAAAAATTCTTGTAATGGGGTATTAGGCTCTAAATCTTTAAAACAGACTCCTAATAAGAGAAATCTCCTTTTTCCGACTTGTCCCTTCCTTAACATGATAGACTTGTCATGCAGTGTTCTTTTCTCAACTTTCACTTAAGTCATACTAACCTTTACAAGGAAAATACAAGTTATATTAACTTTAACAAGGAATATAAGTTAAACTTGGAAAATAGTGAAAGTAACATATAGCTCTAAGACTTAGCATCCTAGCCTTTCCTATAAAACATATATGCCCAAGTCTATAACTCTAAGACCACCTATAATACATTATACACACAATCAAGATTTAATGACTTTAATCACTTCGTTGTTATGTTTAGCTATTTGTCTTCCCAAAAGTAACTAAGGTTTCGATGGTCCCCTTTGTAACATCTGGTTCACTAAACGTTTTTTCCTTTCAACACATTATAAGTATTGTTCTAGTTAGGCTCACTCTCAAGTCCAACAATTGGTTAAACTTTACCGGTTTTAAGCGAATTCTAACTACCGATACCAACCAGACTAGAAGTAATGAAGGGTTAAATTTTTCCGAACGTAGGTTTCGAGGAGGCCACCCTTGTCCTCGTAAAGAAATTAAAGATGTTAGGAGGTTTCACAGTCGATAATTTATATCACACCGACCATTAAAGGAGGTGGGTGAGGGATGAGGGCTGATCTTGTAACCTCATCAAATCCAAACACGCCATGTCATTCTTATCACATGGCATGTTCTTTGTTGTACTCGTCATATTCCATACACGTGAGGTTCGTTGTTTCAAGGTAACAGTGGTTGTTTATTGCCATTTTGGAGCTAGTCTATCTCACCTTTGGCCCTGCATTTCCCACTTTCTTTCTATACTTCTCATTGTTTGTTGAGTATGGGGACAAGGTCCACCTCTCAGAAATTCCCCTCCTGTCGGTAAGTGACTATTTCCTTTGCTGTAATTTCTGTTTAAACGCTCTGTAAGGCCCTTCCGACTTAATGTTACTTCTATTTTATTCCCACGATTCACGTAGGTAGCATATTTTTCTTAGGTTGTTCTTTTAGTCACCTTCTATATTCATTGGTTTGAGTATTTTGTTAATCTCTGTCCTAGCACACACCGTGCCTCGTCGGAATCATGACTCCCAAATTTATTTTAGATTAGGGTTTTGTATGTTCTTAACTTGATATACTTTTATGTGAATCAAACAGAAAGCCTAGAATGCCATTTCCTATCCTAGTTGGGTGTCAGTTAGGAAATTTTACTCTCAAGTCCTTTGTTTACCCAAACTATTCAACGAAAGACACACGACTATAAATTCTCTTGTTTGAAGGTCGCCCATGTAATTAGTAGTAGGACAGAACCTTATTAGAAGACTTCCATCCTATGAGAATATATCCTAAGAATGACTGTGTTTATTCTGTTCATGCCCATTTTCTTATGAATCTGAATGTATTTTCAAAAGAGGATGCACGACTGGGACTCTCGACTTTGTACTGTCTTCTCATCCCCTCACTTAGTTAACAAAGTCACATGGGTGTAGGATAGATTTATTGTTATT
>JZKD02S1673009.1:224637-270602 GCA_000966675.3 Picea glauca | reverse complement strand
TAATAAAGGTCAATATTAATAAGGCCTTTCAATAAAATAGAATAAGGCGGATGTAAGAAGACCTAATAGAAGCTTCCGCTTCTAGAAGGATCTTCCTCTAGATGATTCTCTTAATCGACATATTTAGTATAAATAAGGGTCGAGGGTATGAGAACCCTAGCTTGGATATTATTGTAACAGAGCGCTGCTCGATTGGAGGTTGCCCCCTTGAAGAGGCCTCTGAACATTGATTTCTGAATCAAAGTGCTATTTCTATTGCTATTTTTATATCATTTCTGTGTATTGTGAATATTATGCTGGATATTTTACTGTTATTCTGCCATTTCTAGCATTTTATTTCTGTTCTGCATATTTTATATATCTGGTATCTTGCATTATGTGCCTAATGAACAATATTTTCAGTGAGTACTTGGACAATTTCGTGGTATTATTCATCGACGATATCCTAGTCTATTCAAAGACGGAGGAGGAACATGAGGAGCACTTAAGAATAGTGCTGAAAATGTTAAGGAAGCACAAGTTGTATGCCAATTTCGACAAATGTGACTTCTATCAGAGAGAAATACAATATCTTGGACATGTAATTTCAGCAGAAGGCATTGTCGTAGACCCGGAAAAGACGAAATCCATTAGGGAATGGCCAGTGCCTAAAGATGTAGCGGATATACGGTCATTCATGGGAATCACCGGATATTACCACAGGTTTATAGAAGGGTTTTCCAAGATAGCCTACCCTATCACATCATTACAAAAGAAAGGGACCAGGTTTAACTGGTCGGAGAAATGTTAAGACAGCTTCAGAAAACTAAAAGAGTTATTGACAATGGAACCCATCTTGAAAGTAGTAGATCTAGATAAAGACTTCACTATATGTGCTGATGCGAGTAAAGAAGGACTAGGTGGTGTCCTAACCTAGGAAGGACATGTTATTTGTTATGAGTCTCGAAAATTGAAGGAACATGAGAGAAATTATGTCACTCATGACTTAGAATTAGTAGCGGTAATACACGCCTTAGAGATGTGGTGAAACTACATAATGGGTAGAAGATTCCTATTATTAACGGACAATAGTGGGGTGAAATATATGTTTAACCAACCAAATCTCAACGCAAGGCAAGCAAGGTGGTTAGCCTTCCTGAGAGAATTCGACTTCGAGGTCAGACATATCAAGGGCAAGGAAAATAAAGTAGCAGATGCTTTAAGTAGAAGAGTCCATGGGTCATTTGAGATGAATGTTAGCCAGGCAGAAAGTGATCTGGAAGGAAGAATAAGAACGACATGCATTGATGATGAAAATGATACGAAAATAATGATAGAAGTACTGAACAATACTGAGAACTCAAAGAAACCAGATCTAAGTATCGATGAGAAGGGACTGCTATGATTTAAAAACAGACTTTACATACCAGATTCAATAGAGTTAAAATTAACAATCTTGGACGAAGTGCATAAGAAACCATATTCTTGCCACCCAGGTTACCAGAAGATGATAACAACACTTAGGAAACTATTTTATTGGCCTAATATGAAGGGAAAAACAACAGACTACTTGGCTAGGTGCCAATATTGTCAGCAGGTTAAGGCTGAACATCAACATCTAGCCGGCCTATTACAACCATTACTTGTACCAAAATAGAAGTGGGAGACCATATCGATTGATTTTATAATAGGTTTGCCTAAAACTTAGAAACAAAACGATTCTATTATGGAGGTAATCAATAAATTCACTAAGTCTGCACACTTTATTCCTGTAAAGTCTACTTTTAAAGCTATAAACATTGCTGAAATATTTATGAAAGAAATTTTTAGACTGCATGGAATTCCTAAATTGGTGATTTCAGATAGAGATGTAAAATTCACATCCGCCTTTTCGAAGGAATTGTTTGCAGGGCTAAATACTAACTTGAATTTTAGTATGATTTATCACTTGGAAACAGATGCATAGACCAAAAGGAAAAATGAAATCATGGAGGATATGCTCTGCATGTACGTAAGAACAAAACCAAACAAGTGGGAAGACTATATACACTTGGTAGAATTTGCATATAACAATGGATACAAGACTTCAGTTAAATTGAGCCCTTTCGAAACATTGTATGACAGAAAATGTATGAATCCAATTTGTTGGTAACCTGACTGACAAACTCATGGTGGGACTAGAGATGCTCCAAGAAATCCAAAACACGGTAAGGAAGGTACAACAAAATTTGAAAGAAACACGGGATAGACAAAAAATCTATGTAGATCAGAAAAGAAGACACTTGGAATTCCAAGTGGGAGACCATGTTTATTTAAAAGTCAAAGCTTGAATAAGTTCGTTGAAGTTAGGAAACTATGTCAAGATGGCACCTAGATTTTGTGGCCCCTTCTAGATACTATCTCGAATTGGACTCATAGCATACCAACTTGCACTCCCGACTAATCTGAAAATTCATAATGTTTTTCCTACTTCCTTGTTGAAAAAGTATATTCATGACTCTACTCATATGATTGATTGGAACTTGGTGCAGGTGGAACCCAAAGGCAAGTTCTAGGTGGAACCCCTTCGCATTCTGGACCGGAGAGAAATAGCACTTTGGAACAGAACCATCACTCAGGTAAAGGTGCAATGGAAGCACTTTAGTCCTGAGGAGGCCACTTGGGAGTTGGAGGGAGATTTGCGGAAATCTCATCCAATCCTGTTCTAGGAAAGGAACGAACACTAAGGACAATGTTTTACTGAAGGGGGAAAATATGTGAGGTTACAAATAAAATTAATAATAAAATAATTCTTATCTACTAAAAATTCATTCTGTTTTTAGTAAATTCGAATTGGAATTTTTTTTCCATTTATGGAAATTTTGAATTTCAAATTTGATGATTGTAATTAATTATTACGACTGCTGGGCATAAACCTGATTTGACCCAACTAACTATTTGACTATGAAACTTGTATGAAAATAAAATATTTTATATTGATTACAGGAGGACAAATGGAACAACCATGTTAAATTTAGCTGACCATGACTCCATGAGTGGGGAACACATTGGAATTAACTCTAGGCTGATTGTTACAAGTGGTAAATCAATGATTTGGCCATTGGCAGCCCCTGAAAATCAGGGATTTAGAAAGCTATGAAAATACCCATGGGAGGGAAAAAGTCCTAGGAAAATTAATAAATAGCATATGTGAGGAGGCAGGACACTGCCAAGTTTGCTCGAAAGGAGGACTATAAAATTTATTCTCTTTTTTCTTGTTGTTATGAGCACTACTGTGTGAGTGTGAGGCAAGGGAGATACTGCTGGAATTGAAGGACATTGTTGGAGAGAAAATTCCAATTCGCCCTCATGGACTCATGGTCAGGCTAGGGGGTGAATCAGGCAAGTAGATTGGTTTCCCTATTCTATGGTTGGGAGGAACGTGGTTGTTCCCTTTGTATTCCCACAATTTGGCTCAGATATGTAACTCTACCTTATCCTAGTCAAATGTCATGTGTGCAATCTGTTTACTTCTATGTATAAATTTTGGTTGATGGTTGTGATGGAAAGATCTATTATTTTATTTCATAATCGTTGGCTGGAAATGGACTCATTATTTAGATATGATGCTGAGTAGTTACTAAGATATTGGAATGTCCCAAACAACAAAAATGAATTATGTAGTAGTTACTGATTCCATAATAGATTACAGACTACAGTTATCTTCTTAGTTCTGTTAAGTAAATGGAAAAATAAAATTGTTTGTATGAATACTTGAATCCACGCACGCCAATAAATGTGGCAGATTTCATTTCCTATAGTTGTTTATAGTATACAATGAGCCTCCTCTAATGAGAATACCAATCCAATTTTCAAAGGTAAATATACTCCTTAACACAGGGGTATTAAACAATATGTATATCGAGTTGTGTAAATATATCATGAACATATAGGTATATATATAATGAGCATTCTAGATGATATAATATGATGTTGGAATAGACTGATTTATTAAGGTATCCATAAAAAAACTAGACATATATACATATAAACATTCACACAGGAATATAATTTAGAAAACTTATCAAAACCCCATTGCAGAAAATTGAACATATGTACATTAGCATGGTAGTCCAGGTACTTTAGTAATGACTCTGTGGTTCAAAGGCGCATCTACGGTATAACCTCTATCATAGGTTTAGAGGTGCATCTAGAGTATAACCTCGGTCGTAGGTTTAGAGGCACATCTACAGTATAAATTCTGTCGTAGGCACAATGCTACAGGATATCTAGCATAAAGGAGTAAGGAATCACCTGAAAGGAAAATAAACCTGAATATTTTTCTAGAAGTCCTGATCCCTTTTAACCTCAGATAATAAACATTTTTCCCTATCGATTGATATACAAGAAACCCAAAAATTTGGACAGAGTCCCACAGACATAAGCTACACGAAACCATTGCTTATAGCCGACTCTTAAACCAAAATTGTAAAAGGGTGGAAGAAGAATCAGGTTCAACTCCTACTAAAAACAAGTGTTATAACAAGAATAAAAGTGTACAAAGCTTAAACAAAATATGAAAGTGATCACCCAAGCTCGGTGGAAGAAAAACCCTCATGCGCAGATGTTTTTATACTAGTTTTTCGGTAGTACTCCATTACTTAGTCTAATTTGTTTGAGAAGAGACCGTGTACTCAATAATGAGATTTAATTTATGGAACATAAGTAGAGATTTCAAATCTATAATAACAAATCATTTTCAGAAATACCGAGGAAAACATTTGAAAAATGACAAAATGAAATCCTTTCACACAGGAAATAATACTTAAGGCATAAATATCAAAATGTTAAATAGAATGACTGTCTGTATATCACAAGTCCAACCAGGCGTGAGTTTGGCGTAAATTTTCTTTGTACCAGAATGTTTATATATAAAAATCAAGGTGTACCCCGTATCAACCGAATATAGAACTTGGAACAAATATCTTCAAACATTAGGGATGAGACAAAGCCTTGACCATCATTGCATATAAACTCGTAATAGACGAAAGGGCACTGTGTTGGAAGCCAAATACCTCTTGAAGGAGTGAAGAGGGCGTCCCCATGCTTCGGCATGACCACACCTACACAAAATAATGTGGAGCATTACGATGTATCGAATAGGAAAAAGAATGATGATTTAATCACAGAAAATAATTTAGAAAGTGGGCTGGTGAATACTTAACTGAAAAGGTTCTCTTTCCGACTGTCATCGCGCTATCCCATGCGCCTCCCAGACCGAAAAGGGAGGAGGAGCTTGTGTCACCCTGATGGGTACCCTCACACATTAAGGGACCCATCATTAGCGATGGATACCAGTCTTAATCAAAACACTACAGAAAAATAATTTGCATATAATGACCATCAAATAATATTAAACATAAAATTAATATGACATTTCAAATGTGAACAGGAAGGATTAAACAACTCTGACCATGAGAACGCCGCTACAAATAATTATAATGGCACTAGTGAAGTTAACACAGAAACCCTCTCAATTTCAACAATAGGACGATAGGTATGTTACACACCTGAGTAAGGGAAGACCCAGACTTGACACACTGGGTCATCAAAGACAAACTGATTGGGAACCGGGCCTTTAACGGAAGTTCAAACAAGAAAATGTAGCATATTCCTAAAGAACTCTTTTAACAGACATCGTAGTAAGTCCCTCCAAGGAAGGAGAATAGCTCAACCAATGGAAAGACTAGTACAGAGGAGGGGTTAAACCGTGAAGTACTAAACCCGGCTAGGGTATCACCTACCCTTTCACATTAACCTCGAAGAATACTACTGAAAGAAAGACCGAGATCAGGAGCATGAAAATACCTACCTAACAAGATAAAAAAATAGTCAAGGGTAAACTTACCCCGTGCAGAGCGGCTGTCGAGAAGTTCCAACCAAGATCTTCACCCATCCGGTACAGGGGTCGAATCCTAAACTTGCATCCATGAGGCTAAAGGTAAACAAATAATGGTCTGAGACGTTCTCTTCTCCTTCACTAAACCAAAACCAGAATGCAAACAAAAATGGACTGAGACGGTGCTTCCTTCCACACGAAACCAAAACCAGAATGAAAGTTAAACTGTGGGAGTAACTTTTTGCGAGTAAAGGGGATGGGGTCTTTGTACCTGGGCCATGTGAATATAGGGTATGTTTCGACATATCATTAGGGCATGCCAGTGGAGCTCTTATCTAACAAACATATCCAAGGCGCTTTAAATTTTGCAGATAGGCCTTTAAGGCATGAGGGTTCTAGCCTGTATCAGTGGTTCAGAGTATTAATGGTGAGGTAACCAGATGGATGACTTGCGATACCACTTATGTTAAACCCAACTACCTTTTCGTTAACCACCCGAGGAAGATAGACCTTGTCATTACCTAATGAGTAGATGTGTTAACATGATTATAACCATAACCTTCACAAGTTAACCTCTGCGTAATTTATTTCCAAGGTGCAAGTTTAATGTTCGATTTTGTTTAAACCCAATTAAACTTTTGTTTCCGAATAATGTTAATCTCCTTATAGATCCTATGTAGATATAGGAATTGGCATCATAAGGCCTTACTTTTTTTTAACCCTTGCATTGGTATGAAAGAGACTTTAAGAAGTTACATCTCCTTAACATAAGGTGGTTTTGGGAAAACAAAACAGTAGATATTAATAAGTTGTAATGAAATATGATATCTCTAGCTAAGAACTTATGATCATATGTAACTCATTACCGAAATAGGAAGCGACGACTGTATGTTAATTTAGGATAATAGGAGTAAAGGTCAATAGGACCGTTGTACATGTGCCCAATTAATTATTTTTTTTATGTGAATTTTAAGGTTCATTACAAAGATGATCTACTTGTTTCCTTTTTTGTCTAGTTTTTCTTTATCTTCAGCTAAAGGGGTACCCTCAGATGAGATTTCCTCTTTCTCTACTTCAGGACCAAAGTTCTTGGAGGGTCTTTTACTAACTTCTTCTTCCTGATTACCATCCTTTGGGATTTTCTTTGTCACTATGTTGCGCAACATGACTTCAATTATTTCTTGCTCTTCCTGCTGTTCTTTCTTCAGTTTCTCATTGTTTTCTTTGAAAACCTGCAGTCCAACAATAAGATTCCTCATTGTTTCCAGTACTTTCGTAGGTGATCTTCCATCACTATTCTTTCTTAGATCTCCAGGAGGTCCTTGTTCCATAATTCTTTCCATTCTGATTTCTTCATCATCCTGAGCTCCCATAATTCACACAAAACAGAAAGGGCTTTCTGTTTGTAACCAAAAGGTTTATTAATTTTTTCCTAAATTGAAAATATATGCTAAGCAACTAAAGTGGCTCTGTTTAGGTCCAATGTTGTAACCTTTTTTCTCTCCTACCATATGTTATAGACCTAATTTTCATAATAAAAAAAAAAATCTTCTAAGGGGGTATTAGGCTCTAAATATTTACAACAGACTCCTAATAAGAGAAATCCCCTTTTTCCTACTTGTTAAATTCTGATACATGTTGTATTCACTTTCCCTTCCTTAACATGGCAGACTCATCATGTAGTTTTCTCTTTTCAACTTTCACTTAAGTCATACTAAGCTTTCCAAGGAAAATACAAGTTATATTAACTTTAACAAGGAATATAAGTTAAACTTGGAAAATAGTGGAAGTAACATATAGCTCTAAGACTTAGGGTCCTATCCTTTCCTATAAAACATATGCGCGCAAGTCTATAACTCCAAGACCACCTATAATACATTATACACACAATCAATATTTAACGAATTTAATTACTTCATTGTTATGTTCAGCTATTTTGTAACATCCCGCTCTGGCGCACTTACCAAACTTATTCTTGAGGACACTTGTTCGCAAGTGATCTGGATTTATATGATGATAAAACTTTTTCCTTCATTATGATGTGTTAAGTTATATGCTAGGATGTTTTTACTACATTGATGTAGACAGGTGCTGTTGACTCAGTTTCATTGAGTGTGCAGGGTTTGGACCTTGAGGATGCAGAGGCATCGGTGGAACTCCCTTGGACTCCGGATTGAGTCAGGGAGTGGGCGATTTGGGTCGTTTCATTTACGGTGATATTGTTTTGTTTTTATGATATGCTATTTGATTTTATGATATGTGGTTGACATGATCTGACATGGTGGCTGATGATGCAGGCTGACGATAGATTGCCGACCAAGACTCACATATGGAGTAAAGGGGCCACACACGAGTTCCAAAGAGATTGAGGGAGAGGTGTGGACAGCATCCCTGCCACAGCCTACTAGCACTCCCACCATGGCTCTGACTGTAGGTTAACGATTACCTAGTTCGAGAGGATCCACGATGTCGTGAGGGCAGACTGCGACAATTGCTCACGATGATTCTAAGGGGCGTGCAATAAGGCGGGGGCCTTATTCCTTAGAGCCCTTAGTCTCCCACAAGCTCACCTGGCAAAGTGTTGACTCAGGGGTTATAGAGTCTACCAATCCGTCAAGCCAGCGAGTGGAACCCTTGGAGCACGTGGTGCATCCTGAAGGGCATGTCGCGCAACCGAAGCAAGCAAGGCGAGTGGCACCCTTGGAGCACGTAGTGCGTCCTGAAGGGCACGTCGCATTGATGATGATGATGAGACAACCTAGGTGAACCTAGATCTTAACGCCTGATAAAATTCTTAAAAACGACTTCCCTAATTAAAGTGTCACCCTGTTCAAATCAAAACCTAAATTAAAACTTCTCTAAGACAAAATTTTGACGAGCCCTAAGAAATGATCCTACAAAAATAAACATAGGGCGTAAACTAAAACCCTCCTAGGTGTTAATTAAAGTCTTCTTAAAAGTAAAGGGGGTAAAGTAATGAGGGGGTTAATTTAAGTGAAACCCATGGCGTTTAAATTATAAAGGAGAATTAAATTTATTAAAGAGGGAAGTATAAAATTTAGGATTTCAATAATAATAATAATAATAATAATAATAATAATAATAAATATATATTGAAAAGAATATTAAGCGCATTTATCATTTGGGGGTTTAACAAAAAAAAATAATAATAATAAATAATGGAAAGAGACAAATAAAAGAAGAAAAAAAATAAAAATAAGGAAACTTGGAATAAGGAAACTTAAAAATTGGAAAGTATGAGACATAGGGTAAAAAGCAAAAAAAGGAATCATCATTAAAGGAATTACTAAATTTCAGAAACTTCATTTTAGGAAAGTGATTAAAAGCATGAGAGGGGATCTAGGAACCCTAAGATAAATTTAAAGAGGGATTTTGGGGGAGTGAGGGAATTTAGTCTTTTACTTATTAAAAATAATTTAATTATTGGAGAACCCTAGGGATGATTGACACTTGGACGACGGAGATTTTTTAGAGGTTTGTCATTGAAAATTAATTAATTAATTATTAGAAAGTAGGTGGGTCTCATTTTTTCTATAAAAGAAAGGGAAAGGAAGGAAGAGGGGATGAACGGTTAGCGTAACGTTACGCTGCCGAATTGTGGTTGACAGATTTTCTTGTGAGGAGTTGGGTCTATCTCAGCTGTGTCGGAGTGGTAGCTCAGCGGTGGAGGCGAGCTGAGAAGCTTGTATATCTCTGGTTCTCGTGTGGCCCCTTTATGGCTCGGGGGGCTAAGGGGGAAGCAGAGTACCCCTAGCGTTTGGCTGGGAGGTACCGGTGAGCCTTCTGTGGTCGGCAAGCAGGAGCGACAAGGAGCATGAGACTTCGATTCAGGCGCAGACAGCATACAAGGAAGGCACAAGGAATTTGGTACGCTCGTTTAATGTATTTATTAATTTTGAACTGTAATGACTTCCATTGTTGATTGACTGATTTTATATCTATTACGACGTGTTTATTAAATCCGAATTTAAATGGCCTCCATGTTTATCAATGTTTAGTCTAAGACAAACTGATTTTAGTTTCAAACTGTTAGGGTAAATCCGAATGGAACTGTTCGATGTACATAAAAACTGTAGTATGCCTTCCAGATCTCTTCGTGAGCGAACTGTAGAGGTTGGATTAAATTTGGAGGGAAGTAGGTAGTCTTCTCTCAATCGCTTGATAGCTGTAAGAACTTTGGGAATGAAACCCGTTACATAAACTATTAAGTGTTCGTAAAAAGGAATACGACCTTCCTTGTGTTGAGACCTTTTTACAGTTGTAAGTTGAACCGTTTTATTTAGCTTTCTGCCAACCCAGCGCCTTACTGAATATTCGATCCTGATAAACTGGAATAAATATCCCTCTATTGAAAGTTTCTCAATTGACCTGTTGATAAGCTGCGCTTTGTTATTGATAGTTGGGCGTTGAACTGCGCCTTACCTGTAGCCAATCTTCGTTTTTATTGATATTCGTGGTTGAAACGAGACTTGAACCCTGCACCTTCAGTCAATTTTTTTTTCTTAAGCAAACAAATCATAGAATCCCTGCATTTTAAGAGATAAATAGTTGAACCAGTCGAATCCCTTGAAGAGGAGCTATCGCTGGTCATACGCGCTCCTTGGGTCAGAGGATCTGTTGTCCTGCTCAGTTGGGTCGCTATGTTCCTTTTAGTTATCAACTTATCTCGCCTTCAGTATCGTCACTCGCAAGTCTGTTCTGGTGGATACATCCTTGTCAATGATCTTACTCCGCCACGGACTGCACCTTTCATCGCCACGATTTCGTTTTTGGGCCCAGAGTCACCGTTCTATCCCTGTGTTTTTAATGGATATTATGGGCATTTGACTGCTGGGCTTCTCATGGTTACCCGGGTGATTTCGAGGAGCGTTGGGCATCTTGCATGTCCCACGGTGCATCTACCTTGCTCCTTAACCCTAAGACAGGTGCAGGCGAGTTGAAATATAGCTCCTCTGTCCACAACGAACCAACCGGATCATACACGTCGATGGCTTTCACCCACTAAACTTCTCTCTCTCTTTAAAGTTGCAATCGATGTTTGCTTGTAAGAATCCTCCCTGCTCACGGACTGTTCCACATCCCTCGTCCCTCCAATGCCGTAGATAACCTTGGTATCGGCCAATGATGAGGGTTTCGCGTTTTTATTTTTCCTTGTGCCACCATTACAGGGTTCTGCGTTAGTAAATTAAACTTCCAATAAAAATGAGATTTTTCTAGCCTTTCTCTGCCATGAGAAATTGGGTGGCAATTTCCCTGCATTGCTGTCAGGATTTTTGGCTCGGCGTATCCCATGTATCCCCGCCTTCCGAAGGTTAACTTCCCTGGGTGTTGGGCGTCTTAAGCGCCTACGCTTCCCTTCCTCTCTTGGCCGATTAAAGTCTGGCAGACAGAACCCTAAGGTTCCGGTTCAGCACAGTAGCATGCCAGCGCTCCCTACGTCGTAGATGCAGGTTTTTCTCGCCTTAATTATGTAGTCTCCATGCTGCATGATAGCCTTGTTGTCACTAAGACATAGTAACTTGGAAGGCTGTAAGATCACCCAACTTGTAACTTGATATTATTATGGTGTATCGATTTTAAATTCTTGTTATCCTTATCGTTTCATTTCGTTATATGATGTGCTGGCATTTCCTTTTATCCTTTATATTTATCATTTTACGGTTGTTGTTTTCATATACATCGCCCCTTTGTCTTACTGATGTTAACTTGTTAATGTCAAGCTAACGTTACATATAATTATGAGGATAATTTATTGCCATATGTGAAGGAATTCGTGGCATATTGAACCACGTCTCAAGATTTTATTTCTGCAATCGGCTCTTAATTCTTGCTAATTCTAATTATTGTCATTCATAACTTTAATATTCGTTCCTTTAAACAATGTCCTTACTAATTAGGGTCATATTTATGTGGTTATTTTTACCTAGTACCCTTTTAATTAGGTGATGGTAATGGTACATTTCCAATATGAGGTTATTGGTTATTGAAGTGATTAATATGAATTTAATATTGATATGTATTGATATTTGATTTTATTATATTATCTTGGGAGGAATGTCATTCTAAATGGTTGTCATTTTAATATAATTATCGTTACCTAATGCCCTTTTAATATGTGATGGTAATTGTACATTTCCAACATGAAGTTATTTGGTTATTGAAGTAGTTAACATGAAATTAATATTTGATATGCATTTAATATTTTAACTTTATTATATTATCTTGAAAGGAATGTGCTTCTGAATTGTCGTCATTTTAATATGGTTATCCTTACCCATTTCTTTAAAATATGTGAGGGTATTGTAATTTTTCAACATGAAGCTACTTGTTCATTGATATATTTAATTATGATTTAAATATTAAAGTGATGTTATTAACCTTGACATTAGGGACTGATAAATTAATTATGATGTTACCCTTGTACTTTTAAAGTGGATATTTTAAGATGTGATATTTAACTATCTTTTTATAGGGTTCCTTTTAAAAACACTATTTTAAATAATGTCTTATGAAATATGGTAATTGTTGTATTCTGTCATTTAAATAGGATGGTTATTGATACATTCAAATATGCTGATAATTTTAAATTAGGAGAAGGAAGAATGTTATGGCATATCAACGTCAGGGAAATATTGTTTATAGAATCGCAATTGTAGTGTACGGCTGAAATAGGAATGGTGTTTTCCTACCTTATAAACTAGATGGCAAGATTAGAGTTGAAGCTTATGACCTTTATTTATTTCAATGTTTTTGTAATTAGAAAGGAGATGACGTGGTTATCTTGTGGTGATGTTGGTGTAGTCTCTCGACATTGTTGAGACATACTCGGTGGAATGCCGAAATTTATATGCATTAAATTACTCGGAGTTAGTATTGAGGGTTGTTTCATTTAATAATGTTGAATTTGGGTTTGTGGTCAGAGTCCTCTTGTCACGTGCCATCCGTAAGGGGCGTATTTTTTCTTCTTATTTACGTTGTTCCTGAATGTATTCAGTTGGTTGCTTGGTGTGATGTGTCGGGTGGGATGTAGACACCTCCATGTTCCTCATAACAGTTTCCAGCCCTGAGACCTTAAATGGTTAAAATCGATGGGAACCTGGGCTTGAGCATTGCTTATGTGTCTTGGAGGTCCTAACCATTGCAGGGTAGGACGGGCGGGAAGTCAGTCACATTTAGCAGTCAGTTTTACCTTGTCGTGTGATCATCATTTATGCATGTGGATTACGTTTCGTGTGTCCTGGTCATCTTCTTATGTTCATCCTAGTTGGGTCGTATTCGTCGTCGGGTGGCGACGCAGAGTCGAATAGGTTGCTGTTGTTGTTTCCTCGTACACACGCACACACACATACACATCTAAAAATAAATAAAAAAATTTGCACCTATTATTGGAGTGGTTGTCGTAACGAGGCGTATGTTACATATTTGGCTTCCCAAAAGTCACTAAGGTTTCGATGGTCCGCTTTGTAACATTTGGTTGACTGAACATTTTTCCTTTCAACACGTCTATGTATTGTTCTAGTTAGGGCACTCTCTAGTCCAAAAGTTGGTTAAACTTTACCTAATTTAAGCGAAGTCTAATTATCGGTACCAACCAAAATAGAAGTAATGAAGGGTTAAAGTTTTCCAAAAATAGGTTTCGAGGAGGCTGCCCTTTTCCTCGTAAAAGAATTAAGGATGTCATGAGGTTTGAAAGTCGACAGTTAATATCAGGCCAACCATTAAAGGAGGTGGGTGAGGGACGAGGGCTGATCATATACCCTCATTAAATCCAAACATGCCAATTCATTCTTATCACATGGCGCTTTCTCTGTTGTACTTGTCGTATTCAATACACACGGGGTTCGTTGTTTCAGGGTAATAGTGGTTGTTTATTGTCATTTTGGAGCTAGTTTGTCACGCCTTTGGCCCTGCATTTCCCACTTTGTTTCTGGACTTCTCATGGCATGTTAAGTATGGGGACAAGTTGTGCCTCCCAAAACTTCCCCTCTTGTCGGTAAGTGACTATTTCCTTCGCTGTAATTTTTGTTTAAACACTCTATAAGGCCCTTCAGACTTAATGTTCCTTCTATTTTCTTCCCATGATTCGCGTAGGTAGCATCTTATTCTTAGGTTGTTCTTTTACTCAACTTTTGTATTCGCCAGTTCGAGTATTGGGTTTTTCTCTGTCCTAGCTAACACCGTGCCTCGCCGCAATCATGACTCCGAAATTTATTTTAGATTAGGTTTTCATATGTGATTAACTTGCTATACTATTATGTGAATACCACTGCAAACCTAGAATGCCATTTCCTATCCTGGTTAGGTGTCTGTTAGGAAATTTTACTATCGGGTCCTCTGTTTGCCCAAAATATTCAATGAAATACATGTAACTGTAAATTATCTTGTTTGAAGGTCTCCCATGTAATTAGTATTTGAACAGACCCTTATCACAAGACTTCCATCCTACAAGAATATATCCTAAGGATGATTGCATTTATTTTGTTCACACCCATTTTCTTATGAATTTGAACATGTTTTCAAAAGAGAATGCACAACACTCTTGGCTCTGTAATGTCTTCGCATCCCCTCCCTTAGTTAACAAATTCACATGGGTGCGGGACAGATTTATTGTTATTGTTTAAAGGCCCGAAGCATCCCATCTGTACATTTTATTTCCCAATTAAATGTTGGTTTATGTTTGTCATGTGAACTATATATCTATATATATAGATGTATAGATATATATATTCAACATTCGAATAATCAGTCATTGTGAAATTTCCTTTGGTTATTTACTGGTCCTTAAAGCTAATGGTGGGCCTCTCTGATTTTTGCGAGGGTACCCACCAAGAAGATTTTGGGCCCCTTCTCCCCTCTCGTTCTAGAAGGCATGTAGTTCGTTGCAATGGTGAAGGATGTTGAACTCCTCCAACTACAGATAAGTAATTACTTCGACTGTTCTTTCTTATTACTAGCTTAAATCCTCTTATCAAGATTTTAATGATTCACTTTGCAATGTACAGGGTTTTAAATCACACAAAGCTATGAAGTACAACTCCTCTCACCCACATAAGAGGTATTTAGGTTTCGTTCTACCTTTCCCAAGAAGTTTAGGCATTCAGGGGAAAGGTTTAACCCTCTGTGGTAGAGATCGTTCGTTTTCCATTGTTTATTATCCCTATAAAGAAATTGTTTCATGGTTCGATACGAGAGCTAGCTGTAAAATTAAGGGTCTAAACAAGAGGCTTAGTCGAATTTCTTTGTCAGCCTCTAACTCATCATTTGAAATGGAAAAAGTGGTTTTAATTCTTTTTCTATATTGGAATTAATTGATACTATCAATAACATGAATTTTATTCATTCGTTCCTGTAACTCTACCTTGAGTTTTTGTCATCGTAGGCCCTTGAAAAAATAAAAGGTACTGGAAGTGTAACCCTTTACGTTTACAGTTGTACTTTTTAGCCCGAGCCTATAATAATTAGACAGATCACTTATTTCTTTTCAAAATTTCCCCTACTTCTATATATATACGAACTATCTGAAGTTATTTTATCTCCGGTCACAAAGGGATTTCATGGATCCATGCATTGGGTAATTGTACAATCCTGAGTCTATTAGTATATCAAATAGACTGAAAGTCCTCGACTCTGTTAATTATATCTGGACTATTTTCTTTATGCATAAGTGATTTCATATAAATATATTGGTCGATTTTGGTTATCCTGTGGGTATTTTGGTAGCGGTTAGGTTCTCTCGTCTACAACTCTGGAAAAGTGTACAGTGCTTTATAGTGTTACAATGCATTTCTAGATGACCCATGGTAGCGTTTTTTAGGAAGGAAGTACATATAAAATCAAATTGTTTCATATATTTCCTATCATTTTGTAATTCTCCTATTATTGCGATTGAAAGCCTGCTGAAATGATTCTTTACTTACCAAGTATAGAACAAATATTTACATAGATATATAATTTCGATTTCAACATTTCATCTGAACTCTCTTCTATATTATCTACACTGATTGTCGCCTCTGCAAATAGGCATATATATATATGTGTGTGTGTGTGTGTGTGTGTGTGTGTGTGTGTGTGTGTGTGTGAAATATATGCATGTATTTATATAAGGGATAATTAGTGCTCCATGCTAGTTCTGGCATAAGTATATACATATTTTCAGTAGTAATTTAGTCCATACAATAAGTTCCAGCAATTTCCATATGCACTCTTTCATAAATAAAAGGACGAATGCAATATTCATTCTATATTCTAGCCGACAAAATACATAGAACTAAATTTGGTGAAAATCGATCGGTTTTATATTCTATAAGGGTAGATAGAATTCATCCATAATATTATTCCACATATAAATGACATACATTCGAATAAATCAATTTTAGTCATCCCAACAGAGAAGGAATAAAATACATATCTAAATCAATTTGCGAGAAGACAAAGGGTATAACCACATTCCTCACCACCGTAGGATAGGGCAGCCAAATCACTTTCCCAATCCACCCTTAGCATGACCATGAATCCATAAGGGCAAACTTGAAATATCTTCTTCAATGATGTTTCCTCTATCTGTAGTCTCCTCCTTGCCTCACACTCAATATTCAGTGGTCATAACAACAAGTAACAATAGTTCCTTTTCCCAGCATACTAGGCAACATCCTGCCTCCTCACATATGCTATTTTACGCCACCAATATTTTTTCATAGGTCTTTTCCCCTCCCTTGGGAATTTTCACAACTTTCTAAATCCCTGATTTTTCAGGGGCTACCAATGGAAAAAGCCTTGATTTTCCACTTGTAATAATCAACCCATAGGTAGTTCCAACATGTTCCCCACTCATGGTGTCATGGTCAGCTAAATTTAACATGGTTGTTCAATTTGTCCTGCTCCAATAATCAAACAATATTCTGTTTACATCCAAGTGTCATAGTCAAATAGTTATTTGGGTCAAATTAGGTCTTTTCCCAACAATCATAATAATTAATTACAATTTATCAAATTCAAAATTCGAAATTGCCATAAATGGCAAAAATTTTCCAAATTCGAATTTACTAAAAATGGAGTAATTTTTTAACAAACTTTGAATTTCAAAAATACTTTATTTTTGAGGATGTCACAACAACTCTTTTGGAAAGAGAAATCGTGGCTTCTACTTCAAATATGAAACATCCTACTTTTACAGGAAAATATTATGAGTTATGGTCTTTGACCATGAAGGCGTTACTTCAAGGTCAATATGTATGGAAAATAGTCGAGAATGGCTATGTGGAACCATCAGATCATGCAACATATCAAAGGAACAAGGATGATTCTTTGCAATATCAAAGGAACAAGGATGTAAATGCAATGTTTTACATACATGAATCCATGCATGAAAGTATACTCCAAAGAGTTGCATAAACAAAGCAAGTCAAGGAAGCATCATAAATATTACAAACTTCTTATTAAGGTATGGGAAAAGTTAAGAATTCAAATCTACAAATTCTTAGAAGAGATTTTGAAACTCTGTCAAGGAAACATACATATACAATATATTCATGTTATGCCCATGTTATAGGCTTGATAGATTATATTAAGTCTCATGGAGAAACCTTAGAGGATAGAAATGTTGTTGAGAAGGTACTTAGGATTCTTCCTCCTAAATTTGATACCCTTGTTGTGACTATGGAAGAGAGAAAAGACATGACTTAAATTAGTCTAGATGAACTGCAAGATTCTTTCATTAATCATGAACAAAAAATAAGTAGGTCAAATATGTCATTAGAAAATGCATGTTCCACTCAGTTATCTATAAGCCATGGAAGAGGAAGGGGGATAACTAAATCTAAAGGTAGAGGAAGAAGTTCTGCTAGAGGCGGGCGCAATAGCAGTCCTAGAAATATTGGTGGAAGAAGTCAAAATCCAAATGGCAGTCAATCATGTAATCAAAGAATTGATAAACCAAATATTCAATGCCATTAATGTAAAAAGTATGTAAATTATGCATATGAATGCAAAAATAGATAGTATAATTAGAACAAGCAAGGACAAGATAAGTCAAAAAATGAAAATACTCCCTCCAGTCCTATATTCATGGCACATGTTGAAGCAATGCCTATAGTCTCCCAAGTTGAATGTAATTTTTCTCAATAAAGTCCATGAAACCTATGGTATTTATATTCATGCTGTAATAATCACATGATAGGAAACTTAGAATTGTTTTCTAGTTTAGATAAGTCAGTCCAAACTAAAGTTACACTTGGAACATATATCCAAGTCATTGTCTTAGGAAAATAAAGTATTAACATTTTAACTAAACAAGGAGAACACAAAGTTATGCTTGATGTATATTATGTTTCTTTTCTAAAACATAATTTGATGAGCACAAGACACTTTTTACAGAAAAGGATACAAGATCTACATGGAAGATAATCATTGTGTGATTATGAATAGATATCTAAGTAATCAGCTTATTGGTAGAATTTAGATCACAAGAAACAAAATGTTTCCATTGACATTGAATCTAGCCATGAAGAGAAAAAAAAATCAAGCTATCTATGACACAAAAAATGCATAATCTGGCACTGCTTGTACAATAGAATCTATGCGTCGTTCCAAGGAAGGAAAAACTAGTGTGTTGAGTCTCAAAGAAAAATAATATAATGGCACAGAGATGTAGACAACATTTCAGACAAAAGTGCATGATGATTCCTTGATATGGAATTTCATATTTTGGAATTTGAACTTTAGAGGTCTGAAGTTGCTACATACAATGGATATGGTGAAAGTATTTCCATTAATTGAAAAATCAGAAAGAATATGTGAAGGATGTATTTTGGAAAGAAACATAGACAATATTTTCCAGTTGGGAGGTCATACAAAGCAAAATATACACTATAAATAATACATTGATATATTTGTGGACTAATGAAAACAACATCTATAGGAGGTAGTACATATTTTATGACATTTATTGATGATTTATAAAAAAAAGACATGGATTTATTTCCTAAAACATAAATTTGACACATTGAGTTGTTTTCAGCAGTTTGAAGCTCTTGTGAAGAAGTAGAGTGGTTATTACATCAATGTTCTAAGATCTAACAGAAGAGTTCAATATGTTTCAAAAGCGTTTCAGAACTTGTGTAAAGTTCATGGCATCTACAAGCAATTCACTGTGCAATATACACCACAACAAAATGGTTTTGTAGAAAGGAAGAATCACACCATCATGGAAATGGCGTGTAGTATGTTGGCATCAAAACATTTCTAAAATGAGTATTGGGTTGAGGCAGTAGCAACTGCAATATACATTATGAACATATGTCTGACAAAGAGTGTGAAAAAAAAAGTTCTTGAAGAAGCATAGACAGGTACGAAGCATAATGTTGTGCACTTAAAAGTTTTTGGCATTTTCTCATACGCGCATGTTCTAGATGAGATCAGAAAGAAGCTGGATAATAAATGATAGAAACATATATTTGTTAGATATTTTGAAGATACAAAAGCATACAGACTGTATGATCCTATTGGAAGAAAAGTCATAATCAATCACAATGTTCAATTTGTGCACAATGAAGCATGAGATGGACGCATAGAAAGGACGGTTAGAATTATCGATGCTATGGAGCATGGTGACACAAAAGATCAAGTGGTTCAAACACCAAGTACAATTCAGTGCGCAATTCCTTGTATTCCTGGCACTGTGATACAAATACCAATACAAACTACTCTAGTAAGATCAACAGGTGTGCAGTCCACGCCTAGAGCACAACAAACTCCAACAAGTAGTCCAAGGATTTCTACATCTCCATATCCAACATTAGCAAGTATATTACTAAGAAAGACAAGAATTCTATGTGACATTTATAATGTTGACACAACAAATTTATTTTTAGTTTTTTCTTCGTTTTCACAAACAAATGATCCATTAATTTTTTAAGAAGATGTCAATGATGACATATTGGAACAAGCCATAGATGAATAAATAAAATGCATAGAGAATAGTAAGACATTGATATTGGTAGATGTACCTTAAAAAAAAGATGTGATAAGTGTCAAGTGGAACTATAAAACGAACCAAGATGCAGAAGGAAATGTGCAAAAGAAAAAATCAAGGTTAGTTACAAGAGGTTTTATGCAACAACCTGCAATTGATTTCAATGAAACATTTGTGTCTGTTGTGCGCATGGGCACAGTTAGAACTGTCTTGGCATTTGTTGCGTAGAACAAATGGTTTATTTTTCAAATGGATGTAAATCCAAAATTTTTTAATGGACATTTAGAGTAAGAAGTATATTTGGAACAACCACAAGGCTATGCGATTCCAGGAAAAGAAAACAAAGTATACAGATTGAAGAAGACACTGTATGGGTTAAAGCAAGCACCAAGAGCTTGGTACAGTCACGTAGATTCATATCTCACACATAATGTATTTCAGAGAAGTGATTGTGAGACAACATTGTACATAAAACCAAATCAATGAGGTAATATGTTAAATGTTTCTTATATGTAGATGATTTGATTTTTATAGGTGATTTTGGCATAAAAGAATTTAAGTCAGTCATGAAGGATGGATTTGAAATGACCGATTTGGGGCTTATGAGGTATTTTTTGGGTATTGAAGTTCACAAGTCCAAAGATGGTGTATTTATTTCACAATCTAAGTATCCGCGTGAAATTTTGAAAAGATTCAACATGATTAATTCTAAGGTAGCCCCAACACCTGTCATAACAATATTTAAATTAAGAATGGAAGATGAATGGTCCAGAATGGATCCCATACTTTTTAAAAGAATGCTAGGAAATCTTATGTACCCAACAACAACAAAGCCTGGTATTAAGTATGGAGTAAGCCTAATTTCAAGGTTCATGAAAACTCCAAAAGAATCCCATTAGAAGGCATGAAAATGGATTCTAAGATATGTAAATGGAACAAATGATTTTAGCATTATGTATTATAGGAAAATTACCTCTAGGTACGCATTTCACATGCATAGTATCATGAGAATCAAGGAAGAATCCTATTGAGACTTTTTATTTAGTAGAAGCTCAATACATCGCGGCTACAAGTGCATCTTGTCAATTTGTTTGGAAGAGAAGTGTGTCAAAATATTTGTAGTAGGTATAACAGGAACCAACTAAAATATTTTGTGACAACAATTCCTCCATCATGTTATCAAAGAATGATGTGTTTCACAAGAAAACCAAGCACATTGGTAGAAGGTATCATTTTATCATAGAATTACTGAACAAAAAATATATTTGTTTAGAATTTTGCAGGTCAAAAGAACAATTCATAGATATTTTCCCAAAATCTTTGGCAAGAGATGCATTTTAGAAACTATACAGATGTCAAGGATTCGACCCCAGAGTAACGGATGCTTGACATGACATGTCAATTTAAATTTTGATGTAAATTTTATTGGTAAAATCAACTACTTATATTTAAGGGGGAGCGTTGAAGATATTAATTAATAGTAGTGAGCTTACTCTATCTATCACGGAAAAGTCTCAAGCAAGAGTGTTAGTAGGAGATTATTTAATGAGACCATATTTTTCTTTCTTTGGCTCTTTTATGCAGATGAGAGTCACTAGAAATTTATTGTCGTCTTAATTGTTTTTAGTACTTTTACTTCTACAGTAAGTTTTGGTATTTATCTATATATGTAAGAGTCTCTAGTAAGCTGAGATATAAGCAACAATAGTAAGGAGTCAAGAATTTTAAGAGATCAAGCTCTTTGTTTTGTAAGTTGCATAAGTTATTTAGAAGTCGTTGGAGCAGAAGTTCATCTAGTTACTGTAATAATGCCCATAGCTCAAGTTTTCAATATGTGTGTTGATAAATTCATGTGTATTTATGAGTTTTTGTTGTGTTTGTGAGTATATTTAGTGGGCACGGCAAGTCTTGTAATAATTCCCATAGCTCAAGTTTTCAATATGTGTGTTGATAAATTCATGTGTATTTATGAGTTTTTGTTGTGCTTGTGAGTATATTTAGTGGGCACGGTAAGTCTTAACTTGGTGGCGCTATCGATCCGAGAGTAATATGGTCGAAGATCTAATTAGATCTAAAATGCATTGGAGGTTTATGCTTTATGTCAGGTTTCAAGAAAAGAGAACGCGATCCAAGGATTGGAATACAATATAGTGCACTTTTTCAAAGTGATTATCAAATGCCAAAGGTAATTCGTGTAATAAAAACATGGTTTTAACGGTGAAAGAGCACTATGAAAAAAAGTTGTCCCCATTATCGCATATGGAAGAGGAGGATGAAACCAATTTAAGAGAAACATCTTTAGAAATTATATATGACAAGAATGTTGATGATAGAGTTTCAAAGAGAAGGTTGTGATCCACAAGTTATAGTAGTGCTAGGATTCTAGTTGCAAATTTCCCTCAGTCAGTGGGTCAAAAATCCATCCCAATGTTTGAGAACTATGTTATTCACTTCAAGAAATTGTGTTTACTCTTTTATTTTGTTAAACGTTTTTTTAATGTTTGTCATCTGTGTGTAAATACTCGTTATTGTTTTACTCATATTAAAGGTTGTCTAAGCCTTTCTGACTCGACAATGCTCAAAGCGTATTCACTTAAAAGCAAGTTCATTCATCTATGAAAGAATCAGTGTTGTTAGGACAATATTATGGAGATTTAGAGACATATGAGGAAAATAACTATTTAAGCGAGTTTATTAACTATGATATTGTTGATATGCATAAAAGTGAAGACTACCTTCATGGTGAGGATTTCATCCCTGGATGGAACATAAAATCAACCATAAAAAACCCAACAAATCTAACAAACAAGAAGAAGTTGATCTATTTTGATTGAATAGATTTGCTTCACAAGCCTATAATTGGTAGAGTTTCAATAATTATAATTCAGAGAGTTTCTATGACAGACAAGAACAACTTCTCTTCCTTAATCGTTTTCTCAGGAAAAATTCAAACCCTGAAAGTTTAGGGTCCATGCTAGCATAATCTTGTAAAGGATACAACATTTATGGAAAACACTAGCCAAACTTAGTGTTCACTGTGAGGTGTAGATTATTTGCGTAAGGTGAATTTATTGATACAAAGATACATGTAACTCTATCAGATATGTAGAGAATATAAACATGGTGTTATCCTCATTTTCTAGGGATAACTAGGAGATCATGTCTCGAGGCCCACAGGTCCTAGACATGGAGTACTGAGAGCAGGATTGACCTAAGCATGGCCCTAGAGGACCCATCCTTCTTCTTCTTCGCCATATTTGTCCTGTCAGCATCAATGGCTTCCATCACCATCGACTTGGACTTGCATGAGAGAAGACTCTTTCTCCATGAGGTAATTGGTCCAAGTATCATGGTATGTGTCATGTTTGATCATTATAACTTTCTTATATACGCATCAGGTTCCTTACATTTCCGACTACTGCTTGGATCTTACACTAACCCACTTGACCATTGTTGGGGGGATTAACGGGATGTCCTAGAAAGCTAATATCCATGGGTTTTGGTTAGCCACCAGGGGGGGTTTGTAGAGCCATCGTCCACTCCCACCATTCTATCACTTTACATCTTATCTCCCATACATCCATCCCATTCCCCTAGTCCGGCCATTAGGATGACCTTTGAGGGTTACACTTTGTCCTGTGGGAAGAAGGGGATAAAGGCCCAGGGGGTAAAAGATAAAATCCATAGGAAATAAAACCTAGAGATGCTTCACCCAGGGATCCCCAAGAAGGCAATAAAAGGCCTCTCGATAAGAAACAAAAGGGACCCAAAGAAAACAACAAAAAAAAAAAACAAGACCTAACCAAGAGGATGGGAGGTCTCATCACAAGGCGACCCATTATGTTCATAGGAAACTAGTAGGATGACATTGCCATCATCTGGTCACCATGCCAGGGAAACGACCTTTGGTTGCATGGCCAAGGGAAAGGCGGTCTCATCACGAGCTAAACTTATCATTTCTGTGAAAATACCAGTGGGTAACACTGTCATCTCTGGTCACCACACCAGGGCAGTGTCCTCTGGTCAGACCTTGAAGAAAAAAGAAATAAAAAGCAATAAATAAAGAATAAAGGCAATAAAGGGGCTTGGAAAAAGTGCATCCATGACGGGTACAACTCACCTCCTACAAAGGCACCCATGGACAACACCTACCCTTGGTCTTCATTATGACTGGACAACCCTAGACCATATCACTTCATGAACATGGCTTGAATGATCTTATGTGGAAACTTTCCTTTTCTTATGGATACTGGCCCAATAGGTTATTCTATTTGTTTCTTCAACTTTGTATACTCGATCAGTGTAATGTCGTTGAGATCTTAAAGGATATGATAGGGGTTTCATGTGTGTATTTGATAAATTTAATCATGAAATATGATTGAAATTGCTATGATCCCGAGGACTGATGAGCCCATGGAGGGCTAAGTTTTTGATGTGCAGGACCATACCCGGCATACAGGTACCAGTGGACCGGTACACATGGGGATATGATTAGCTCGAACCTCCATGGGGTTGAAGATCCCATCAGATGGTTGTTGGGATGGCAGAGACAGGGCAACGTTATGATGAGCCATTGCACTACAAGAAAGAAGGACGTTCCACCCAGGACACTTTGGCAGAGGTCGACCTAGGGGGAATCACCCACTACAGATGGAATGTTTGCCTTTGATGGAAAGGACGTCACCTAGGAGAGTTGGACATTATCTAGAGTGTGTGGCAGTGTGCTAAGGTCATTTGGCACATGTGGTATCTTGGAGGAGCCCTAGAAGGGCCAGCGTTTGGTTTCTAGATGTTGTATTTTCCCAAAAAGGGCCAACGTCTCCCTCAGAATGGATTGACGTCCCTCTTTTTGCTCATATTATGACATTTTTTTTAGCAGTAAATTTAAAAACAATGTAAATCTTATAGTCAGCCTTGTCGGTTGTTTTAATGACCTAAATTTTAATTCGAAGGTCGTGGATTGGTATAAATAGAGGACATTTTTCCTCATTTTAAACATAAGAAAACTCACTCTCTTGTGAGAGATAACTTTTAGTCTTTTGCTTGGTATCTATGGTCTTGGAAGTGAGGCACAACTCTTGTTGGAGGATTCTTCTTGGCAATTATGGTGTTTCTCTCATGGAAGGTTTACAAATGGGTTTGATTAAGCATTTTTCATGATTTGTAAGTGAATTTTTCATACAAAACTTCTTAAATGAATGGTTGTAGGTTTAATTTCTTACATTGCTATATTATTGCTATTATATTGCTGAAATCTTGAAACCCTAGGTAGCAAGCACACAAGTAGGTCATTGCTATATGTCCCCATGCTTGAGAAACTTGTTTTATCCATTGATAAAGGAAGATATAGCCTAGTCATTGCTACACTTATCTCTCTTTTTTTGAGATAGCATTAAAGTATAGGTTGAATAGAGGAGACTACCTAGGCCTAGTTAATTCTACACCTAGGGTTTTAACCTTCTAGGGTTTGAAGAGCCTTGCTCTTGCAACACTTTTCTCCCTTAGACTTGTACTTTGAAGCTAGTCGTTTTTCCAAGAGTATTTAGAGAAAGAGGAAGGAGTATGAGGCCTTGCTTAAGAAACATCGGAATGAGCCTCCTTCCCTTAGGGTTTTGATTCTAGGGCCCTCCCATTGCAACACCATAGAACCTAGCCTTCTAGTCTCTAAATTTTAATCCTCCTGAGATTTTTCCCTTGCTTGTGAATACATATTACCCTAAGGCACTGGTATTCTTTCAACGTTGAGCTTGTTGTGCAAATTCATCTTTCAAACTTTCAAAATTTTGAAACCCTAACTAACCCTAACGCACTAACTAGGGCCGAAGTCATACCTGACGCAACAAGCCCTCTAACTTTGAAATTAATGATGACGTCATGCCTTATTTGAACTATTGTTGATAGAAAACACTATTGGCTTGGTCATCTTGTGATAGACATTGATGAATTGGTAAGTTTCATTGGCTAATTAGCAAAATGTTGACCTTCTTTGTCTATTATATTGCTTAATCATACTAACCCTAAAGGAAGATGATGTCATCCCTAGGATATTGAGGCAGCAACCTCTTGTATATGAGCAACTAATGACTTTTAATGAATTGATTTAATTCAAGGATTGATGCCATATTATCCTAGTGTTTATTGACAAGTAACAGTATATAACTATTGTCATTATTGCAATCATTGACTTCGTCAATAATTACAGCTATATATGCTCATATACATTAAATTTTGATAGTCATTGATTTATGAAGTATTAACCACTATTGCATGTACTAGTTTCATTGTTGTCTTGTCTCGCAAGCAGGTGCCTTTTTCGTGGTTATTCTTTACTTGACTATCTTCTGGATAGTAGTCTGTGAAGGGGAAACTTTCCTTAATCCTTTGAGCCCTTTTCCTTTCAAACCCCATATTGCCAGGGAGGTCTTCCTTAGGCTTAGCCACCATAAATGGAAAGGACCTCCCCATTGTGGTGACATTGGGTGGGGTAGGTCCCTGTTACGTGAGTTTGACCCTTATCCTCTAGTCTATGACCTAAACTACAAACTGAGCGATAACATTTTGGCGTCATTGACAGGGAACACTGAGTCAATCTTCCTTAACGAAAAATATTTCGGTAAGCCTTGCCTCAAAGACCTTTTCTCTTACAAGCTTACCTGGCAACTCCACTAGACTTTATTCCCCTATTCGTTGATAGTTTAAGGAAAACTATCTGGTGACTCCACTAAATTTTCTTAGGGTGCCACATTACCTTCGGTGATATTTTCAAGATATGTTATCATGGCACACTAGGAACAAATGTATCCATGTATTGATTTTAGAAGTTTTCAAGGATACCCAAATTACTTTGATACAGAATGACTAGACAACTCTCCAATGTTTTTGGGCCTCCCAGCTCCTCATATAGTAAATTTCTTGGAGTATTTGAGTGAGATAAAGTTGGGAGGAGAGGATGCTATTATAAGATTGTTTTTTCTCACCCTGCCATCCTACTTACAAAAACATTTTAAGAGTTGTTGCAAGGACATGGGTATATCATCTTTCATACACCTCATCAGTAAGTTTATAGACCTTACTAAGCCAGATTGCTAAACGTATGAAGATGTCCTTGAAAACCTCATGGTAACCCTACACCACAAAGGATTCAACACTGAGATTGTAGAAGATCTCAGGAGAGCTTATCATGATCAATACCAAGAATCCGTTGATATATGAGATGAGGTTTATGAAGACCATTATAAACCCTTTGAAGAGGAGCAAGACCTCTCCCATAATCCAATAGAATGTAACGAAGATATAACCAGAAAGGTGAATTATGAGGATGAAGTACCAGTAATCACTCCTCAATCTGATGAAGCTCTTCAAGATCCTGTCACTCCTGCACAAGATGAAGAAAATGAGGTAAGTCATTTTGATTCTTTTGATGATACCTTATTCTATGACTCAGAGAATGAAGAAGGAATGGAACCCTTGGACGAGCTATATTCCCTATGTCTCAAGGCTGAAGATGTAGAGGTAGATATTCCATCTAATGATGCTAACCAAATACTTGAAGCTCTTTCACAGGAAGGATTAAGCGAGGAAAATTGTTCCCCCTTCCAAGTTTTTAGTGGTTCTTTGCCTTATGACATAGAGAGTGGAGAAGTATTGGATGTTTTGACTCCTCCATGTTATGATATTGATACTGACATAGCTGATTTTGATGAGTTCCTACATGTTGGGAGATGTAGGTGGGATGCATTTGGCTATAATATAGATCCCATCGATGACATAAAGAGTCATCTTCGGATGTTGCCCTTACAGTTACCACAACATATTACTTTTGACTAGTGGCAACAAGGAGATGAGGTTTTTACCCGTACCTTCCAAAGGACCAAGGATGACCCAGTACCGTATTTTACTGATGATTTTCGGTCATACCTTGAGGACTTTGATGACTGTTCTTCTGAGCATTTGGACTCATTTTGTGAAGATTATTGTCAATCGCCTACCTGCTCAGATTTTGATACAAGTCAGAACATTGTTTACCTAAGGAAAGCCTCTCATGGATTTTCACACCAGCCACCTGTTGTTACTTTACCGTGCCTATCCATTAAAGGTGTGCTTGTGAAGTATATTTTTAATGTTGAGTTTCCTTTTAGGCAAACCCTGCACTCTGAAGGTTCGTTGGGTACTGTTTGTTTCAGTCAGTTTTTCAACATTCCCTTTTTAGTTTGCCAGTCATCTGCAAGATCTTTGTTGATCTCTTCTTTGACTTCAGAGCATGAGGATGTCCTAGGTAACCAGTTTGCAGGTCCTTTGAGTCATTTTTCTAAACCTTGCATTTTTCATGACCCTTTCTTGAAGTGGATTGAGTACTTTCCATAGAGATGGACTTGGCAGGATTTTATCCCTCCCACCCACCTCCATGACTTAGATTCTGACTTTTCTGATGATATGATATACATTGTAACTCATGAAATTTTTGTGCTTGACTTATCACTGTTCTGGTTTATGACAAAGCACAAAGGCAGGTATCAAGGAACGTTACTGGATTGGCTTCATTGGTTGTTTGACTACACCAAGCATCCAACCAACAGGTAAGTATAGGTAAGTATTTCACTTTCTGTTCGCATCTATGATTACTGCATGTAAATATATTATATTTTGTAAGGTGTCAATACCACCCTATCTTTGTTGCTAATGTTTCTTTTCAAGTGTGAGCAGGTCTGCAGGTTTATGGCAAAGATGTTGAGGTTCTCATGCGCTCTACAGTGAGCACATGTCCCCGAGTTGGAGCCAGATGTTATCCCCGTTTTCTAGGGATAACTAGGAGATCATGTCTCGAGGCCCACAGGTCCTAAACATGGAGTACCGAGAGCAGGATTGACCTGAGCATGGCCCTGGAGGGCCCATCCTTCTTCTTCTTCACCAGATTTTTCCTCTCAGCAGCAATGACTTCCATCACCATTGGCTTGGACTTGCATCAGAGAAGACTCTTGCTCCATGAGGTAATTGGTCCAAGTATCATGGTATGTGTCATGTTTGATCATTATAACATTCTTATATATGCATCAGGTTCCTTACATTTCTGACGATTGCTTGGATCTTACACTAACCCACTTGACCATTGTTGGGGGGATTAACGGGATGCCCTAGCAAGCTGATATCCATGGGTTTTGGTTAGCCACCAGGGGGGATTTGCAGAACCATCGTCCAGTCCCACCATTCTATCACTTTACATCTTATCTCCCATACATCCATCCCATTCCCCTAGTCTGACCATTAGGATGACCTTTGAGGGTTACACTTTTTCCTATGGGAAGAAGGGACTAAATGCCTAGAGGGTAAAAGCAGCTGGTAAAAGATAAAATCCATAGGAAATAAAACCTAGAGATTCTTCACCCAAGGATCCCCGAGAAGGAAATAAAAGGCCTGACGATAAGAAACAAAAGGGACCCGAATAAAATAACAAAAAAAAAAAAGACGTAACCAAGAGGATGGGAGGTCTCATCATGAGCCGACCCATTATGTTCATAGGTATCTAGCAGTATGACATTGCCATCATCTAGTCACCACACCAGGGCAATGACCTTTGGTTGCATGGCCAAGGGAAAGGGGGTCTCATCATGAGCCAACCTTATCATTTCTGCGAAAATACCATTGGGTAACACTGTCAGCTCTGGTCACCATGCCAAGACAGTGTCCTCTGGTCAGACCTTGAAGAAAAAAGGAAGAAAAAGCAATAAATAAAGAATAAAGGCAATAAAGGGGCTTCGAAAAAGTGCATCCATGACGGGTACAACTCACCTCCTACAAAGGCACCCACAGACAACACCTACCCCTGTTCTTCACTATGAATGGACATCCCTAGACCATATCACTTCATGAACATGGCTTGAATGATCTTCTGTGGAAAATTTCCTCTTCTTATAGATACTGGCCCAATAGGTTATTCTGTTTGTTTTTTCAACTTTGTATAGTAGATCAATGTAATGTCTTTGAGATTTTAAAGGATATGCTAGGGATTTCATGCGTGTATTTGATAAATTTAATGATGAAATACGATTGGCATTGCTATGATCCTGAGGACTGATGAGCCCATGGAGGGCAAAGCTTTTGATGTGAAGGACCATACCCGGTGGATAGGTACCAGTGGACCGGTACACATGGGGATATGATTAGCTCGGACCTCCATGGGGCTGAAGAGCCCATCATATGGTTGTTGGGATGGTAGAGACAGGGAAACGTTATGATGAGCCATTGCACGAGAAGAAAGAAGGACGTTCCACCCAGGACACTTTGGCAGAGCCCGGCCTAGGGGGAATCACCCAATGTAGATGGAACGTTTGCCTTTGATGGACAGGACATCACCTGGGAGAGCTGGACATTGTCTGGAGTGTGTGGTAGTGTGTTGAGGTCATTTGGCACGTGTGGCATCTTGGAGGATCCCTAGAAGGGCCAACGTTTAGTTTCTGGATGTTGTATTTGCTCAAAAAGGGCCAATGTCTCCCTCAGAAGGGATTGACGTCCCTCTTTTTTCATATATTATAACATTTATTTTAGCAATAAATGTAAAAACAATGTAAATCTTATAGTCATCCTTGTCGGCTGTTTTAATGACCTAAATTTTAATTCAAAGGTCATGGATTGGTATAAATAGAGGACGTTTTTCCTCATTTTAAACATAACAAAACTCACTCTCTTGTGAGAGGTAACTTTTAGTCTTTTGCTTGGTATCTTTGGTCTTGGAAGTGAGGTGCAACTCTTGTTGGAGGATTCTCGTGGAAGGTTTACAACTAGGGTTTCATTAAGCATTCGTCATGATTTGTAAGTGAATTTTTCATGCAAAACTTCTTAAATGAATGGTTGTAGGTTTAATTTCTTACATTGTTATATTATTGCTATTATATTGCTGAAATATTGAAACCCTAGGTAGCAAGCACACAAGTAGGTCATTTCCATATGTCCCCATGCTTGAGAAACTTGTTTTAGCCATTGATAAAGGAAGATATAACCTAGTCGTTGCTACACTTATCTCTCTTTCGAGTTAGCATTAAAGTATAGGTTGAATACACGAGACGTGCTAGGCCTAGTTAATTATACACCTAGGGTTTTAACCTTCTAGGGTTTGAAGAGCGTTGTTCGCGCAACACTTTTCTCCCTTAGACTTGTACTTTGAAGATAGCCATTTTTCCAAGAGTATTGAGAGAAAGAGGAAGGAGCATGAGGCCTTGCTTAAGCAACACCGGAATGAGCCTCCTTCCCTTAGGGTTTTGATTCTAGGGCCTTGCCATTGCAGCACCATAGAACCTAACCTTCTAGTCTCTAAATTTTAATCCTTTTGAGATTTTACTCTTCCTTTTGACTCCATATTACCCTAAGGCACTGTCATTCTTTCAATGTTGAGCTTGTTGTGCAAATTCATCTTTCAAACTTTCAAAATTTTGAAACCCTAACTAACCCTAACACACTAACTAGGGATGACATCATACCTGACACAACAAGCCCTCTAACTCAACAATTAATGATGACTTCATGCCTTCTTTGAACTACTGTTTATAGAAAAGACTGTTGGCTTGGTCATCTTGTGATAGACATTGATGAATTGGTAATTTTCATTGGCTAATTAACAAAACGTTGACCTTCTTTGTCTATTATATATCTTAATCATACTAACCCTAAAGGAAGCTGACGTCATCCCTAGGATATTGACGCAACAACCTCTTGTATATTAGCAACTAATGACTTTTAATGCATTGATTTAATGCAAGGATTTATGCCATATTATCCTGGTGTTTATTGACAAGTAACACTATATAGCTATTGTCATTATTGCAATCATTGACTTCGTCAATAATTACTACTCTATATGCTCATATACATTAAATTTTGACAGTCATTGATTTATGAAGTATTAACCACTATTGCATGTACTAGTTTCATTGTTGTCTTGTCTCGCAAGCAGGTGCCTTTTCCGTGGTTATTCTTTACTTGACTATCTTCTGGGTGGTAATCTGTGAAGGGGAAACTTTCCTTAATCCTTTGATCCCTTTTCCTTTCAAACCCCAGATTGTCGGGGACGTCTCCCTTGGGCTTAGCCACCCTAAATAGAAAGGACCTCCCCATTGTGGTGACATTGGATGGGGTACGTCCCTGTTACACCAGTTTGACCGTTATCCTCTAGTCTATGACCTAAACTACAAACTGAGCGATAACACACGGTATATGCAGTACGTAATGACTGAAATGCTATGTCTATATCAGATATGTAGAGAGTATAAACACGATGTATGGATTACAGAACGACTGAAAAGCTATCTATTGGAACTTTTCTCAAGAGGAATAAGCTCTTCCATAGATGGTATGTTTCTTAAATTGTTTCCATTGCACATCATAATTAAAATGTTGTTTTGACATATCCATGTATATTTGTGGTCATTATAAGATTTCCTTTTAAGTAAGTAGGGAGAAATATTAAACATTTTTATGTACTTTAGGGTTGAGAATGTCCTGGAAATGTTTTAGTCCCTATAAAGATCAGGAGAACATCTTTGTAAAATTTCCATGTACTGTTTGTTGAATTCATTTCATATCATTTCTTATTCATTCTGGTTGCAGGACCTATGATTCAATTTAGAAAGGCTTCATCCCTAGCCACAGTTTGAAGGTGAAGCAATGGAGCGATTTTCGTCTCTCCTGCTAAAACACCATAGCCAAATCTAATATCCCGAAACATCTACAGAAGGGAGAGATTGCAAAAATAAGACCTAAGACGATGAGTAAAGGTTAAGCATGTGAAGCACTTACAATATCACAAGTTCATCTCAAAACGTCTAATTTGAATCTTGAAGAATTACATAACTTCAGTTTCACATTTTTTTAACTCTTTTAATATTTATATAAAGGTGAGAATCATGTAAATTTTATAATATTATAAAAAAAAATTCTTAATATTTAGATTTTTAATGTTAATATAAGTTTAAGTTTTAATTTAAGAATGTTTCAAAAATTGATTATTTATTAAAAAATGATTCCCCATTATTTATATCTATGAATTTAAATATTACATAAAAATAATTTTACAAGTTAGTAGAAATAAAGGGCATTTGTTGTTATGTCTACTAAAATAAGGACAATGCACTTAACACCATATTACATCTACTAAAATAAGGACAATGCACTTAACACCATAGTAATAAAAAGTATATAAGTTGTGATATATACTATTAGATTTGAAATGTTTTATATCATAGAGTGTATATCTCAATCTATGTAGCATTTATTACTCTATTAAAAAGTGCATATTGTTTTCAATATATCATTCCATTTAAATACTTTTTAAATTGAATGATATATATCTTAGCATATATAAATTAAATGTATTAAATATACAAATAATATCTATGTATTTAATACTTTGTTATTAAGATGTCTTTTCAAATTAGATTTTTTTATTCCATTTTTATGTCATAATATGTTTTTAATATTTTGATAACAGATTAATAATTAAATAATTTTTTAGGTAAATATTTATCAATAAAACAAATTTATTGTAAAAAGACTGAAATTTTGATTTTTTTTTGGTTGTGTTAAATGTTACCTAAAACTACACTGTTAGTACAGTTAGTACACTGCTGTAAATAATTTCCAGCTTGGAAAAAAGGAAAAAAGTAGGTGGGAAAATTCAAACCATTTTGTTATAAAAAAAAAGCTAATAATCATGATTTTTAAAACTGATTATGAATTACAAGTGCAAAGATATCTATTTAAAGTATTTATGTTTAGAAGTGATCAAAATTAATAAAAAAGAATATTGATAATGAAAATGTTTTGAATTATTATGGGAAATAATTTAATTTTAATAAACAGAATGTTTTGAACTATTATAAAAAATAATTTAATTTTATTTAAAGAGATGATGTGGATTAAATATTATTAAAAAATATAATTAAAATTAAATAAATAAATTTAATATTTAATTTTTTTTTTCTTTTCTTTATGTGTAAACCTCAATTACTAAAATACCATAGCATAGTTACAAGCTTAAGTTTGCATTTACTTTTACTTTTATCATTAGCTTCAAATAAAGCTTTGGTTTCAACCACATATCTACTTTTAGTCATCATAATCTTTAAGAATACTAACATTCAATGATCTAAAAGAAGACGCGCGTTAAGGTTTGATGTCATGGATATTAATGAGCAAATTTTATTTTAGCGCTTTATGTCGCCTTATTTCAGCCGTTTCTTTGACGCAAGCGACGCCAAGAAACCTCTTTCACAATGCACTCTTTCACACTGCAGAAATATATAAAAGGCACCTCTTTCACACTGCAGAAATATATAAAATGCCGATTACGATTAGTAAGACACCGGCAGGAAAATTCAGAAGGTGTTATGGAATACGTAACATCTCGGTTAATTGTGTAGCTGTTTTATGAAATGGTTTTTAAGGGAATTATTATTTTTTGTTGTTCAAAATCTATTTTTGAATGTAAAAACAGATTCAACATACTGGAACACTCTCATTACATAAGAATAATCATTCATATCTACAAATCTAACTATTTCTAAGAAAATTTTGAACAAATGACACCAAAAAAATCATCATAAAACATTTATCCTACAACATTTAAAATAAGCCTTAATCATTAAGTTATTACAAATAAACATGTACATCATTTATCATTTATTCCGAGTATGTATGTATGCTGGCCAACACTTCGAGGAAATGTATTAGGGTTTGCAAAAAGTATAAATAGTTGCATATTAGGGTTTGCAAAAAGTATAAATAGTTGCATAACGTGCTTCAATTTTCAATGAGTCTATATTAGCTATCAAAATTAATCCTTTTTAGCATTTTTAAGTGTTTCAAAGTTATTCTAAAAGATAATTCAAAAAACATTTTTAAAAAGATTTTGAAATCACTTGTCATTCATGTCATTTATGAAAGACAACGAATATTATAAAATATCAAAAGAAGGGTTAGATTTTCAATAACCCATTAATGTCCTCACCTAAAATGCTTAGTTGATCAAAGAGCATTGGTTCATCACCATATACTTACCTTTGGAATCTAAAGAGTAAAATCATATATGTTTTAGTTGGCTCTTATCTATTACCTAATACAATGCACCTTGTTAAATCCATCACATAGCTTACACATAGATAAATATTCTACCATCCTATTGACATATTTTATGTGTCACTTAATGAAGCTTTACTAAAAATATTAGACACATTGTCTTTGTGAATCCCCACTTGAATTCATGTGTTATGAGCATTGTCGATACTTGTCAATATAGGAATTACTTCATGTTTTCCATAGTGTCATTTCATTTGTTATCTTCTTCTTGTTCCTAGAAACATTGGCTTCCCCTTGCCTCATCTCAAACAAAAAATCAAGCAGATGTATCTTCTTCTTGTTCCAAGCAACTTTTTTTAACTTGGTTGGGATTCTTAAGAAAGCTAGGGAGAAGGTAACACAATTTTTATGTTCATCAAACTTATGCATTAGGATTATTCTCTAGCATCGGAGTCTTTCATGCATTTTCACATGGTTTTAAAGATAAAGTGAACAATCAATATCCTTAATAGAAATTAACATAGTTGGTGATTTTACTGGCTAATTCCATTTAGTTATGTGTTTCCATGGATCTTGGGAAGCTGCAAAACATAAACATCTTATCTTAAATCATTATCAATGGAAACACTCATGCTAGATTGTCATGTTCCTAGAGACCTATAATGTAAGTATGGTCTTTTCATTACTTTTATAGTATGTAGATAGAATTACCACACTTCAACAAAGACCTCAAGATCTATTACAATTTTTTGTTTTTAATTAGATCTAAAATGAGCATGAATCCCATGGTTAAGAAAGATAGATAGATGCATTTCTGGTGCATCATATGAATACATAGACTACATGCTTAGGCTGATATTGGTGTTCACAAAAAAGTTTGATGTTGTGATGTGTCTAAAGGTTTATATTGGAATTTTGAACTTAAGTGGGGAGAATGACAACCATCCTCCTTCAAGATAAACCCATTTGACAACTTATCTATGTGGTTGTTCATTAAATTTTAACATTTTAAATAACTGGAAGGGCAATATTTTATTTAATTTATTTCTTTTGAAATGTGTACCTACTTTAATCTTGTCAATTGAAGTACATATATTTTTCAACTTTGTCCTTCAACTTGCAATTCAAAATAAAAATGGTTCTTCAAATTTGATCACTAACAGACATATAACTTGTTATTTGGACACATGATCTCCATATTATATAATAAATCACTTCATATTGATGTGGATCTCGATCTTCTTATTCATTTTTTGGATGAGATAAGACAACTTAAATTAGAATGTACAATTAATCAACTAGTTTCATTGTATCCGTGGGAGAGACAAATATGTGTGCATGAGAGAAAAATATTGAGTCAGGGATTAAGCCCTATCCAGGCTGCTGGTTGTATTTATTGAACAATAAGAATGTCATTTCCATTGTCCCGTGGATGTTTTCCTCATGAGGTGAAAGAGGGTTTTACCATGTAAATAATGTTGTCTGTGTATGTTTTATCTCCGATTTTATGTTGTGTGTTTATGATCTATGTGGGTAAACAGTTTAACAAATGGTATCATGGTGATGTCGGAGGCCGCAGAGAACGAGATCGCTGGAGAAGAGTTATCACCTTGTCTACCGAGCTCTGTGAGAGAAAATTTTCATGGGTCTATCACTGCGTGAGGAGAAATATTACAATGCGGAGGCCGCAGAGAACCAGATCGCTGGAGAAGAGTTATCACCTTGTCTACCGAGCTCTGGGAGAGAAAATTTTCATGGGTCTATCACTGCGTGAGGAGAAATATTACAATGCAATAGGGGAGTGCCGTCGTTTTAGTTCAGCGTTGGTCGCTCTGCCTACAGGGAGCGCTGATATTTACTTCAGCGTTGAGTTATCCGCCTAAGGAAGCACCGATCTAATTTATTGTTGTGGGGAACGTTGCTTCCAATCTAGTGTTGGGCTTGTCTAGTTGAGGGAGCGCCAATTTCAAGGAACACTTTGAAATTTCAGGTTTTTTACTTCACCGCTGGCATATATGCTCGAACGAAGCACACTTTATTCATCGTGAGGAGTGGAAAAGGAGAGTGGATAAATGATTAGGTTGTATGGATTCATGGAGGTGGATATGGATCAGGAGTTTTGTGAACACTAGCACGAAAGGGAGCCTAGGTCGAGTGGTGGTTTCTAAAAGCCGAGCTCGAGTTGAGAAGAGTCATGGTGGTTTGTGCGCCTCTAGGAGGAGAATTATTGCTTGAGGTTTACACAGGCTTGGAGAAGTTGATATGCGGTTGCATGATCAGGAAGCCTGAAGAGGTATACTCGGTGCCTTTCTCATTAGCAAATATATGGCGATTAAACATATTAGCAAATTAAAAAACATAGTGAGGTGTCTTCAATTGAATGTATTCCCGAGAATAGAGCTAGTGTCTATGGCTGGTTGCATGATCAGGAAGCCTCAAGAGGTATACTCGGTGCCTTTCTCATTAACAAATATATGGCGATTAAACATATTAGCAAATTAAAAAACATAGTGAGGTGTCTTCAATTGAATGTATTCCCGAGAATAGAGCTAGTGTCTATGGCTCGTGCTGCTATTTTTTGGGGTGGTCGAAAACAAAGAAAATTGTAGCGGCTGGTAAAATGGGAATCGATCCGGTCTCTGAGAGAATCTTCTGATAGATTTGATGGTAGGTGCAGTTGTGCAAGACATGGTTGCAAGCTGTTTTGAAATAGTTACGAAGGAAGATTAGTTGGTAGTTATCAAACAAGCTACTTATTTAAATTGTACGTGAGACTAGCTTTGCCAGGGAAAGCATTTGAAGGTCTTCCTTGCATTGGATGTGGATGCGATAGAACTAGAATCACTGTTGAGGTTGTTAAATATTGTATGTATGTGTAGTGAAGAAACAACATAATAATCAGCGGCCACGACCATCTGATAGCAGTAGAATCATTGTTGAGGTTGTTGCATATTGTATGTATGTGTAGTAAAGAAACCACATAATACTCAATGACTACCACCAACATTATTGTGTACGGTATTTTAAAACATGTACCATGCATAATGAAATTTGTCAGCCATACGAACTTATAGATTAATTATTTACTCGGTCTTTACAAGATTCTGGTGTGATTATCTCTTCTTCAAGACACCGTTAAAGGGGTGTAAGAGATAGTATTCATATCTGGTTTTGGCTGAGTTTACACCCAGTTGGGGCTTGCTACTGGATGTTTCCCTATTGTGGATTCACTAGCGTAGACCCTGCATGGAGCCAAGAATATATTAGCAAAAAACATTACAGGATGATGCAAACAAGTGTTGAGTGCCAAGGAAGGGCTAGAGTTGGACTGGTGAAGGGTCATGTGGTAATATCACAGATGAACTGTAATATCACAGATGAAAAAAACGACGTGGAATTATTCATCTCATTGACATTATAGATATACCTCCCTATGTTAATCTTCGTGATTTTATTTTTTAAAGGGTGCATGTATAAAATGTGTTCCATACACATTTTGTAAAGGCATCCTGGCTTGCTTAAATTATGTATTAAAGTATATGTATGATTGACTTCGGGAAGACTTCAATTAAATTTAAGTTATAATGTATTGGTGTCATTTGTAAGTGTGAGTAAATGGCAATGGAAATAAAAATGGTAAACGGTGAAGGGATGATGGTAAAATCAGTGTGAGTGAAATTTTATTTTTTGATGGAGCCCTCGTAAAATTTATTCTCTTGGAGAATAAGTTTGCAAAGATGTCAGATCTAATCCAATGGTATCACTTTCTTATTTGAAGATGCACTCTTGAAGGAAGAGGCCATGCATGTTGAAAGAGAGAGAGGAGTTGAAGGCTCGGGTTGTCTATGCGTGGAGTAGATTTATGTTTATGGAAGCATGCCGAGATCTATTCACATGGAGGAAAGGTGCTTAAGAAATTGAAGATATTTTTGTGACAGCTTTACGATCAAGAACCCAGAGACAAAAGTGTTGGTAAATGGAAGCAATCACGGTAAAGGTAATGGTAAAGTTACCATGTGAACATTTTCTTTTGGAGTTGTATTTGTTTGTTATATGTAATTGGGCATATTGTTGTAAGACCTGGTTAGTCATGTTTTGTTAAGTAGCCTATAAAAGTTTAGACATAGATTTAGTTAGACTAAAAAAGGGTGGGGGCATGAGTCATCAATTAAAAACTTGTACATAGACCTATTGTAATATACTCCAAATTTGACATAAATATTTTTTTTCTATGACACACTAAGATCTTTTTAGCTTAATAACTTTATAACGAAGAGGTGGTAATGTTCATTCTGATTGATTGTGGATCTATAATTTATTTGCCACACGATGACAATCCTATGCTGGACCAAATAAACTTAATAAGAGAAAACCTCTAAGGTCCTATCACTGTTCTTCAACACATATTTAAACTATATCTATTTATATAGTGGTTTATAAATATATATAGGACTTGTAGTCCTAAGTCTCCCTTAACACATGATTTCTTATGTTGGAACGCAAGGCTTTATCATTTCGTCTAAAAGGGAAAACGTTGTCAGGAGTTACACCCTAGTTAGAATGTACATGGCATAAGAACGAGTTGATAACATCCTTCGAAGCGTCTAAGTCATTAAACGGGGTTTCCTTGTGAATTCCTTCATGGTTACAGTTTCTTGTCATTAAGCTTAACCGGGTCAAAATATGTGATACATTCTCTTAAATATTGAATGACGATTCTGGTCATGAGTATTCAGAAAGTTATGTTTAATCATGGTGAGTCTGTCTCTTGATTTTCGAGCACTGAATTACTGTTTAGAAAAGAAGTAATGGAATCTAGACAACTCGACTATGTTTATTCCATTTGACTGTTCCGGCACTAAAAGGTTTCCCAGAATTTAACTTATATCGATAGAGTCAATGGTACTCTTCTATTTTTATTGTACTTGATTTATATTGAAAGGAAATTATTGGTCTCCTACAACTAGCATTTCACTTACAATTGTGGTTACATGTCTGTCAGAAAACTTTTTTTTTCTCATAGTATAGGAACGTATCTATATTTATATTCTTTCTGGTATAGACATTCAAATATTATTTTTCCCCTATAATGTCTGCACAGATTGCCAACAATAAATAGGCATGTGTTTTCCTTGTGTGATGTAATTATATCATGGAAGGAGTAGCGTTCTGTATTAGTTTAATTCCATATGATGCGGGCAAACAGAGGCCTCAGGTAAAATTATAACTATGAGATTTATTTACAGAAATATAAATACCCATATATAAACTTCGTTTCAATTCCATTTATACATAGATAGTTCTACACAAGGAACTTCGAAGCACTAGAAATTACCCTACAACTACTTATGTATAATAGTAATCTAGTTGACAGAAATAATTGTTAACCATACTTCAACTGTCATGACAAAAAAAAAGCAAATTCTAGCATTCGTTCATAATTTAATCCAACCATAAGGAGTCACTCAGAATTAGATTTTTAAGGTGTATTGTCAGTTTTTATGCTTCATACACTAGAATAGATTTCACCCAGGTTATTATATCAATTCAGAATTAATAGACGCAGTGATTTAATCATTCAACAGAGATGGGAAATGTTTCAATTCAGAATTAACAAATGCACTACTTCAACTATATAATCATTCAAATAGAGAAGGAGCAGGTCAACAGATCTCAACCAGTTCGCGGAAAGACAAAGGGAACAACCGCGTTCCTCCCAACCGTAGAAAATGGTAGCCAAATCACTTGATCTGTTCACCCCCTAGCCTGACCATGAATCCATGAGGGCTAACTCAAAACTCCTCCTCAACAAATTCCTTTCAACTTACACAATATTCTCCTTGCCTCACACTTAGCAAGTAGTTTCCATAACAACAAACAATCTGTAATATTCCTTAGCATACTAGGTAGTGTCCTCCTTCCTCACATTGCTATATATCAAAACCAAAAATGCCTACGTCTTTTTCCCTCTTGGGAATTTTAGCAGCTTTCCAAATCCCTGATTTTCAGGGTTACCAATGGACAAATTCCTGATTTGACACTTGTAACAATTCCTCCTACAATAAATATAAAATATTTTGTTTCATATAAGTGTCATAGTCAAGTAGTTAGTTGGGTCAAATCAGAGCTCTTCACAATAGTCAAAATCATTAATTACAATTAACCAAATTCAAAATTCAAAATATCCATAAATGGCAAAAAAATTTCAATTTCGAATTTACCAAAAACGGAATAAATTTCCTAATAAATTTTAAATTCAAAAATAATTTATTTATGGAGATGTTACATCCTTTACCGCTTCAATAAAACACTATCCTCAGTGTTCATTCCTTGGAACATGATTGGATGAGATTTCCGCAAATCTCCCTCCAACTCCCAAGTGGCCTCCTTAGGGCTAAAGTGCTTCCATTGCACCTTTACTTGAGTGAAGGCTCTATTCCGAAGTGTTATTTTGCTCCAGTCCATAATACACAGGGGTTCTGCCTGGAAATCTCCTCCCGGTTCCACCTACACCAAGTTCCAATCGATCATATGAGTAGGGTCATGAACATAATTCTTTAACAAAGAAAGATGGAATACATTATGAGTTTTTAAATTGGCATGAAGTGCAAGTTGCTATTCTACGGGTCCAATTTGATCTAGTATCTCGAAGGGCCCACAAAACCTGGCTGTGAACTTGGCACAATTCCCTAGATTTAATGAACTATTCTGGGCTTTGACTTTTAAGTAAACATGATTTCCCACTTGAAATTCCAAGTGTCTTCTTTTCTGGTCTGCATAAATTTTATGTCTGTCTTGTGCCGCCTTTAAGTTTTGTTGTACCTTTATTATCATACTTTCCATTTCCTGGAGCATCTCTGGTCCAACCATGAGTCTGTCAACGAGGTTATGCCAACTAATTGGAGTCGTACACTTTCTTCCATACAGTACCTCGAAGGGACTCAATTTGGTCGAATTTTGGTATCCATTGTTATATGCAAACTCTACCAAGTGTAGGTAGTCTTCCCACTTGTTTAGTTTTGTTCTTACGTACACATGGAGCATATATTCTACGATTTGATTTGTTCGTTCAGTCTGTCCATCCATTTCTGGATGATAACTCATGCTAAAATTCAAATTAGTATTTATCCTTGCAAACAATTCTTTCAAGAAGGCAGATGCAAATTTTACATATCTATCTGAAATCACCATTTTAGAAATCCCATGTAGTCTAAAAATTTATTTCACGAATATTTCAGTGATGTTAATAGCTTTAAAAGTACACTTTACAAGAATATAGTGTGCAAACTTATTAAGCTTATCAATTACCACCATAATAGAATCATTTTGTTACTGAGTTTTAGGAAAACTTGTAATAAAGTCCAACGATATGGTCTCCCATTTCCATTCGAGTATTGGCAAGGGTTGTAATAGGCTGATTGGATGCTGGTGTTCGGCCTTTGCCTGCTGAAAATCTTGACACTTAGCCAAGTATTCTGCTGTTTCGCCCTTCATATTCGACCAATAAAATAATTTCCTAAGTGTTTTTATCATTTTCTGGTATCCTGGATGACCAAAATATGGTTTCTTATGCACTTCATCCCAAACTGTTATCTTCAAATACGTCGAATCTGGTCTGTAAAGTTTGTTTTTAAATCGTAATAGACCATTTTTATCGATACCCAGATCTGGTTTGTCTAAGTTTTCCATCGTATTTTGTAATTTTTCCACCAAGTTAGTGTAGTTTTCGTCGTTAATACCTGCAGTCTTTATTCTCTATTCCAAATCACTTTTTTCCCTGCTTACATTTATCTCAAACAACCCATGAACTCTTTTTCTTAAAGAATCTACTACTTTATTTTCCTTACCCTTGATATGTCTTACCTCAAAGTCAAATTCTATCAAGAAGGCTAGCCACCTTGCTTGCCTTGCATTAAGATTCGACTGACTAAACAAATATTTCACACCGCTATTATCTGTCAATAATAGAAACTTCCTACCCATTATGTAGTGTCGCCACATTTTTAAGGCGTGCATTACCGCTGCCAATTCTAAATCATGAGTGATGTGGTTTCACTCATGTTCCTTTAATATTCAGGACTCTTAACAAATAATGTGTCCTTCTTGAGTTATGACACCACCTAATCCTTCTTTTCTTACATCAACACAGATGGTAAAGTCTTTATCTGGGTTTGCTACCCTTAAAATGGGTGCGGTTGTTAACAATTCCTTTAACTTATTAAAACTATCTTAACACTTCTGTGAACAATTAAACTTTGTACCTTTCTTTTATAATGATGTGATAGGATAGTTTTATTTGACGCAAGCGACGCCAAGAAACTTCTTTCACACTGCAGAAATATATAAAAGGCACCTCTTTCACACTACAAAAATATATAAAATGATGATTACAATTCGTAAGACACCGGTAGGAAAATTCAGAAGGTGTTATGGAATACATAACATCTCAGTGACATGTTGACCATTAATTTAAAATCGTATTGTCTAGTTGTTCTATGAAATGGCTTTTAAGAGAATTATTATTTTTTGTTGTTCAAAATCTATTTCTGAATGTAGAAATGGATTCAACATATTAGAGCACTCTGATTATACATAAATAATCATTCATATCTACGAATATAACAATTTCTAATGAAATTTTGAAAAAATGACACCCAAAAAAATCATCATAAACCATTTACCCTACAACATTTAAAATAATTCTTAATCATTAAGTTCTTACAAATAAACATGTACATCATTTATTCAGAGTATGTATGTACGGTGGCCAACATTTTGAGGGAATGTATTAGGGTTTGAAAAAAGTATAAATAGTTGCATAACATGCTTCAATTTTCACTGAGTCTACATTAGCTATCAAAATTAACCCTTTTTAGCATTTTTAAGGGGTTCAAAGTTATTCTAAAAGGATAATTCAAAAAACATTTTTAAAAAGATTTTGAAATCACTTGTCATTCATGTCATTTATGAAAAACAACAAATATCATAAAATGTCAAATGAAGGGTTAGATTTTCAATAACCCATCAATGTCCTCACTTCCAATGCTTAGTTGGTCAAAGATCATTTGTTCATCACCATATACTTACCTTTGGAATCTAAAGAGAAATCGTATATGTTTTAGTTGGCTCTTATATATTTCCTAATACAATGCACCCTGTTAAATCCATCACATAGCTTACACATAGATAAATATTCTACCATCCTATTTACATATTTTATGTGTCACTTAATGAAACTTTACTAAAAAATATTAGACACATTGTCTTTGTGAATCCCCACTTTAATTCATGTGTTATGAGCATTGTAGATACTTTTCAATATAGGAATTGACATCACATTTAGTTAACATACTTCATGTTTTCCATAGTGTCATTTCATTTGTTATCTTCTTCTTGTTCCTAGCAACATTGGCTTCCCCTTGCCTCATCTCAAGACAAAGATCAAGGAGATTTATCTTCTTCTTGTTCATCGCAACTTTTTTTAACTTGGTTGAGATTCTTAAGAAAGATAGAGAGAACGTAACACCATTTTTATGTTAATCAAACTTATGCATTAGGATTATGCTCTAACATTCCACTCTTTCATGCATGTTCACATGGTTTGAAAGATAAAGTGAACAATCAATATCCTTGATAAAAATTAACATAGTTGGTGATTTTACTGGCTAATTCCATTTAGTTATGTGTTTCCATGGATCTTGGGAAGCTCCAAAACATAAACATCTTATCTTAAATCATTATCAATGGGTGCACTCATGTTAGATTGTCATGTTCCTAGAGGCCTATAATGTAAGTATGGTCTTTTCATTGCTTTTATAGTATGTAGATAGAATTATCACTGTAATATACCTCAAAAACTGTCTAGAAAAAAAAAAAAAAATATATATATATATATATATATATATATATATATTTGCTTGTTTGTATAAATATGCTTGAATAGTTCGAGATTCAAGCAAGTAAGATTTATGTTATAATGCTTGCGTCTGAAAGTTTGCAAGAGTCCTTACTGTCGTCGACTGTCATTACCATTCAACTTTAAGTTTTCTGATCGACGATAAGTGTTTACTCCTCATTTGAATGTTTATTTCAATTTCTATAATTATAATTACTCTCCTATCTGTTTGTACCTATAACCATTACCACAGTCTTAACAACGCAAAGGAATTTGGGAGTTGATGGCCTAGGCCTCATGCGTTAGTCCATACACATAATCACACGATCAAAATGACCAAATGGACTTAGGTAAAAGTAGAGTAAAAGTCTATATTCCTCTGCAAAAAGTTTAAATATAAACAGACCCCTATAATTTTTTTTTTAAATATCTGGATATAGGATAGTGGTTAGGTAAGGCCTTCTGGTTAAACTCAGAGTACGAATATTTCATAATACTCTGATCATATTCAAGTTCACCTACACCATTGGATTACAAGTGTTGAAATGCCTTTCACATCTCAACATTTCGGCATTTCGGCAAGTCGCAATCCCCGAAATGGAGGCGGATCAACAGTTCGCAAAACTTCATAATTTGATCCCTTCTTTTTTTAATCAAACGACTGATGGGATTTCGGCGTTTTCCCTTCAAGTCATCATGAGTCCAACATTATAAAATTCATGATCACAAAATCTACGAAGTGATCGGAAAATTCACATAACCCACTGAGATGGACGGTTGATGGGATTTCAGAGTTTTTCCTTTCGGATTTTCGAGACTCACAAAAGTACCTTTCATCATTTCAGAGTTCTTGACATGCTCTGATATTTCCCATTTCGCAACTTCATCATTCTTGTCGTGAGTGTCCTTGACACCTCCAACTCCCAGTATCTGAAACTCCGAAATGGAGGTTTAATCAGGCGTATGTTTTAAGTTTTGGGATGTCCCTTCTTCCTTGGGCCTTTGCGCCTCTCGTGATTAGTTCTGGTAATTAAATTGTGTTAATTTGATTCACTCCAATAATTTTCCAACATTTCAACCTATAACTTTTAATTAAATACTGGTTGATATAAGGATGTGTAACTGTTGTATATGGTCTATAATAATTCTTGGTATTCGCA
>JZKD02S1673009.1:204677-224031 GCA_000966675.3 Picea glauca | reverse complement strand
ACAATAATAAGTCATATTTACATCAAACACTATTGGGTCCATTTCCCAAAACTTTGTGCTATGGGTCTTTCTTCAAGGGTTGACATCAATGACAACCAACCTTAATCAACAGTGGGGCCACTTCGGCTTTCAGCGTTTGCAAGAAAAAAATTACTCCGCACAACTTGAACTAATAAACTCCAAAAAGCCAAAAATGGAAACATGAACAGAGTTTACAAACTTAGTAAACTAAAACACAAAGGGACAAATTCAATTCCAAAAATTGTTGTCAACCTCATCCCTATTACAATTTTGACTCTGGTATTTAAACGCAGAAAAATGCCCCTTCAATCTCCTAAGAGATTTTAATCAAGGTGGTGATGGTGTTTTGTGGCCTGCAAAGGTTAAGGCGGCCATAAGGTTCTTGTTGTTTCGTATTTATCTTCAATTCTTAAATATAACAGACATGAAGTCTCTTTAAGATGCATGATTGTTTGGAATTAGCGATACATTTAAATGTTTCCTTTCGACACAAATTTACTCAACTCCGAATGCACTAATTTAGATCTATTTAATACTTCAGTCACAGATATAAACCTATATCTATACATATTGGTCCTCTTAAAGCATACATAGTATCCTAACATTTCGAATTCATATTATTCTATCCGAATGCTCAAATTTAGATCTGTTTAATACTTTAGTCACATAATTAAACCTATATCTAAACAGATTGGTCTTCTTCAAACAGATTGGTATTCTTCAAGCATACAAAGTATCCTAGCATTTCGACTTCAGATTAAACCTATCATGTAGATGGATCTTCTCTCTTAAACTCAAATCATATTTAAATAAATTTTCCTAATATTCCAGATTTTTTGAGAAGGACCACTCCAGAATTTAGACTATAATTGTAAATCTAATACCACGATAGATATCATCCATTGAAAGAATTATTTCAATTTAGAACAATTAGATGCATAGTAATGGGTACACACAAAACAACCAATAAAAGAGTAAGGAAATGTTTACATATATGAACCAATTCACGAGAAGACAAAAGGAACAACCACGTTCCTCCCAACTGTAGAATAGGGCAGCCAAAACCACTTGCCCAATTCACCCCCTAGCCTGACCATGAATCCATGAGGGTGAACTTGGGAAATTCCTCCTCTGTAACATCCTTCAACTTCAGCCAATTCCTCTTGCCTCTCACTTACTCAGTAGTGTTCATAACAACAACAAAATCAATAGTCTATTTCCCCGGCATACTTGGCAGCGCCCTGCCTCCTCTCATTTTCTATTTATCATTTGCCCAGGTCTTTTCCCTCCCTTGGGAATTTTCGCATCTTTCTAAATCCCTGATTTTTAGAGGCTACCAATGGACAAATCATTGATTTTCCACTTCTAATAATCATCCCAAAGGTAGTTCCAACATGTTCCCCACTCATGGAGTCATGGTCAGCTAAATTTAACATGGTTGTTCAATTTGTCCTCCTACAATCAACATAAAATATTTTGTTTCTATACAAGTGTCATAGTCAAATAGTTAGTTGGGTCAAATCAGGTCTCTATTCAACAGTCAAAATAATTAATTACAATTACCAAATTTGAAATTTAGAATTTCCATAAATGGCAAAAATTTGCCAAATTCAAATTTACTAAAAACGGAAATAAATTTCTAGAAATTCTAAGTTTCAAAAATATTTTAATTTTTGGGATGTCACATCCTTTCCCCCTTCATTAAAACACTGTCCTTAGTGTTCGTTCCTTTCTTAGAAAAGGATTGGATGAGATTTACGCATATCTCCCACCAACTCCCAAGTGGCCTCCTTAGGAATAAAGATCTTACATTGCACCTTTACCTAAGAGATGGCTCTATTTCGAACTGTTATTTCTCTCCAGTCCAGAATGTGCAGGGGTTCCACCTGAAACTCGCCTTCAGGTTCCACCTACACCAAGTTCCAATCAATCCTATGAGTAGGGTCATGAATATACTTTTTAAGAAATGAAACATGAAATAGATTAAATGAATTCTTAGATTAGTTGGAAGTGCAAATTGATATGCTACGGGTCCAATTCAAGCTAGTATCTTGAAGGGCCCACAAAACATGGGTGCCATATTGGCACAATTCCCTAACTTCAATGAGCTCTTTCGGGCTTTGACCTTCAAATAAACATGGTCTCCCACTTGAAATGCCAAGTGTCTTCTTTTATGATCTACATAGCTCTTCTGTCTATCCTGTGCTTCTTTCACATTCTGTTGTACCTTTCTTACCATGTCCTCCATTTATTGGAGCATCTCTGGTCCAACCATGAGTCTGTTAGCCAGGTTATTCTAGCTAATTGGAGTTGTACACCTTTTTCCATACAGTATTTCGAAAGCGCTCATCTTAGCCGAATTTTGGTACCCATTGTTATATGCAAATTCTACCAAGTACAGGTAGTCTTCCCACTTGCTTGGTTTTGTTATTATGTACATGCGAAGCATATCATCTATGATTGGGTTTGTCCTTTCGATCTGTTCATCTATTTGTGGATGATAGCTTGTACTGAAATTCAAGTTAGTGTTTAGCCCTGTAAACAATTCCTTCCAAAAAGAGGATGTAAATTTTACGTCTCTCTCTGAAATCACCATTTTAGGAATACCATGCACTCTAAAAATTTCTTTCATGAATATTTCAGCAATGTTTATATCTTTAAAAGTAGACTTTATAGGAATAAAGTGTGTAGACTTACTGAGTTTATCGATTACAACCATGATAGAATATTTTTGTTTCTGATTTTTAGGCAAACCTGTTATAAAGTCTAGTGATATAGTCTCCCATTTCCATTTCGGTACTAGTAATGGCTATAATAGGCCAGCTAGATGTTGGTGCTTGGCCTTAACCTGCTAACAATCTTGGCACCTAGCCAGGTATTCTGCTATTTCTCCCTTGATACTAGGCCAAAAAAATAGTTTTCTAAGTGTTGTTATTGTTTTGTGGTAACCTGAATGGCCAAAATATGGTTTCTTATGTGCTTTGTCCAGAATTGTTGATTTCAATTCTGTTGAATCTAGTATGTAAAGTCTATTTTTAAGTCGTAATATTCCTTTCTTGTCGATGCCTAGATCTGGTTTTTCCGAGTTGGCGGTACTGTTTTGTAATTATATCATTATCTTAGTGCAATTTCCATCGTTAATACCTGCCATCCTTATCCTTTGTTCGAGATCACTTTCTGCCCTGCTGTTGTTTATCTCAAATAACCCATGGACTCTTCTGCTTAAAGCATCTACTACTTTATTTTCCTTACCCTTGATATGTATGACCTTGAAGTCAAATTTTCTCAAGAAGGCTAGACACCTTGTTTTTCTTGCATTAAGATATGGTTGGTTAAACAAATATTTCACCCCGCTATTATCCGTCAATAGTAGGAATTTTCTGCCCATTATATAGTGTCACCACATTTTTAAGGCATGTATTACTGCTGTGAATTCTAAGTCACGACTCACATAATTTTTCTCATGTTCTTTTAATTTTCCAGACTCGTAACAAATCACATGCCCTTTCTGAGTTAGGACACCACCTAGTCCCTCTTTACTTGCATCAACACAAACTGTGAAGTCTTTATCCGGGTTTGCTACCTTCAAAATGGGCGTGGATGTCAATAATTCTTTTAGCTTGTTAAAACTTCCTTGACACTTTTGCGACCAGTTAAACTTGGTCCCTTTCTTTTGTAATGACGTGATAGGGTAGGCTATCTTGGAAAACCCTTCTATAAATCTACGATAATATCTGGTGATAACCATGAATGACCGAATATCTTCCACATCCTCAGGTACTGGCCATTCCATAATGGTTTTTATCTTTTCCGGGTCTACGACAATACCTTCTGAGGAAATGACATGTCCTAAATATTGTATTTCTTTTTTATAAATGTCACATTTGTCGAATTTTGCGTATAGTTTGTGTTTCCTTAATGTTTGCAGAACCATTCTTAAGTGTTCATCATGTTCCTCCTCCATTTTAGAATAGACTAGAATATCATCGATAAATACTACTATGAACTTGTCTAAGTATTGACTAAAAGTATTGTTCATTAAGCACATAAATGTGGCTGGTGCGTTAGTGAGTCCGAAAGGTATGACTACAAACTCGTAGTGTCCGTATCTTGTTCGAAAAGCTGTATTGTTTATGTTCTCATCGATTATCCTAACTTCATGATAACCGGATTGTAAATCCAATTTTGAAATGATCTTGGCCCCACCAACTTGATCGAATAGATCATTTATCCTTGGTAAGGGGTGTTTGTTCTTAATGGTCATTTTGTTCAGTTGTCTATAATCGATGCATAGTCTTAGAGTACAGTCTTTTTTTTCACAAAGAGGATTGGTGCTCCCCATGGAGAGACACTCAGTCTGATATACTCTTTGTCCAACAATTCTTGTAATTGTATTTTAAATTCCATCAGTTCTTGTAGACTCATTTGGTAAGGTTCTTTTGAGATAGGGGTTGAACCAGGTAGTAGGTCTATGGAGAAATCTATTTCCCTTCTAGGAGGTAATTCTAGTATCTCATCTACAAACATATCTTTGAATTCATGTAGGACAAAAAAGTCCTCTAACTTTGGTTTATCTTATTTTTCTAATAGATTCGTCACTTGGATGGCATAAACTTGAGATCCCTTTCTAATACATTTCTTGAGTTGCATCACTGAAACTTGTCTAACTGATACATGTTTTGGTATGCCTTGGGTTGTTCTAATAGTACCAAAATCATCTTTATAACTAAGTATTTTTGTATAGCAATCTAGTACTGCTTTGTGTTGTTGCAGCCAATCCATCCTGATAATCATATCATAAGATCCTAGTGGTAAGATGTTCATATTGGTCCTTATCTTTTGACCACCTAAGTTGAACTCAAAATCTGAAATAAATTCAACTACTTTCCTTTTAGTAAATGTTGCTAGTTGTACCAACCATGATTTTTCGTGCTTCAGTTTCTTAAGTTTATTCAACTCTACTATATTAGGAGTAATATAACTTAACATAGATCCAGGATCAATTAAAATAGAAATTTGAGTGTCATTGATTTTACCTTCAATTTCTACCATCGAGGACTGGTGGTGAGCTTGTCGACCATCTATGGTTGCATTTATCTGATGCAGGCTCCTACCCACGTCTCCCACTATTTAGGCTTCTTGCAGATTATGAATAGTATTCCTATTTGCCGAAGTTAAACGTTGACAATTCCTCCTTAGATGAGGCTCTCCAGACTCCCAACACTTTAATGGCTCACGGGAGTTGTCCCCAAACTTCTTCATTCCTAGGTTTATCAGTTTACCACTACCTTGCATATTCAGATGATTGGAGTGAAAATGCTTGCTTGGGAAACTTTTTGCTGCATTCTGATAAGGAGTTGGCCGGTATCCCTTCTTCCGCTACTTCATTCGATCTTGCTTTTTATCCTTCCAAGACTTGGGAAACTCTTCCCTTTGTTTATATTGGTCATAATACATTCATTCTTTCCTGCATACCTCACTCAAGGATTTTGGGTTGTCCAACTCAATTCTGTCCTGGTAGGCCTGTGGTAAACAACTTAAGAATTGCTGGATTTTTACCTTATCCTCTCGGATGTATGGTACGAACCTTAGTAGTTCCAGAAATTTATTTATAAGGTCCTCCATCATCATTTGTCTGAGTCATTACTCATAAAATTATTTCCTCTTCCTTTCATAATATCTTTCAGAAAGGTATTGTTTCTTGAAATACTTCTTAAAGTTGGACCATTCCAACTATTTCTCCTTTAGGCCCTTGGCCAATTTAAGATCCTGCCACCAAATGCTAGCCATCCCCTTCAGATTGTAGATGGCCATTCTGACCTTCATGTTGCTGGAATAGTTGTAGATCTGGAAGTATTTTTTTATGTCCAACAACCATGCCTCAACTTATTCTCCTGTCTTAGATTCTCCATCAAAGGTAGTTGGTTTAAGATTTTTAAATTCTCCTTCGAGTTGGTCTACTTGTTTTCTTTTTCTGTCTGGTATAGTTTTGTCGTCAGTTGAAGGTGTCCCTTCAAACGAACTGTCTCATTTTTCTGTTTCCAGTCCAGAATTATTGGAGGCCCTTTTGTTGACTTCTTCGTCATGGTTATCATCTTTAGGGATTTTCTTGGTTACTATACTACACAACAGGACTTCATCTATCTCTTGTTGCTCTTGTTGTGCTTTCTTCAATTTTTCATTATCGGCCTTGAAAGCTTGTAGTTCAACAATAAGATTTCTCATTGTTTCCAACACCTCCATGGGTGATCTTCCATCATTGTTCTGTCTTGGATCTCTCGAAGGTCCTTGCTATAGATTTCCTTCCATCTTGACTTCTGCACCCTTCTGTGCTACCATAATTTACAAAAAACAGAAAGGGCTTTCTGTTTGAAACCATAAGATTTATTAGTTTTACATACGCCGAAATGTATACTAAGTTGCTGATGTGGCCCTATTTAGGCCTAGTGTTATAGCTTTTTCTCTGATACCATATGTAATATACCTCAAAAACTGTCTGAAAAATAAAAAATAAATAAAAAAATAAATTGTTTGTATAAATATGCTTGAATAGTTCGAGATTCAAGCAAGTAAGATTTTTGTTATAATGCTTGAGTCTAAAAGTTTGCAAGAGTCCTTACTGTCATCGACAGTCATTACCATTCAACTTTAAGTTTTCTGATCGACGATAAGTGTTTTCTCCACATTTCAATGTTTATTTCAATTTCTGTAATTATAATTACTCTCCTAACTGTTTGTACCTATAACCATTACCACATTCTTAAAAACACAAAGTACTTTGGGAGTTGATGGCCTAGGCCTCATGCGTTAGTCCATACACATAATGACATGATGAAAATGACTAAACAAACATAGGTAAAAGGTTGTGGGCCCAACACTATGGGGTTTCGGGGTTCGGGATTTCAGGTTTTATGAACACACGATGCACAAACAAAATGAAATAAGAAATTCCAAATTGTGAAAGGCGATTAGGGTGTGGGCCAAACAATTTCGAGTTTCAGGGTTTACTAACTCTCGATGCAAAACACTGCACAATGTCAAACGCCGAATCACGAAATCCGGAAAAAGGTATAGGGCCCAACCAATATCGGGTTTCGACGTTTGGTAATGCTTGATGCATGAACAACATACAACGGTAATCGCCAAATTCTGAAATTTGATCAAGTTGTGGGGCCACTTCGGGTTTCGACGTTTGCAAGAACAAAAGAACTCCATGAAACTTGAACTAATAAACTCTGAAAAGATGAAAATGGAAACATGAACAGAGTTTACAAACTCAGTAAACTAAAACACAGAGGGACAAATTCAATTCCAAAAATTGTTGTCAACCTCATCCCTATTACAATTTTGACTCTGGTCTTTAAACGCAGAAAAATGCCCCTTCAATCTCCTAAGAGATTTTAATCAAGGAAGTGATGGTGTTTTGTGGCCTACAAAGGTTAAGGCAGCCTTAAGGTTCTTGATGTTTCATATTTCTCTTCAATTCTTAAATATAACAGACAAGAAGTATCTTTAATATGCATGATTGTTTGGAATTAGCAATACATTTAAATGTTTCTTTTCAACACAAATTTACTCAAATCTGAATGCACAAATTTAGATCTATTTAATACTTCAGTCACAGATATAAACCTATATCTGTACAGATTAGTCTTCTTCAAGCATAAAGACTATCCTAGCATTTCGACTTCAGATTAACCTATCCGAATGCTCAAATTTAGATATGTTTAATACTTCAGTCACATAATTAAACCTATATCTAAACAGATTGGTATTCTTCAAGAATACAGAGTATCCTAGCATTTCGACTTCAGATTAAACCTATCGTGTAGATGGATCTTCTCTCTTAAACTCAAATTGTATTTAAATAAATTTGCCTAGTATTCCATATTTTTCAGGAGGGACCACTCCATAATTTAGACTGTAATTGTAAATCTATCACCATGATAGATATCATCCATTGAAAGAATTATTTCAATTTAAAGCAATTAGATGCATAGTATCGGGTACACACAAAACAACCAAGAACAGAGTAAGGAAATGTTTACATATCTGAACCAATTCGCAAGAAGACAAAAGGAACAATCGTGTTCCTCGCAACCATAGAATAGGGCAGCCAAAACCACTTGCCCGATTCACCCCCTAGCCTGACCATGAATCCATTAGGGAAAACATGGAAAACTCCTCCTCTGTATCGCCCTTCAACTTCAATTGATTCCTCTTTCCTCACACTTACTCAGTAGTGTTCATAACAATAATAAAATCAATAGTCTCTTTTCCCCAGCATAGTTGGCAGCGTCCTACCTCCTCTCATATGTTATTTATCATTTGCCCAGGTCTTTTCCCTCCCTTGGGAATTTTTGAAGCTTTCTATATCCTTGATTTTCAAGGGATTCCGATGGCCAAATCACTGATTTTCCACTTGTAATAATCATCCCAGAGGTATTTCCAACATGTTCCCCACTCATGGAGTCATGGTCAGCTAAATTTAACATGGTTGTTCCATTTGTCCTCCTGTAATCAACATAAAATATTATGTTTCTATACAAGTGTCATAGTCAAATTGTCAATTGGGTCAAATCAGGTCACTGCCCAACAGTCAAAATAATTAATTACAATTACCAAATTCGAAATTTGAAATTTCCATAAATGGCAAAAATTTTCAAAATTCAAATTTACTAAAAATGGAAATAAATTTCCAGAAATTTTAAATTTCAAAAATATCTTATTTTGGGGGATGTCACAATCACACTTCAACAAAGACCTCAATATACATTACATTTTTTTGTTTTTAATTAGATCTAAAATGAGCATGAATCCCATGGTTAAGAAAGATACATATATGCATTGTTGTTGCATCATATGAATAAATAGACTACAATCTTAGGGTGATATTGGTGTTCACAAAAACGTTTGATTTTGTGATGTGTCTAAAGTTTTATATTGTGATTTTGAACATAGGTGGGGAGAATGAAAACCATCCTCCTTCAAGATAAAACCATTTGACAACTTATCTATGTGGTTGTTCATTAAATTTTAACATTTTAAATAACTGGAAGGGCAATATTTTATTTAATTTATTTTTTTTGAACTGTGTACCTGCTTTAATCTTGTCAATTGAAGTACATATATTTTTCAACTTTTGATCATAGAAAAGTTGAGAGAATATATATCCTTCAAATTGCAATTAAAAATAAAAATAGTTCTTCAAATTTGATCACTGACAGACATATAACTTTGTTATTTGGTCACAGGATCTCCATATTATATAATAAATCACTTCATATTTTTCGAGTTTTGTTTACTTCTCATTATTTGGACATGCGATCTCTGTTGAAATGGTGAAAACATATTCCCACAAGATGTCTATCTTGATCCTATTATTCATCTTTTGGTTGATATAAGGCATCCTAAGTTAGAATGTACAATTAATGAACTAGTTTCATTGTAACCGTGGGAGAAGTTGTCTAAATATGTGTGCATGAGAGACAAATATTGAGCTAGGGAATTAAGCCCTCTCCAGGATAGTGCTTGTAATCTCCAATTTATTGAACAATAATAATGTCATTGCCATTGTCTCGTGGATGTTTCCCTCATGAGGTGAAGGAGGGTTTTACTAGGTAAATCATGTTGTCTATGTATGTTTCATCTCTGATTTTCTACTGTGTGTTTATGATATCTATGGGAAAATAGTTTAACAAATGGTATCATAGAGATCTCAAATTCCACAGAGAATGAGTGTACCACCCATCCACAGGATGCTAAGCAATTAACTATTTATCTAAATACTTACACATTAACAACTTTGTTTTAGCATTATTTCATTGATTTTTTTATTTACACATTTCTTCTACATATTCTCAATGATAAATCTAATAACATGATGAAATAAGTAGTAGGTTAACTTTAAGATTTAAGAACTTAAAACATAAGTATACTCAAAATATCAATAACAAAAATATCACTGAAAAATACATCCTCCTTAGTTTGTAGAAGCTCATCAGTTGTAATGTAGTCCTGGGTGCTTCCAAGTATTCTTTTCCCACTTGCCCAGAGTGAAACAACGAAATCATCCCTGCCAACTAGGATCCTAGCCGGCTTCCTAGCTCCAATAAACCTTTCGGTTTCTTGGCCCTCCATGCCCGTGACTCCAAGAATAGCAAAGCACAAATGCTCAAAGAAAACTATCACAAGAATCATCTCTTCCAAGAATTTCACAACCTCTCATCATGCTCCAACCTCTCCATCCTCCCCCTCCTCTCTACTTCTTCTCCCTATTTATCAAGTTTCTATACACACTTCCCCAAGTCTCCTCAACCCCCCCCCCCCCTCCTTACTATCCATCAACCTTCCTTCTCTAGATATTTTGGGAAAATATTAAAATAAAAATAAATATAAATGACTTACATTAAACAAAAATAAATAAAATAAAAAGTCAGTATTCTCATGCTAGATAATAAATGTTATTTGATAAATTTCATCAAAATGTACATAACATTCCACCATGCTGATTTAATTCATCACACCCACCTTCTATCCAAGTCAAGAAAGTGTTTAATGCTTCTAGATATTTGTATGCAATATAATTTACATATTGAATAAACATTCAATTAAATAGTTAATAATTTATTTTAATAATTAATACACTAATTACCTATACTAGTATACATGTGTAGGGTATGTGTGTGTAGCTAGCGGACACATATCTTATGCATGTACTAACGATAAACAATCATTTCCTCTAGTGCATAGTTCCTATATGATCACCAAGACATGTAGGACAACCGATCAAGTAATGCATCATTTAATAATTTTAACGAACTAAATTACACCAATTCATCAATAACTCATTGTCACACTTAAAATATCAATAGGAAATCAAAGATGGTTTTAAACATGGTAGGAACCAAGTGAATAAACAATATTGGTATCTCTAATCCCCAATCATTATTCTCATCTAACATCGAAGCATCCTTCCTTCCTAACCTACTTCCATATTCCATCCTATCCTTTCCTCTGTTGGACTAAGCTGGAGCATCAAATATATTGACCTAACTCCAGATAGAACCCGTAAGCGGAAGTGTCCTACAACTCGACCAAGCTTCCCCAATAGGAAACTAACAGTCGTCATCACACGTCTACGGGAGGATGACTTCACGCAGCCCTCCCATGACTCTAGGTTTCGGAGGATAAACGGTGGGAAATATCTCCACCCCTCCTCATAGAACTAGGGTTAACACCCAATATAAATCCATACTGTGAAACTACTGTTCTTAGAGTCATGTCATCAAACATCCACTCTGGGTAATTCATGCATCCTGTCAAAACCACACTTACCATAGATCATAGTAATATTTTGAACCATAAATCAAATAGTAAGTACAAATTATAGCACACAATATCTTCTTGATGTCTACGACATCTCAGTTACCTCAATACTATAGTCATTTGGCTATCACATAGCTCATCATCCTGTAGGTTAGTTCACCAATAACACATATTGATGCAAATACATCACAAATTTATATAAGAATCCATATTCACGTTGATGCCCAATTAAGAAATGTTTTCCTATTTACATCATGCATTGCATCTATTATACATTCACAATATAACTTGAATTGGTATACATGTACTGAACTTGCCCATTTTAATTTTCATGTTTAAAAAATCAAATAACTATCTTTTTCATGAGCATATATCATGTAACATACAAATAGGCCTAGAGGTACACATCTCAATGTCTAACAAAGTCTAACTAACTCCAAACAAATGCTAAACTTTGGATTATCAAGATTAGTTAAACAACAATGTTCTAACTACCTAAGGTCAAAATATGGGACATTACATACACCCACCCTTCAAGAAACTTCGTCTCGAAGTTATGATCATTCACAATATGAGGGGAATTTATGACACAACTTTTATGTGTATTTCCTAATAGCAAACCTTGTGTTATACTGGTCTGAATAGACCATGAGTTGATTAAAAACATGTCGAGGCTAGATTGCCACGACGCCTATTTAGGAGGAACCTAAATAAGTCTTGACTCTATGTTTTTACAAATTGCAAATTAATTAACACAAAGACACATTTCTCTTATAGTTTTATTCATCCTAAGTTCCATATAGGAACCCCATATCTAAAGTATAGTCTACTAGTTCAACCACTGTTTAGAACCTTGGTTTATTATTGGTTCTATAGTTAAATGAATCTTATATTCAAATCTATATATATTTCATTAAATCATGCATGCAATTCCAATTGATATATCTTGATAATTATAAACAATAATTATATTGACTTTGATATTCACTCTAGCTTGACCATGCATACAGTTCCAATTGGGATATCTTGATAATTATAAACAATCATTACATTGACTTTGACATTCACTCTAGCTTGACCATGCATACACCCTGACTCATGAAAATGGAACACAAACTTTCACATGCTTAAGAACATTGACCAAGATACTACTAAATGATTGTTATGCGATGTTGTCACTTGATGGTCTGTTATTTCCTATCACTCTACTTCAATTTATTTATTTTGCTATTTATTATTACCTTGTTTACTCTTTTCTTATAATCACTTCGTAGCTTCTACTATTTTTCGTATTCATATTCTCTACTATATATATATTTGTTTATTACTACATGTATTTTTCACTACCTCTTCTATTTACCTATACCATCCCCCTTCTCCTCATCTTTCATTGATAATTGTATCATTGATAATTATATTGGGATATATTTATTTTATTATCATTGATAATTATATTGTGATATATTTATTTTATTATTATAATTGTTGTATCCATTCTAAGTTTTACGTATCTTCCATATCTCATCCTTTACTCATTATTTTATTATTTTTATTCTCAATTTTATAATTTATCTTATCATCTTTTTATTACCATTCTATTACTACCTCTCATTGCTTCATCATACTTAAATAATCATGTCCTTTCTTAATTCTATTACATATCTCTCACCTTTTTATTCCTTATATGACATTATTTTATTTTATTTATTAATTTATCTTAAACTTACTCTACATGCTATATATTTTACATTTATTCTTCCTATATCATTTTGTCATTGTTAATTCATACATTTTACATTTATTCTTCCTATATCATTTTATCATTGTTAATTCATATATTCTCTCATTGATTACTTATTTTTCCTTTTAATTACATACATTCATTACCCTCCTTTCTTTGTGTATTATTTTATATATCTCTATTACCTACCTTTTATTTAAGTTATCATTTCTTACTTTTATTTAGTTACCTATGTAAAAGAATCTTTACCATATTTTGAAATTTTGATTCTCGCATTGAAACTAAATAAATTTATAACACACTTTGATTAAATATAATGTTTATATTTTTTGAGGATTTAGTATAAAAGTAAATTTTAAATTTGATGTTATTTTTATTTTATTATTATTCAACTTAAAATAACAGATTAGTTTACAAAGTGATTAAAATTAAAGGATTAATATCTCACAAAAATGATTATTAAACTGCAGAATCAAATCCAAATGACAAAATAGATTGATATTCACAAACATAGTGATTCTATTATAACAAGGAGTTGAAATTGATCATGGTGATTTTATTATATCCAGATAATTTGATTTTATTATATCAAGATAATTTGATTCATGTGAATATGTTACAATTAATTGATGATTTCCCCTTTTGAAATAAAGAAGTTGATTGCCAAATTCTCCTCATTTATCATGGTGAAACAATTCCTCAATAGGCTAGATATATTTATATTTTAAGTTATTTTCTTTACTGATATTAATAAATAAAAATTAAAAGGAAAGATGCATCACTTTTGGCATAATGGAGACTCCAGTCCAACAAATTGAAAATAATGATGCCCTTTACAAGATTTCAGTACAATGAATATATATAAATGTGATATATGTTTTCTATTTTTTTTTTTTTTCATAAAATATTTTTTTTACCAAATTCAATTAACCATCTACTACATAAAATATTTTTGCCTTTTTTGTTCTACATAAAAGTTGACATTTCTCAAATGCCCATGCTTAAACCTTGACTAGTCAATAATATCATTGTTGTTAAACATCGTCAATAGTTAAAAAAACATATTCCTCATTTATTTTTCAGAATGTTTTCTTTTTCATATTCTTTTGAGCTTGGTTGAAAATTTAGGTCCACATAAGTAATGAAACAAGTGACATGAAATCAGGGGAAATAAATCATTGTTTCCATTTGAGTTACTAGGTACAAGCTACAGTGATTAGAAAATTTAAGTATCTCCTATTTTCTTTACACCATGAGAAAAGAAGGAAAAGACGTTGTCAATACTTTCCTTTTCTGTCTATTAATGTAGAATATTCATGACTCAATGGATTTTTTTTATTTTTATTTTTTTGGGTTTAAAGAGTGGCTTTGCCAATATGAAATCTATAATGATCTAAGATATCAAATTATTTAACATTTTAATAAGTGTCTATTTGGATGTAATAAAAAAAAAACTTCCTTTAAAAAGTTCTTCTTGAAGAGAATGAATACCCTCTCATCGTTGTACAAGTTGCTCAAGATTTTCATTCCATAGAATGGAAGGATTCAACTCGTGTTAGAAGCTCATTCTTCAAGAATTGCTGCATAATTTAGCATTGGAAAAATTGGGTTGTTCAAGCAATCATGATTCCCACATAAATTAGCATGTCTCTATCCGCCACAATTGGACGTCTCTACCTTTACTTTTGCTAACGTGGTTTCTCACTAACCTTAATGCTCATTACTACAATCAACCATGTCGTTCCACAATTAATAAAAGTCACTCCCTCCTGAAAGCCTTTCCCCAAGAATACATTAATGAACAACTTCCCTGATGCATTAAATCTGTCCCACTGTACTGCTAAGTCATGGGAGAAGTATGTTCATGGGAAAAAGAGTTAATGCAGACTCCTTCCTTACCAGTTTTGAAGGGCGTAATTATATGTATAAATATTGTCTCAATGCATCATTGTTTTTCATGTCTTGTCCTAGTTATATTTTCTAGTAGTAGCATAGGTCGGTCGAGAGCAATCGTAAATGTCTTATCTCATAATTCTAAATGGTTAAGGTCAATGCTACCCTTACTTAAATGATGCACACATAGCACACATTTTTATTTATTATTATTATTATTATTATTATTATTATTATTATTATATATAAAGTTTTTTTTTTTTTAAAGTTAAGGTGCTATCCGAGGATGACCTACAAATAGTTCCTCTCCCCAAAATAAAAATAAAAGTCAACAAAAGGTGGAGTGCTCCTCAAGACAAGTCATGATATTTCACACTATGCACTCTCATACGATGATAGAAAAAGATATAACCTTTAATGCATGTGTAACTTAGTAACTCCCTAGAATTATTGCCCAACTAGCTGTCCAAAAAAAAAAAATACGTCCAATCAGTACTTGTTGATGTGTTGTCCTCACTCATGAACGCATGCAAGAGAAGTTTTGATAGCCTAATCTATTCCTCATATCATCATGTATATATATTGTTAGATCATTAAATGCCCTTTGTTTATTGATTGAATCGTTATTTAATGGTGTCATAAGAGTTGTCATATCAATCTAATTAATACCTTCAATATGGCCAACAATGCCTTGTACTATACTTTAGGGAAAACAAGACCTAGATTAGATCAAGTAAACTTGGAAATAACTTGTTATTTTCCACCCATTTCAGAGAATGAACCAAGCCGACTTATCCATATCATCTGGTGAAGTGATGGGGGTGGTGTCGTGCTTGAGATTGTGCCTAAAGCATTGTAAATGCAAAATATTTAGCTTTTTACTGAGTTAGGGATTCACTAGCCAGCCCTAAATCAGGTTTAGTAATTACATTTGGACCAGACAAGGCTGCCACTGTTGCCGGTAACACCCCTGGATTTACAACGAGTGACAGAATTTTGTGTTTTCTGTTGTTATGGGTGTGTTACTCTGTCGTTTTATTTCATTGTTTAATCAAATCATTGTTTATTCAGATTCGATCGCGAGACATCATCCCCATCCCATCCACCCCCTAAACAAATTGAAGAGAAAAACAAAAATTTCTCATAGATCAAATCTTTTCGCCCGCTTAGAGGCGGTCTCATCCCATCAATCCTGTGAGGGTAGCTGGTTTTTGCTTGCGATTCAAGGGGCAATAGAGATGGTGATTTTGAAGATGGTAGATTTTCAGCTCTTCCAAACCTTTCAAGTGTTAGAGCTCCATTCTTCTTCTTCGATGATAATTGTGAGGCTTCACACCATGCTCCTTATGCTTGCACGTTTCATCCCCGTATTTTTTTTTCACTACAATGATGAGATATGTGGAGTGCGAAGGAGGAGCTTGGGCTCAGATAGGTGATCCAGAGCTCAAATCCATGCTTAAAATCTCCAAAATTGAGGCAATTTTAGTGTTTAAGAGCTCTTCCAATCGTCTCGAATGCTGCAATTTCGGTTGAATTGATTGTGTTGATTCGACTTCTGCTTTAAAAATGGCCACCGAAAAGTTATTCCAATTCTCTAATCATCTCACAACTCAGTGCAATAATGACGTATACTGCCTGAAGACCATTTTAGGACGCAAATGCTCAGGAAAAAGGCTCATCTTTTTACCCTCCGGTGGATTTAGCCCGCTAAATACGAGCTTCTTTGCTAATCATGGTTCGATTCTTTGTTTGATTCATGGCATCGCATCTACTCAAAGATCTGAGAAAATGAGGATACACTCTGGGGAGGGAAAAGTGCAGCTTCATTTCAGACTAGATAATCAAGTGAGATTTGGGGAGAACCATGCTATTTAGGATCATCAAAATCTTTAGGGGCATGGACGAAGAATCTGATGATGTCATGGAGCGAGTCTGGATGGATTTTGGATCTGGAAACTGGAGGTGGTGAAAAGGTTGAGTACAAGTTTTTGATTTTTAGTAGAGATGGAAAGATAATATGGGAGGGAGGCTGTAACTAGGTTTTGGAACTCCCTAAAGAAGGGAATTTTGAAATTGTCTGTCATTGGGACGAGACACAAGAAGCCCTGAATTTGCAAGGGACAGATCATGCACTTGTCGCATCACAGACTTTGAATATTAAGAAGGATGCAACCTCATCAAATGGGAAGCCTCAAGTAGAGTCATATGGGAATGTAGCCGAGGCAAGTCTTTTTGTTCAAGGATGGAAAGGCAAGGATATAAAATTTATCATATCTAATGAGCATTCAGCCAGAGAAAGGGAAAGGAGATGGAATATATCAGGTCTAGAGGGACCAGTGGGGAAGCTGGTTGAAGGTTATAGAAATGAAATAAATTGGTGGCAGAAGAATTGCATAGCATTGGTGATAAAAAGTCGGTGTCCGTCCACTGGAAATCACTTGAAAGGGTGAAAGGTAGGTCGAGATTTTTTTTTTCCAGGGCTTGTGAATTAAATGAGCATGGTGGGAAGCCCATATTTATTCAATCTTTTTTTTTTTTTTAAATCATGCCGTTTTCATTTTATGAGGATTTTGGCATGCCGTTTTCATTTTATGAGGATTTTGGCATTTTAGGTTACTTGATTCGTAGGATAAACATGGCCAAGCTTCTACGAGGATCATCATGGACTATGGGCTAAGAGTTAACAAATATTCCCATGCCCACGCCCATGCCCACACATGTTTCCCTTCCAGGACATATTTTATTCTCTCTACAATGTCTTTTCCCAACCTCTTTCCTCTTTGATTTCAGAAGTTGCAAACTCACCCTATTAAAAATGTAACCTTAACAATTCAAAAATGATATTCAAGTGTTTATGAGGTTTTTGGATCTATCCAGAATGTTAAAAACTCAAATCCAGCAACAAAGATTGTTCATAAATCAAAAGGTTTTTCTTTTCCAGATTAGAGTAAAGCACAGATTGCATTTAATTTACAGTTGGCTTTTGCCAGGGTAGCAGAAGAGTCGTAGGTATAGGAAGAGAGTTCTAACTATCCTAATTTAAAGAATTTATGATATATTTAGAGGAGGTAAGGAGATTTTATAGTCTTAAAGGCTATTCTCAGGTAGCACCCCATATCTTGGCCTGCACATCATGAATCGGTTTGTGTCAGCAGATAGTATGAAAACTCGATTCTCTGATATTCGATTTATCTGTTTCAGGCAATTTGAATTTTTATGATGGGTGATAATATTACAGGCTACTGGGAAACAATTGGTGTGTTGACAGGAAAAGGAAATCCCAAATTGATTAGCACTGGAAAGAATTTTTCTCTATGGAAACTAGGATCACTTGATGAAATTACTATTTCTCTTTTCTTATTTGGTGATGAATAAAACCGTCACTGGAAGGAATCGCCCAAGATTATATTATCAATAATCAATGCCAGAATACGCCGCGAGGACAAGGGAAATGCATTTTCTCTTAGTGTATTTGGATTTGTCCAAATTGTGAAATTAGGAACTTCTATAGACTACGGTGTCCGCAAGGAAAAGCGAAAGGATGGGATATCATGCATGGTGATTATAAACTAGTATGTTGTTTAACACTGTAATCAACCCAAATTGGCATAAATACAAAATTCTGTTGTGGGTGGTCAAGTCCGGTTTCAAAATTGATATCAATAAAGAGATGAATTATGACAAAAAAAAAGATCCAGAATTTGGGGCTATTCCATTCACATAACACTTGGATTAGAATTGAAATAAATCGAAAACTTGAATTAATATGTGTTCCTAAATTTTACTTCGCAAGGTCCATAGGCCCTAAGTACTAGAACTGTGATCTGATACCATATGTAGCACCCATCCACATGATGCTAATAAATTAACTATTTATCTAAATACTTACACATTAACAACTTTGTTTTAGCACTATTTCATTGATTTTTTTATTTACACATTTCTTCTACATCTTCTCAATGATAAATCTAATAACATGATGAAATAAGTAGTAGGCTAACTTTAATATTTAAGAACTTAAAACATAAGTATACTCAAAATATCAATAACAAAAATATCACTGAAAAATACCTCCTCCTTAGTTTGTAGAAGCTCATCATTTGTAATGTAGTCTTGGGCACTTCCAAGTATTCTTTTCCCGCTTGCCCAGAGTGAAACAATGGAATCCTCTCTACCAACTAGGAGCCTAGCCAACTTCCTAGCTACAAGGAACCTTTTAGTTTCTTGGCCCTCCATGCCCGTGACTCCAAGAACATCAAAGCACAAATTCTCAAAGAAAACTATCACAAGAATCATCTCTTCCAAGAATTTCACAACCTCTCATCATGCTCCAACCTCTCCATCCTCCCCCTCCTCTCTACTTCTTCTCCC
>JZKD02S1673009.1:83504-204627 GCA_000966675.3 Picea glauca | reverse complement strand
AAGAAAGTATTTAATGCTTCTAGATATTTGTATGCAATATAATTTACATATTCAATAAACATTCAATTAAATAGTTAATAATTTATTTTAATAATTAATACACTAATTACTTATAGTAGTATACATGGGTAGGGTATGTGTGTGTAGCTAGCAGAGACATATCTTATGCATGTACTAGTGATAAACAAGCATTGCCTCTAGTGCATAGTTCCTATATGATCACCAAGATATGTAGGACAACAGATCAAGTAATGCATCATTTAATAATTTTAACGAATTAAATTACACCAGTTCATCAATAACTCATTGTCGCACTTAAAATATCAATAGGAAATCAAAGAGGGTTTTAAACATTGTAGGAACCAAGTGAGTAAACAATAGTGGCATCTCTAATCCCCAATCAGTATTCTCATCTAACATCGAAGCATCCTTCCTTCCCAACCTACTTCCATCTTCCATCCTATCCTTTCCTCTGTTGGACTAAGGTGGAGCGTCAACTATATTGACCTAACTCTAGATAGAACCTGTAAGAGGAAGTGTCCTACATCTCGACCAAGATTCCCCAACAAGAAACTAGAAGTCGTCATCTCACGTCTAGGGGAGCGTGACTTCACATAGCCCTCCCAAGACTCTAGGTTTCAGAGGATAAACGGTGGGAAATACCTCCACCCCTCCTCATAGAACTAGGGTCAACACCCTATATCGAGCCATACTGTGAAACTATTGTTCTTAGACTCACGTCATCAAACATCCACTCTGGGTGAGTCATGCATCCTGTCAAAACCACACTTACCATAGATCATAGTAATATTTTGAATCATAAATCAAATAGTAAGTACAACTTATAGCACACAATATGTTCTTGATGTCTACGACATCCCAGTTACCTCAATACTATAGTCATTTGGCTATCACATAGCTCATCATCATGTAGGTTAGTTCACCAATAACACATATTGATGCAGATACATCACAAATTTATATAAGAATACATATTTTCATTGACGCCCAATTAAGAAATGTTTTCCTATTTACATCATGAATTGCATCTATTATACATTCACAATATAACTTGAATTGGTATACATGTACCAAATTTGCCCATTTTAATTTTCATGTTTAACAAATCAAATAACTACCTTTTTCATGAGCATATATCATGTAACATACAAATAGGCCTAGAGGTACACATCTCAATGTCTAACAAAGTCTAACGGACTCCAAACAAATGCTAAACTTTGAATTATCAAGATTAGTTAAACAACAATGTTCTAACTACCTAAGGTCAAAATATGGGGCATTACAACGAGATCATTGGAAAAGAGTTATCGCCCTATTTACCGAGCTGAGGAAGCAAAAAATTTCACGGGTCTATCACTCCGTGAGGATAAATATTATAGTGAAAAAGGGGAGTGTCGTTGTTTTAGTTCAACATTGGTCACTCTGCCTACAGGGAGCATTGATATTTACTTGAGCATTGGGTTATATGCCTAAGGAAGCAGTGATCTAATTTATTGTTGTGGGGAACGTTGTTTCCAGTCTACTGTTAGGCTCCTCTAGTTTAGGGAGTGCCGATTTCAAGGAACACTTGAGAAATTTAAGGTTTTTTACTTCATCGCTGGAATATATGCTGGAAGGGAGCACCCTTTACTCATCATGAGGTGAGAAAAAGGAGAGTAGATAAATTATTAGGTTGTATGGATTCATGGAGGAAGATATGGATCAGGAGTTTTGTGAACCCTAGCATGGAAGGGAGCTCAGGTCGAGTGGTGGTTTGTGAAATCTGATCTTGAGTTGAGAAGATTCATGGTGGTTTGTGTGCCTCTGGAAGGAGAATTCTTGATTGAGGTTTGTGCAGGCTTGGAGAAGTAGATCTGTGGTTGCATGATCAGGAAGCCTGAAGAGGTATACTCGATGCCTTTCTCATTAACAAATATATGGCCATTAAACATGTCATCAAATTCAAAAACACAGTGAGGTGTCTTCAATTGAATGTATGCTCGAGAATAGAGCTAGTGTCCATGGCTCAAGCTACTATTTTTTTGGGTGGTCAAAAAAAAGGAAAATTGTAGTGGCTAGCGAAATGGGCATCCATCCGGTCTCTGAGATAATATTCTAATAGATTTGATGGGAGGTGCGGCTGTGCAAGACATGATTGCAACCTGTGTTGAAATAGTTACAAAGGAATATTAGTTGGTAGTTATCAAAGAAGCTACTGATTTAAATTGTACGTGAGACTAGCTTTGCCAGGGAAAGCATTTGAAGGTATTCCTTGCATTGGATGTGGATGTCATAGTAGTAGAATCACTGTTGAGGTTGTTTCATATTGTATGTATGTGCAGTGAAGAAACCACATAATACTCAGCGGCCACCACCATGTGATAGTAGTAGAATCATTGTTGAGGTTGTTGCATATTGTATGTATGTGCAATGAAGAAACCACATAATACTCAGTGGCCACCACCAACATTATTGTGTAGGGTATTTTAAAACATGTATAGTGCATAATTCAATTTGTCAGCCATAATAAATTATAGATTAATTGTTTAATCGGTCTTTAATATTCTGGTGTGATTATCTCTTCTTCAAGACACCGTTAAATGGGTGTAAGAGATAGTATTCATATCTGGTTTTGGCTGACTTTACACCTAGTTGGGACTTTCTATTGGATGTGTCCCTATTGTGGATTCACTAGCATATACCCTACATGGCACCAAGATGATATTAGAAACAAAAGTAGCAGGATCATGCGAACAAGAGTCGAGTGTTGAGTAAGGGCTAGAGTTGGACTGGTGAAGGGTCCTGTGGTAATATTATGGATGAAATGTTGGAAACAAATGACGTGGAATTATTCATCTCATTGACATTATTGATGTACCTACCTATGTTAACCTTGGTGATTTTATTTTTTAAAGGGTGCATGTATAAAATGTGTGTCATACACATTTTGTAAAGGCATCTTGGCTTGCTTAAATTATGTATTAAAGTATATATATGATTGACTTAGGGAAGACTTCAATTAAATTTAAGTGGTAATTTATTGTTGGAATTTGTAGGTGTCAGTAAATGGAAATGGAAATAAAAATGGTAAATGGTAAAGGGGTGATCGTAAAATCAGTGTGAGTGAAAATTTATTTTTTCATGGAGCCCTCATAAAATTTATGCTCTTGGAGCATAAGTTTGCAAAGATGTCATATCTAATCCAATGGTATCACTTTCTGATTTGAAGATGCGCTCTTGAAGGAAGAGGCCATACCGGTTGAAAGAGAGAGTGGAGTTGAAGGCTCGAGTTGTCTATGCGTGGAGTATATTTGTGGTTATTGAAGCATGCCCAAATCTATTCTGATGGAGGAACGATGCTTAAAAAATTGAATATCCTTTTGTGCAAGCTCTACAATCAAGAAACTAGAGACATAAGTGCTAGTAAATGGTAGCAATAATAGTAAAGGTAATGGTAAAGTTACCATGTGAACATTTTCTTTTGAAGTTGTAATTGTTTGTTACATGGAATTGGGCATATTGTTGTAAGACCTAGTTAGCCATGTGTACCCCTGGTTCTGTTAAGTCACCTATGAAGGTCTAGACATAGATTTAGGTAGAATGAAGAAGGGTGGGGGGCATGAGTCATGAATTAAAACCTTCTAGATACATGTACAATTGTGTGTTTTAGGCCCATTATTATTGGTTTCCCATGGTATGGTGTCCATAGAATTGCATGTCATGGAGCATGTTTAAGGGCTTGATGAAACTCCACTGTAAAGTGGCATAGAGGTGACCAATGAAAAACTCATTTGGCAGTCTTGGCCGGATTTGGTGAAGGGAATGCTCATGTTAAGGTGGAATGTTGGAACTACATTGAAAGGTTCCTAGAGGTGAGTGGTAAAGGCTCATTTGGTAGTAATGGTCAGATGTGGTCAACATTTTGAATACTCTTTTCGAGGTGGAGCACTAAAAGTGCCCCGGCAAAAAAAATGGGTCAATAGAAAGGATGACGTGTTTATGTATTGATAGGTTAAATCAAGGGTTTGAGAACACATTATGGAGGCAGGTTTATATTCCTTGGAATTTTGGAAATTATTGCAAGACAATTAGGATTGAATGACATATGTAGTAATGCCAAGTTGCAACATGATTTGTGGTCAGAAGAAGTTAAGTGCTATCTAGAAAATCGGTCACCATTAGTTGAAAAAGGTTGGAAGATTCTAGAAGAGGTATATTGAACAGGTCTTCTCTTACGATTACTCAGTTTTTTAAAATTGTTTGATTGTTATGTTCATGCTCTCATCAACATTCTACGTAGGATCCAGATCAAACATGTAGATATTTGTTGGTTATAATGAGGATGTTAATGGATATATATCATCATTAACAAAGATAGTGTTTGATGGATTTCTTCTCAAATGAGGCATAGTAAAAGATGAAAGGAAGAACTCATGACTAATAGCAGAAATTGTTTTGGAAGGCATTGATTTCCATGAAATATTCTCGTCATTTGTTAATCTTTTCTCATTCATGTATCTTTGGCACTAGTTGTTGTAGCTAGATGATAAGACAAGTTTTTTATGGATATTTGTATCACGAAATATGTATATCGAGCAACCAAAAGGGTTTGTTTAGGATCACAACAAAAGATTTGTTTGCAAGCTCAAGTAGTCATTGTATGGCCTGAAATGTGCATCAAGCATTGGTACAAGATGGGTGATTCCTTCATGGTGAGCCAAGTTTTACAAGAAATGGATTTAGCTATTTTTTTTATGGTACATTCATTATATTGGTGTTTAGATTGCTGACGATATGTTTTTTGAAGTAAAAGCATGGTTAAGATCAGACGGTTGGCTTAGTTGGAATGGATGTTCGTGGTGAAGGATCAAGGAGTAGAAAAAACAAATCTTGGGCATGGAAATACATAGAGGGAGGAAAGATGATAATCTTTGGTTATCACATTTGCAGTATAAGGAAAATATACTTCGGAAATTCAACATGAATAATGTGAAACTGGAAAATATCCCTTTGTCTTTCAATTTGTTTTATTCAGGTGTATATCCTTGTAATATGGAAGAAGAGGTTATGTCTCATGTATTTTATGCTAGTTGGAAGTATCAAGTATGTAATGGAAAGGTTTGATATGTTCAAGTATTAGACATTTTAGAGGCACATGTATCACCTACAATGGTTTCAAATGTTTTCATCTGTGATTATTCATATTTTGCAGAAGGAATTGGACAAGAAAATATCTACTTCAAATTCTGTCTTTTATGAGTATAAGGGGCAATTGGGTTAGTTTGGACAAATGCAAGTTTTTTTCCCATTGTATTCAAAGCCTTGTGCATTTGACACATAGTTCATCTTACCTAAATTGGACATGGTATCACTTGTAAGGCAGGTTACTAATGGTGGTGGAGTGGTCCATATTCGAGCAAGTTGTGCAGGCATGTTTTTGGGAACCAGTATTGAAGAGAAGTTGTGGTCATGATTTGATTCTCTTGAAGGTGATGAATCAAGTTGGACAAGAGATCAAGAAAATTGTTGTCAAGGTGGACATTGTTGAAATTGTGACAAGAAATCCCCTCAGGATTTGGATCTTGATCCTATTATTCATATTTTGGTTGAGATAAGGAAACCTAAGTTAGAATGTACAATTAATGAATTAGTTTCATTGTAACCATGGGAGAAGCTGTTTAAATATCTGTGACTCAGAGACAAATATTGAGCTGGGGATTCAAGCCCTCTAGGTTGTTGGTTGTAATCTCTGGTTTAATGAATAATAAGAATGTCATTTCCATTGTCCCGTGGATGTTTCCCTCATGAGGTGAAGGAGGATTTTACCACGTAAATCATGTTGTGTGTGTATGTTTTACCTCTGATTTTCTGTTGTGTGTTTATATTCTTTGTGGGTAAATAGTCTAACAATCTCCATATTATATAATAAATCACTTCATATTTTTTGATTTTTGTTTACTTCTTGTCCTTGATCAACGGAAAACTTGAATAAGCTTATAATTTCAGTGTATTCAACTGAGTTTGGTAACTTATTCCGTCTCTTCCTTGATTTGAACATCATTTCAATTTCTTTTGGGGCATTTCAATTTCTCTTCGGGATTTTTGTACATAAGTTGTTCTGATTCTTTGAAGGAGGAAAATATCAAGGAAGTAGAAGTGTTTTCCCCATTAATTTAAATGATTAATATGTTAGAACCCTATGGATTTACATATTATTTATTGCTTTATCAAATGGATGTAAATCCAACAATTTTTAATGGACATTTAGAGTAAGTATATATGGAACAACCACAAGGCTATGAAATTCTAGGAAAAGAAAACAAAGTACACGGATTGAAGAAGGCATTGTATGGGTTAAAGCAAGCGCCAAGATCTTGGTACATTCACATAGATTTGTATCTCATACATAATGGATTTCAGAGAAGTGATTGTGAGCCAACATTGTACATAAAACCAAATCAGTGAGGTAATATGTTAATTGTTTCTTATATGTAGATGATTTGCTTTTTATAGGTGATTTTGACATTAAAGAATTTAAGTCAGTCATGAAGGATGGATTTGAAATCATTGATTTGGGGATTATGAGGTATTTTTTGGGTATTGAAGTTCACGAGTCCAAAGATGGTATATTTATTTCACAATCCAAGTATGCGCATGAAATTTTGAAAAGATTCAACATGATTAATTCTGAGGTAGCTCCAACACCTATCATAACATGATTTAAATTAATTAAGGAAGATGAAGACATGATTTATGTACCTGAAAACAATAAGACCTATTATTAAGTATGGAGTAAGACTAAATTCAAGGTTCATGAAAAGTCCAAAAGAATCCCATTGGAAGATAGGAAAAAGAATTCTGAGATATGTAAATGGAACAAATGATTTTAGCATTATGTATTCTACTTCAAAATATTCCAGATTTATTGGATACACTCATAGTAATTGTGGAGGAAGAATAGATGTTAGGAAAAGTACATGTGACATCCCCAAAAATAAATTAATTTTGAATTCGAAAATTGCTAGGAAAAATATTCCATTTTTATTAAATTCGAATCTAAAAATTTTTGCCATTTATGGAAATTCTGAATTTCAAATTTGGTAATTTGTAATCAATTATTATAAATGTTGTGTAGAAAATAAAATTTGACCCAACTAATTATTTGACTATGACACTTGTATGAAAACATAATATTTTATATTTATTGCAAGAGGACAAATGGAACAGCCATGCTAAAAGTCTGTTGACCATGACTTCATGAGTGGGGAACATGTTGGAAATACCTTAGGGCTGATTGTTATAAGTAGCCCCTGAAAACCAGGGATTTGGAAAGATGTGAAAATTCCCAAGGGAGGGAAAAAGACCTAGGCAAAATTATTGTTTTGATAAATAACATATGTGAGGAGGCAGGAGGCTACTTAGTATGCGGGGAAAAATATGATCTATTGCTTGTTGTAATGAACACTACTTGCTGAGTGTGAGGCAAGGAGAAGAGAGTTGAAGTTGAATGACATTTCTAGGAAGGATTTATGATTTATCCCTCATGGATTGATGGTCAGGATGGGGGGTGAATTGGGCATGTGATTTGGATGCCCATTTCTACGATTGGGAGGAACATGGTTGTTCCCTTTGTCTTCCCGTGAACTAGTTCAGATATGTAATCCCTTCCCCTCTCTATTTTGAATGAGAAAATTTCTGATGTAATTGCATTGTTAAACCTGAGTAGAACTATTCTCGATCTCTGTTGAATGACTTAGTCACAGTTGTAGTGCACCTATTGGATTTTGTGTGGATATATTAACCTTGACGAACTCTGTTCGAATGTATGAATGCATGAAGCCTAAATGATGATTGGATATCTTATAAATCAAATTCTGAGTGGCTCTTTTATTGGAGTAGATTTTGAACGAATGTTAGAAATTAGATTTGTATTGTTATAAAAGTCGAAAGGATTGGATGTGATTAAGTTCTGGAAGTAATTCATTTTCTGTAATAATTTTTTGTTGTACAGAGGAAGTTGTAGGGAAATTTTCATGTACATTGGAATTTTCTGGTACACAACTATCTATGTATGAATATAGTGGAAACTGGTCTATATATATATATATGGAGTATGTATAGTTCTGTAAGCATAAAATCAGATCTATAAGTTTACTCGGGTCTCAAACTGCCACTTAGTATGGAATTAAGCTATTACAAACCAACACATTCCATGATATATCTATATCATATATAGGAAAGAACATGTCAAATTACTATTGGAAATTTGCGTAGACCTAAGAGAGAAAAAAAAAAATATCTAATGTCTACAATTGAAAGTAGATGTATATATATACATATGTATTCGTTCCTATACTATGAGTACGATAAAGTTTCTAATAGACATGTAATTGCAAGTGTAAATGATATGCTCGATGTATAAGTACCTTTAGAATTAGAGATGCTGGAATTGTTTTTTTTTTCTTTTCTTTTAATATGATATGAGTTGAAATATCTAACTAGAACAACACTCTGACTCATATTCTTCCATATGAATCAAATATAATGAAATCAAAGAGTACCAATACTTCTATTACTATAAGCTAAACTCTAGGAACATTTTAGTACCAAAATAGTTAAATGGAACAGTCATAGTCGAGTTGTATAAACTTCTTCCTTTCATTCTTAAACAGTAAATACAGTTCTCGATTTTTTAAGGAATGGACTTGTTATGATTCAACTTGCCATCTCGAGTATTTGCGATCAGTACCGCCAGTTAATAAATAAGGAAGTCTATTACATACTTTGATCCAATTTGAAATAAAACATGGATTTAATACATGTGTAAGTACTAGTACTATTCCCAACAATGCAAATATGACCCTGGGTATACTTCAACAAAACATCACCAAAGTCGAGATAGAATTTAGTTTGCTTTTTTTAAAAACTGGGCAGGGCCACGATCTCCTTTGAATGGCTTAGAACCTGTAGATTTTATCCTAAGAAAAGATGGGTTCAAAACTTCTTTACCTTTTCAATGGAAAACAGGGGTGGGTTTCTAGGGCATGCGCAGACCGAAAATCCTACAAGGAAAGAGAAAAAATAAATAAACCCTATGATTATTAACTGTTAGTTGAAGGAAAGGAATGACAAGAAACAACATGATGATAACCTTAACCAACAGTGTAATCTTCCTTTCCAGAGACACTCATCTTTTTGGATGTGAAGGCTCAGATCCTTGTCTCATCGCTTGCTATCTAGGTATATGGTCGAGCCGAGGGAGGAGGGTGTAGCGAATTCCTGATGGGTACCTCGTATCAACAAGGCCCACCATTAGTGATTTATACCAACACTTTAAAAAATGAAAGAAAATAAAAAGGGGATAGTTACAACAACCAATGAAACTAATAAAGTGAAATAGACGACACTCTTAACTTCCCTTAATGCATACACGGTATAAGTCAAGTTGTGTCTAAGACATGTTTTTAAACCTTTACAAAATCAAATTACAGAGAGTAGGGATGAATCAAGCAATCAACACCGAGAATTTCATAAACAGACCTCAAGAGGTCACCATACAACTAGTAGTATTACCATCACAAAGAAAACTTTACTGTTCGACCTTCTTTCGATGAAGGAAAAAAATCCTTGTAAAGTACACACAGAACCTTCAACTTAAAAGTTCCATACCGTGATATGGTTTTAGAAATTGTGTGATTATACTAGGTAAGAAATTCACTAAAGGATTTCTTGGTCAACTAAGGATCTCAGTATAATATCGCCGGGTAGAATCAACCTTCACAAAACAAAGGATAAGGAGGTATTACACATAGGGTATATCGTCAAGTCTTACAAAACCTCATTTGGGCCAAGTTCGGTCTCTTTGTACAACTACTGGGAAGGAGCGCATAGGAGAATGATTCTTGGCATACTATAACCTAAACTAAAAGTACCATGGGGCTAGTTGGTAGGCCTTGGGAAATCTTGAAAATGAGGAGACCAAAATAAAAATAGAAATGTACGAATAATCCAAGCCGATTTTTAGAATAAGATTGACCCTGCAGAATATCCAACGTTAACATTAAAGGAGAAATGCAGGGAGAGATCTAAATAAACTTGGTGGTAGGATCCAAGGAATTAAAAGGGCATTCACTAAATGAAAACTTTGAAACTTTTTCCCCTTCTTAAGACACGATAGCCTATTAGAAAATTACCAGTGAGACGGGCCTTGACGTTTGGATTTCTGGGCAAACAACCTCCACAACAATAGTTTTCCCCACCTAAGGACAACACATAGAGTCAATTTCAGAGATCCACAATGACAAGGAAGGAACTCATCTAACCCTAAGTTGAGGATGAGGTACCAAAGTAAATGACGAAGTATGGGGTTGGTCGGGCCATGTACTAGGGAAAACTTTGCAAGACAAGACTAGAGGGAGGATAGGTGGGAAGGTCAATGTAACCTGCATACAGAGAACTTGCATTGATTATAATGGCAGAGGCTTAAATTCTCTGACAAGCACATCCCCTACCCTTAATAACCAAAACTACACATTTAATGACTGTCTCTTTTCGAGAAGTGTTTAATCGAGTATAGTTGGAGGCTAACTGTTTCCTTTCAATTGGACTACTGTCATTGTATAAGGTGGTTAGGATAATTCTTAGTTAAGGATCAGTTGAATAGTGTTTTTGCATGAGAATTCCTCACCCAAACTATGTTAAGCTTAGTGTTTAGGAGATCTGTAACCATGAAAAACTTACGAGAGGAATACAATCAATGACCTAGGTCGTTATTGATTCATTTTAAGATCTTGTACATTCTATTTTTTTGGGTGTGTCTTCCGAAGACCCTTTTTCCTTTGGTGGATATGTCCTCTTATATCAAAGAAGATATATTTTCACACCAACAAATAAGTTAAGTGTTAAATGGAACTTAGAACCACGAAAACTTGGTGTATGTATAAAACAACTATATAAATAAATATAGTTTAAACATGTGTTAAAGAAAAGTTGTAGGATTTTTGAAGGATCCTCCTTATTTAAGTTTTGTTCTTAACTTGAATCTATTATAGGTTGTGATCGTATGGTAGATGGACCTTAAATCCATAACTAGGACGAACATCCCCTATTTGTTCTAAATCTATTATAAGAAATGGAGTTTTGTATACCTTAGAATTTATTTATTTTTAATGGAAAATTAGAGGTATATTGCATATGGTATTAGAGCAGAAGGTTAAAGCACTTGGACCTTTAATACGTCTATCTAAATTACTTAATCATATAATTATGTTCATGTAAAACTAATAAAAACTTTATTGTTACAAACATAGAACCCTTTTTGTTTTGTGTTAATTATGGAAGCTCAGGATGATGTAGAAATAAGAACTGAAGGAAATTCAGAGAAGAGACCTTCTGGAGATCCAAGACCAAACAATGACAGAAGATCACCTACGTAGGTTCTAGAAACAATGAGGAATCTTATTGTTGAGTTGCATGTTTTCAAAGCCAACAATGGAAAACTGAAGAAATCATAGCAGGAACAACAAGAGATACATGAAGTCATGTTTCACAGTATAGTGACAAAGAAAATCCCAAAGGATGATAACAACGAAGATGAGGTCAGCAAAAGGGCCTCCAAGAACTTTATTCCAGAAGAAGAACAAGGAGACATTTCGTCTCAGGGTACGCCTTCAGCTGAGTAAAAAAAAAAAACAAATAAAAAAATGAAACAAGTAGACCACCTTGAAGGAGAATTTTAGAAAATTAAACCAGCTACCTTTGATGGAGAATCCCGAACAAGAGAGGAAGATGAGGCATGGTTATTAGACATCAAAAAATATTTCCGAATATATAACTATTGAAGAAATATGAAGGTTAGGATGGTCGTTTACAATCTGAAAGGAAAAGCTAGCATTTGGTGGAAAGATCTGAAATTGGCCAAGGGATTAAAAGAGAAACAGATGGAGTGGTCTGATTTTAATACATATTTCAAGAAACAATACCTATCTGAAATATACTATGAAAGGAAAACCAAAGAATTTTATGTGTTGAAGCTTGGTCAGATGAAAATGCAGGGTCTTATAAACAAATTCCTGAAATTACTAAGGTTCGTACCTTATATCCGGGAGGACAAGGTAAAAATCCAGCGGTTCCTAAGCTGTTTACCACAATCTTATAGGGACATAATTGAGTTTGACAACCCCAAGTCCTTGAGTGAAGTATTCAGGAAAGAACGAATGTGCTACAACCAGTACAAAAAATGAGCATAGTTTCCCAAGACTTGGAAGGATAAGAAACAAGACCGGATGAACCAACGGAGGAAGGGATACCAACTAGCTCCTTATCAGAATGAAAAAAAAATATTTCTTAGAAAATATTTTCACTTAAACCATCCAAGTACACAAGGCAATGGTAAACCGGTAAATCTGGGAACAAAGAAGTTTAAGAATAGTCCCCGTGAGCCATTGAACTACTGGGAATGTGGAGAACCTCATCTTAGGAGGAACTATCCATGTTTAAACATAGCAAACAGAACTGTTGTTCATAATCTGTAGGAAGCTTCGACGGTGGGTGATGTAGGCAGAATCTTGCATCGGATAAATGCAGCCATTGATGGTCGACAACCTGACCACCAGTCCTCTTTGGTGGAAATCAAAGGTAAAATCAATAACACCTGAATTTTTGTTTTAATTGATTCTGGAGCTACGTTAAGTTATATCACTCTTGGATTAGTAGAGTCAAGTAAACTTAAGAAGATGAAACACGCAAAATCATGGTTGATACAGTTAGCAAAAGGAACTAAAAGGAAAGTGATTGACTTTATTTATGATTTTGAATTCAGTTTAGATGGTCAAAACATAAGACCAAATCTGAATATTCTGGCACTAGGATCTCATGATATGATTATCAGAATGGATTGGTTGGAAAAGAACAAAGAAGTTCTAGATTGTTATACAAAGACACTTAATTATAAAGATGATTATGACACTACTAGAACAACCCAAGGTATAGCAAAACCTACATCACTTAGACAAGTCACAACAATGCAATTCAAGAAATGCATGAGAAAGGGGTGTCAAGTTTACGCCATCCAAATAACGAATCTGTTAGAAAAATAAGATAATCCCAACTTGGAAGAATTTGTTGTCCTACATGAATTCAGAGACGTATTTGTTGATGAGATACCAGAATTACCTCCTAGAAGGGAAATAGACTTCTCCATAGACCTACTACCTAGTTCAGACCCCATCTCGAAAGCACCTTACCGAATGAGTCTACCAGAATTGACAGAATTAAAAATAAAATTGTAGGAGTTATTGGACAAAGAGTATATCAAAACGAGTGTTTCTCCATGGGGAGAACAAGTTCTCTTTGTGAAAAAGAAATACGGTACTCTAAGACTATGTATTGATTATAGACAATTGAACAAAATGACTATTAATAACAAATACCCCTTACCTAGGATAAATGATCTGTTCGATTAAGTAGATAGGGCCAAGATATTTTCAAAGTTGGATTTACGATCTTGTTATCATCAAGTTAGGAAAAAAGATGAGGACATAAATACAACAGCCTTTCAGACAAGATATGGACACTACGAATTCGTAGTCATACCTTTTGGACTCACCAACACACCAACCACGTTTATGTGTCTGATGAGCAGTATTTTCAGTCAGTATTTAGACAAGTTCGTACTAGTATTTATTGATGATATTGTTGTCTATTGTAAAATGGAGGAAGAATATGAAGAACACTTAAGAATAGTTCTGCAAACTTTGAGGAATCACAAACTGTATGCCAAATTTGAGAAGTGTGATTTTTATCAAAAGAAAATACAATACCTAGGACACACAATTTCAGTAGAAGGCATTGTATTCGACCCTAAGAAAATAAAATCCATCATGGAATGGCTGGTACCTAAGGATGTAGTAGATATCCAGTCATTGATGGGAATCACCGGATATTATCACAGATTTATAAAGGGGTTTTCCAAAATATCCTACCCTATCATATCATTACAAAAGAAAGGGACCAAGTTTAACTGGTCACATAAGTGTCAAGATAGTTTTGACAAGAAAAAAAAGTTATTGACAACTACCCCCATATTGAAAGTAGCAGACCCAGATAAAGACTTTATCATCTTTGTTGATGCGAGTAAAGAAGGAATAGGTGGTATCTTAACTTAGGAAGGACACATGATTTGTTATGAATCCCAGAAATTAAAAGAACACGAGCAAAACTACATCACTCATGACATAGAATTGGCAGCAGTAATACACGCCGTAAAAATGTGGCAACACTACATAATGCGCAGAAAATCTCTATTACTGACAAATAATAGCAGAGTGAAATATATGTTTAGCGAGTCAGATCTTAATGAAAGGAAAGCACAGTGGCTACCCTTTTTGAGAGAATTCGACTTTGAGGTAAGACATATCAAAGGTAAGGAAAATAAGGTAGCAGATGCCTTAAGAAGAAGAGTCCATGGGTTATTTGAGATAAATTTCAGTAGAGGAGAAAGCGATCTAGAACAGAGGATAAGGACAACAAGCATTAACGACCAAATTTACGCTAAGATAATGGGATACTTACAAAACAATACCGCAAACTCAGATAAACCAGATTTGAGTATTGACAAAAATGGACTTTTACGATTTAAGGACAGACCTTACATACCAGATTCAATAGAATTAAAAATAACATTACTGGATGAAGTACATAAGAAACCGTATTTTGGCCATCCAGGATACCAGAAGATGATAACAACACTTAGAAAACTATTTTACTGGTCCAATATGAAGGGTGAAATAGTAGAATACTTGGCTAGATGCCAGGATTGTCAGTAGGTTAAGGACGAACACCAGCATCCAACTATTATAGCCATATTGCTAGACTTTATTACAGGTTTGCCTAAAACTCAGAAACATAATGAATCTATTATTGTTGTAATCGATAAACTCGGTAATTATACACACTTTATCCCTGTAAAGTCTACTTTTAAAGCTATAAATATCGATGAAATATTTATGAAAGAAATATTTAGACTGCATGGTATTCCTAAAATGGTGATTTCGGATAGAGACGTAAAGTTCACATCCACTTTTTGGAAAGAATTGTTTGCAGGGTTAAATACTAATTTGAATTTCAGTATGAGTTATCATCCACAAATGAATGGACATATCAAAAGGACAAATGAAATCCTAGAAGATATGCTCCGCATGTACGTAATAACAAAACTGAGCAGGTGGGAAGACTACTTACACCTGGTAGAATTTTCATATAACAATGGGTACCAAACGTCATCTAAGTTGAGCCCCTTCGAGGTACTATACGGAAGAAAGTGTACGACTCCAATTAGTTGGGACAACTCGGTTGACAAACTTATGTTTGGACCGAAGATGCTCCAAGAAATGGAAAGTACGATAAGACATGTACAACAGAACTTGAAAGTGGCACAGGACAAACATAAAAGTTATGCAGACCAGTAGACAAGACACTTGGAGTTTCAAGTGGGAGATCATGTTTACTTAAAAGTCAAAGCCCGAAAGATTTCACTAAAACTCGAGAACTGTGCCAAGTTGGCACCCAGGTTTTGTGGGATCTTCGAGATACTAGCTCGAATTGGTCCTATAGCATACCAACTTTATTTTATGTATTTTATGTTTCTTTTTTGAAAAAATATGTTCATGATCCTACTCAGATGATCGATTGGAACGTGGTGCAGATGGAACCAGAAGGCGAGTTCCAGGTGTAACCTTTGTGCATTCTGGACTAGAGAGAAATAACACTTCAGAGTAGAGTCATCACTCAGGTAAAGGTGCAATGGAAGCACATTAGTCCTAAGGATCCCACTTGGGAATTGAAGGGAGATCTACATAAATCTCATCCAATCATGTTTCAAGAAAGGAACGAACACTAAGGACAGTGTTTTATTGAAGGGCAAAAGGATGTGACATCCCCAAAAATAAATTAATTTTGAATTCAAAAATTGTTAGGAAAATTATTCTGTTTTTGGTAAATTTGAATTTGGAATTTTTTTGTCATTTATGGCAATTTCGAATTTCGAATTTGGTAATTTGTAATTAATTATTATGACTGCACGGTAGAAAATCAGATTTGACCCAACTTATTATTCGACTATGACACTTGTATGAAAACATAATATTTTATATTGATTGCAGTAGGACAAATGGAACAACCATGTTAAAAATAATCTGACCATGAATCCGTGAGTGGGGAACATGTTGCAACTACCTTAGGGATGATCGTTACAAGTGGAAAATCATGAATTTGGCCATTGGAAGCCCTTGAAAATCAGGGATTTGGAAATATGTGAAAATTCCCAAGGGAGAGAAAAGGACCTAGGCAAAAATATTGTTTTTATAAATAACATATTTGAGGAGGCAGGACACTGCCTAGTATGCGGGGAAAACTATGATCTATTGCTTGCTCTTATGAACACTAATTGCTGAGTGTGAGGCAAGGAGCAGAGCACTAAAGTTGAATGACATTTATGGGAAGGAGTTCTGAGTTAGTCCTCATGGAATCATGGTCAGGCTCAGGGGTGAATTGGGAAAGTGATTTGGCTACCCAGTTCTATGGCTGGGAGGAACATGTTTTTTCCCTTTGTCTTCCCGTGAACTGGTTCAGATATGTAATACCTTCCCTTCTTTGTTTTGAATGAGAAAATTTCTGATGTAATTGCATTGTTAAACCTGAATAGAATTATTCTCCATATTTGTTGAGTGACTTAGTCACAGTTGTAATGCATATATTAGATTCTGTGTGGATATATTGACCTGGGCGAACTCTGTTCGAATGTATGAATGCATGAATCCTAAATGTTGATTGGATATCTTATAAATCAAATTCTGAGCGGCTCTTTTATTGGAGTAGATTCTGAACAAATGTTAGAAATTAGATTTTTATTGTTATAACAGTTGAAATGATTGGATGTGATTAAGTTCCTGAAGTAATTCATTTTCTGTAATAGATTTATGTTGTACATAGGTAGTTGTATGGAAATTTTCATGTACATTGGAATTTTCTGGTACATAACTATCTACATAAGAATAGAGTGGAAACTAGTCGATATATATATGGAGTATATATAGTTCTGTAAGCATAAAATCGGAGCTATAAGTTTACTCGGGTCACTATCTACCACTTAGTATGGAATTAAGCTATTACAAGCCAATAAATCCCATGATATATATCTGTATCACATATAGGAAAGCACATGTCAAATTACTTTTGGAGATTTGCGTAGACCTCACAGAGAAAAACAAAATCAAGATCTAATGTCTATAATAGCAAGCATATGTATATATATACATATGTATCTGTACCTATACTATGAGTACGATAAATTTTCTAACAGACATGTAAGTGCAACTTTAAATGATATGGTAGATGTATAACTACCTTTAGAATTAGAGATGCTAGAAAACCTATTTTTTTTCTTTTCTTGTAATACGATATGAGTTGAAATTTCTAACTAGAACAACACTCGAACTCATATTCTTCCATATGAATCGAATATAATGAAATCAAAGAGTACCAGTAGTTCTATTACCATAAGCTAAACTCTAGGAACATTTTAGTACCAAAATTGTTAAATGCAACTATCATAGCCGAGTTGTATAAACTTTATCCTTTCATTCTTAAACAATAAATACATTTCTCAATTTTTTAAGGAATGGACTTGCTATGATTCAACCTGCCATCTTGAGTATTTGCGATCAGTACCTTCAGTCAATAAATAAGGAATTATATTACATATTTTGATCCAATTCAAAATCAAACATGGGTTTAATACATGTGTAAGTACTGGTACTATTCCCAACAATGGAAATATGACCTGGAGGGTACTTCAACAAAACATTACCAAAGATGAGACAGAATTTAGTTTTCTTTTTTAACAAACTGGATGGGGCCACGATATCCTTTGTATGGCTTAGAACCTACAGATTTTAGCCTAAGAAAATATGGTTTTGGAAACCACTTACCTTTTGCACTGAATACAGGGGTGGGTTTCCAGGGCTTGCGTAGACCGAAAATCCTACAGAGAAAGAAAAATAAATAAACAAACCCTGTGATTATTAACTGTTAGTTGAAGGAAAGGAACATAAAACAACAACAGGATGATAACCTTAACCAACAGTGTAATCTTCCTTTCCAGAGACACTCATCTTTTTGGATGCGAGGGCTCAGATTCTTGTCTCGTCACTTGCTATCTGGGTAGACAGTTGAGCCAAGGGAGGAGGGTGTAGAGAATCCTTAATGGGTATCTCATATCAACAAGAGCCACCATTAGTGATTTATACCAACACTTTAAACAATGAAAGAAAATAAAAAGGGGATAGTTTCAACAACCATTGAAACTAATAAAGTGAAATAGATGATAATATTAATTTCCCTTAATGCATAAATGGTATAAGTCGAGTTGTGTCTAAGACATGTTTTTAAACCTTTCTAAAATAAAATTATAGAGAGTAAGGATGAATCAAATAGTCAACACCGAGAATGTCATAAACATACCTCGATAGGCTGCCATACAATTGGCAGTATTACCATCACAAAAAAAATTTTACTGTTCGACCTTCTTTCGATGGACGAAAACATTCCTTGTAAAGTACACACAGAACTTTCAAATTAAAAGTCACATACCATGAGATGGTTCTAGAAACTGCGTAATTATACTAGGTAAGAATTCACTATAGGATTTCTTGGTCAACTAAGGATCTAAGTATAATACTGTCGGGTAGACTCAACCTTTGCAAAACAAAACAGAAGGAGGTGTTACACACAAGGTATACCAGCAAGTCTTACGAAACCTCATTCGGGCCAAGTCTGGTCTCATTGTACAACTATTGGGAAGGAGCGCATAGGAGAATGATTCTTGGCATATTATAACCTAAACTAAAATTACCAGGGGGCTAGTTGGCAGGCCTCGGGAAATCTTGAAAGTGAGGAGACGAAAAGAAAAATAGAAATGTATGAATAATCCAAGCCGAGTTTCAGAATAAGATTGACCCCACAGAATATCCAGCATTATCATTAAGGGATAAATGCAAGGAGATATGTAAATAAACTTGGTGGTAGGATCCATAGAATGAAAAGGGCATTCACTAAATTAAAACTTCAAAAGTTTTTCCTCTACTTAAGATACGATAACCTCTTAGAAACTTACCAGTGAGATGGGCCTTGTCATCTGGATTGTTGGGCAAATGGCCTCCAAAATGATAGTTTTCCCCACCAAAGGACAACACATAGAGTCCATTTCAGAGAGCCACAATGACAAGGAAGGAACTCGTCTAACCCTAAGTTGAAGATAATCTATCAGAGTAAACGCCGAAGTACAGGGTTGGTCGAGCCATGTGCTAGGGAACACTTGGTAACATGAGACTAGAGGGAGGATAGGTGGGAAGGTCAGCATAAACTGCATACAAAGAACTTGCATTGATTATAAGGGAATATTTTGAACTTCTCTGACAAGCACATCCCCTTCCCTTAATAATCAAAACTACACATTTAATGACCGTCTCTTTTCAAGAAGTTTCTAATCAAGTATAGTTGGAGGATAACTATTTTGTTTTAGTTGGACTAATTTTGTTGTCTTGGGGGGTTAGGATAATTCTTAGTTAAGTCTCATTCGAATAGAGTTGTCACACGAGAATTCGTTACCCAAACTGTGTTAAGCTTAGTGTTTCGGAGAATTGTAACCATGGAAAATTTACGAGATGAATACATTCAACGACCTAGGGTGTTATTGATTCATTTTAAGATCTCGTACGTTATCTTGTTTTGGGTATGTCTTTGAGAGACCCTTTTTCCTTTGGTGGATATCTCCTTTTAGATCAAAGGAGATAGCTTTGCGCACCAACAAAGAAGTTAAGTGTTAAGGGGAACTTAGAACCATAAAACCTAGGTGTAGGTATAAAACAACTATATAAATAAATATAGTTTAAAAATGTGTTAAAGAAAAGTTGTAGGACTTTTGAAGGATCCCCCTTATTTAAGTTTTGTGCTGATCTTGAATCTATTATAAGTTGTCATTGTATGGTAGATGGACTTTAAATCTAGAACTAGGATGAACATCCCCTATTTGTTATGAAGCTATTAAGCGAAATGGATTTTAGTATACCTTAGAATTAATTTTTTTTATGGAAAATTAGAGGTATGTTATAGTACCTCTAGGTACACATTTCGTTTGGAAACATGCATAGTATTGTGGCATCAAGGAAGAGACCCATTGTGACTTTTTCTTTAGCAGAAGCTCAATACGTCACGGCTACAAGTGCATCTTGTCAAGTTGTTTGGAAGAGAGGAATGTCAAAATATATGTTGTAGGAATAACAGGAACCAACTACAATATCTTTTGACAACAATTCCTCCATTATCTTATCAAAGAACGACCCGTTTCACAAGAAAACCAAGAACATTGATACAAGGTATCATTTTATCATAGAATTTCTGAATAAAAAATATATTTGTTTAGAATTTTGCAGGTCAAAAGAACAATTCGTAGATATTTTCCCAAAATATTTGGCAAGAGATGCATTTTAGAAACTAAGGATTCAACCGTGCAGTAACGAGTGTTTGACACGACATGTCAATTTAAATTTTTGATGTAAATTGTATTGGTAAAATCAGCTACTTAGAATTAAGGGGGAGTGTTGGAGATATTAATTAAAATTCATGAGATGACTCCATCTATCATGGAAAATATATATGTTTTGTCTGTCAGAGACATCAATCAAGAGCGTTAGTAGGACCTTATTTAATGAGATGATATTTTTCTTTCTCGAGCTCTTTTATGCAGATGAGAGTCACTCGAAATTTAATGTGATCTCAATTGTTTTTAGTAGTTTTACTTCTACACTATGTTTTGGTATTTATCTATATATGTTAGAGTCTCTAGTAAGATGAGATATAAGAAACAATGGTAAGGAGTCAAAGAAGTATGAGAGATCAACCTCTCTCTTTTGTAAATTTCATAAGTTATTCATAAGTCATTGGAGAAGAAGTTCGTCTAGTTATTGTAATAATGCCCATAACTCAAGTTTTTAATATATAGTATTTTTGTGTGTTGACAAATTCATGTGTATTTTTGAGTTTTTGTTGTGCTTGTGAGTATATTGATTTGCACGGTAAGTCTTAACTTGGCGGTGTTGTAGATCCAAGAGTAATATGGTCGAAGATCTGATTTGATGTAAAAGGCACTTAAGGGTTATGCTTTATGTCAGGTTTTCAAGAAAAGCAAATGAGGTCCAAGGATTGGAATACAATATAGTGTGCTTTTATAAAATTATTTATCATATGCCAAAGGTAATTCATGTAATGAAAACACATTTTTATCGGTGGAAGAGCAGTATGAAAAAACGTTTTCCTCATTATCGCGTGGGGAAGAGGAGGATAAAACCCATTCAAGAGAAACATCTTTAGAAATTATATATGACAAGAATGTTGATGATAGAGTTTCAAAGAGAAGGTTGCAATCTGCAAGTTATAATAGTGCTAGGGTACTAGCTGCAAATTTCCCTCACTCAGTGGGCTCAAAATCCATCCCAACGTTTGAGAAACATGTTATTCACTTCAAGAAATTGTGTTTATTCTTTTATTTTGTTAAATGTTTTTTTAATGTCTGTCATCTGTGTGTAAATACTCGTTATTGTTATGCTTTAAAGCTCACCCTTGAAGCTTGACGATTTTCCTCATAGTAAAGGTTGTCTAAGACTTTCTGGCTCGATAATTCTCAAAGAGTAGTCACTTGAAAGAAGGTTCATTCACATATGAAAGAATCAATGATGTTAAGACAACATTATGAAGATTCAAAGACATATGAGGAAAATAACTATTTAAGCTAGTTTATTAACTGTGACATTGTTGGTATGCATAAAAGTGAAGATTATCTTCAACGTCAGGATTTCGTCCTTGGATGGAACATAAAATCAACCATAAAAAACACAACAAATCTAATAGACAAGAAGAAGCTGATCTATTTTGATTGAAGAACTTTGTTTCACAAGCCTATAATTCGCAGAGTTTCAATAATTATAATTCAGAGAGTTTCTGTAACATCTCGCTCTGGCACACTGAGAGAACTTATTCTTTGAGGACACTTTCTCACAAGTGATCCATATTATTATGCTATTAAAACATTTGAATTTGATTATGAGGCATTATGGGTTGATGTCGAGTTGTTTTGATGCATTGACATACACAGGTGCTATTGAATCGGTTTTACTGAGTGTACAAGATTTTGAACCTAGAGGATGCAGAGGCATCGACGAAACCCCTTGCACTCTAGATCGAGTGAGGGAATGAACTAATGGGGTTTTATTGTTTTATATGTGATATAAGTGCATATGATTAGATGATATGATTATGGATATATTTATAACATGATTCGTTGATGATGCACATTGACGATAGCTTGTCAAACAGACTCACATGTGGAGTAGAGGGATCATGCAAGACTACCATAGATGTCTACGGAGAGGTGTGGACAATAACCCTGCCACAGCCTACTAGAACTCCATCACTGGTTCGAACTGTAGGTTAACGAATACCTAGTTCGAGAAGACCCATGATACCGTGAGGGTAGACTGCGACAGTCACTCACGATGATTCTAAGGGGTGCGCTATAAGGTGGGGGCCTTATTCCTTAGAGGACCTTTGTAATGTACCTCCAACTTAACATAAAAAAAATAAATATTTTTGGTACATTAATCCCGAGTATTTTCGTTTAATAAAATCGTAGAATGGATACTTAAATTTTTGCTTTGATTTAAGCCTGGTTATCTACTTGTAAAAGAGTAAAACCTTATGTCATACTAACTTAACAACTTGTAAGAGAGGCTCCCAACAATTACTAGTACATCTCCAAGTCATATATTATTAAATAGATACCAATACAATACATATATCCACCTATATAATAGGATTCAAGTTTTAAATCCCTTGTTAATATTGGGCTCTTTAGATTTTGACTACAAGTTTATACCCTTGAGAATTAATACTAGGACACCTACCTAGCTGTATGTATATCAGAATTTATACACTTAACGTAACATGTATTAGGGAACATGTTAATGATATTAATGACAATGCATGAGTTGCTTCAATGTATTTTCTTTAATGGCTCCATCATGGTTATGACACTTTTAGTTCCCCATCATAACGATTTGAAAACCAAACCAATCCCACACAATTCTTTGCATGACTACATTGTAACTAATTCTCATCTCACTGATGGAGGTAATGGAATGATAACTAACTCAACAGAAGGTTAGCGACTGGCTAGTTCCACTTGGACAGTCATGCAATCACTGCTATTAACCTCACATCTTCATTGATAAGGGAGAGAGATGTATCTGTGAGGAGGAGTTAAAGTTCTGTCCCTATAATTCATTAGGTCCTCTAAACACCAATCCCAATGGCTCTCCCACCTGCTGCTCCCAGTCCCGGTGTGCCAACGTTTCCCTAGCACATGGATCGTACCTTCAGTGTTTAATATGAGTAGTACTCTTCTCCTCTTAGGGTTAGGTGGTTCCTCTCTTTCCATTGTGACTCTGAAGGGGAGGGTTCTTCATTATGCATTCCTCAGCAGGGAAGGGATACCACCTTTTCGATCAAATTTTGGTGAAGTCGACGCCACAAACAACTTCCTGGTAAGTTTCCAAGAGAGCTATCATATCTTAAATTTGAAACCAGAGTTCAATGTTTGGTTAATATGAAAACCTTTACTTATTGTAACCCTTACTTTGATTTTAATGGCCCCCTTTGTTCCGGATGATAATGTTCGAAGTTTACGTATTTCTATTCTGGTACCGGTTGTAGATGAGGTTTTCCCACTATATCCTTAAGTCTCTAATCTTTACCTCTTTAACCTATTGTTATACATCGCGGTATGTTGTTTGTATCCTCGTGGAATTACTTTTGGTTTTGACCCTGTGGATAGTAACTGTATTTGAAAGTAACTTAGAATAGTTCAGAGAAGTCCTTTCCTAGGCCAGGTAAAGGTTCTAAAAATAGGGTCAAGTCTATCTCTTAACGTCTCTAACTTTATCTATGACCGATACAAATTCTTTGAAGTATGATAGTGGCTTAACAGAGGTATATCTCTCATTAAGTTAGAGTACCTTCCGCAAGAATTCTCGTGACTTTGTGTATGATGTTTTTCCTTATGCTCTTTGATCTGTTCGTAAAAGAATTTATTAAGAAGGTGTAAATCTTGAACTCACACTACTATTGTCTTATTTTCAAAGTAATTGATAAAAAAAAAATATGATTCTCTGTATTAATTATGTGACTCTGCCTGTTGCGAGGGTACCTATTAGATGTTCCAGGGACCATCCTCCCCCTCAGCCAGGGTTGTTTATAAGACAGGGGCGCGGCAACAGGTGGACTTTGAGTTTCGGCTCCTAAGTTGAGTATCACCAAACATAGCTGTGGTTATCAATTTACCTTTCAATCTAAGTTTAAAGTCTTACTCTGTATTTTGCTAATGTTTTTCAGTGATGAAACTTGTAGGGTTTATGACCACCCAAGGTCCAGGTGTCATCCCCTACCCATCATGAAAAAGGTACTTGGGTTCCATGATAGTGGCTCTCAAACTAGCTCTTCAATTCCAAAACATGGAGGCCATGTTTCTATTCATAGCTTTCTCTTGATATTAAGTAACATTTCTCATGCTCCGATTTCCTGTATCGGATGTCTGCGGGTTAAAGCCTGATTTGTTTTCGTTATTGTTCGATTTGATGGAAATGGGTATAGTCATGCATTGTGTAGGGAAATAAACTGTTATTTAAACACTAGAATTGGTGAAACTAGATCCAAGTTTACTATTAGAGGGAATTATTTAATCTATTAATCTTATCATCGAAGGAAACTTGTTGTTTTAAAGAAAAATCTTTTCCGAAAAAATTATCCTCAGCGTTTTGTTTGTTACCTTTTTAATTTCATGTATTCAAGAATCTCTATTTAAGTTACAGGAACCATCATTTTCTTGATTTCATTAATGCCAGTATGAATGATCTCTCGTTAATGTAGTTCTTATCTTCTGAACTTACCCAAATATGATCGTTCAATAAAGAGGGTTTTGCAACTCTAGATTTCTGAGTTTTATCAATTCTTGTCCTTCAAACAATTTCATTTTTTTCTTTGAATAGATTGATTTTACTTTGTAATTTCCTAAATATTTTTTGTGAATAATAAGGAATTTAAAGTATATCTTACAATCTCACAATTGTTTGGCCGACACGCAGTAATGCTACATTCATGAATTTTTAAGAACTTTTGTTTCTCTCAGCAAGACTCTCGATATAGTTGAATTGGAATACCCTACCTTTGTATAGACAATATTGATCATTCAAAGCATATATAATATGTATTCATTCTGTTTACATTGTGCATCGATATTGTATATGTTAAAATCATTATTCACATTCCTGTAGTAGGATACTAGCATACATAACTTTTCATTCGTGTAATAGGAAATTCATATAATTATATAATCGGGTTTAGAGTGACTTTCTCCCTTAGTTATGTTCATTCCCATATACTTCATTATTCTAGTTCTATTCAAATACAACTGTATAGATAATTCTGTCTAGGAAATTATTCCTAGGAATTAAATTGCAGAATTAAATGTATACCTGTAAATAGATTTGCTCTTCCAAGTTCATTGATGCATATATATAATTCAACTTAAACGGTTTAATTACAGAGCTAGATGTATACCTGTAAATAGGTTTGTTCGTTTAAGTCCATTGATACATATATGGTTCTTCTTTAAGTTTTAATTTTAGGGAACATCTCCAGAACTTAATCACACAAATCCATTTGATTATTCTAGGAGGATATCAAACGATTTATAACTTCCGTACACGTTCTAATTCAATCATAGAGGCTGCCAAGAGATGGTTTCAGAAATGATTTATAACTATTCTATAGTAGAGTGGACTGCACATATTCATGTAATTGAGCAGTCTTCGCTCAGGTTATTGGATGCATACAGATTTTAATGATTTCATTATATCTGTAACTAATTCATCCCACAGAGATAGAAATACTTAAATTTAGATACAACCAATACCTTACATCAATTATACGACCATTAAAATAGATAAAGAGAATCATTTCTGTTCAGATTTAACATGTACAGTGCATCAAATATAAAATCATTCAGAAAGATAAGGATTAGAGTAACATATCTAAACTAACTCACAGAAAGACAAAGGGAGCAACCACATTCCTCTCAACCGTAGAACCGAGCAGCCAAAATCACTTGCAAAGTTCACCCCCTAGCCTGACCATGAGTCGATGAGGGAAAACTTGAAAACAAAACACCTTCTTAGCAATCAATTTCAGTTCCAGTAGGTTCCTCTTGCCTCTCACTCAATCTGGAGTGTTCATAACAACAAGGAAACTAGTAGTCTCCTTTCCCCAACATACTCGGCAACATCCTGCCTCCTCACGTATGCTATTTATCAATTTTCCTAGGTGTTTTTCCCTCCCTTGGGGATTTTCACATATTTCTATATCCCTAATTTTCAGGGGCTACTAATGGCCAAATCACTAATTTTCCACTTGTAACAATTAGTCTAGGGGTAGTTCCAACATGTTTCCCACTCATGGAGTCATGGTCAGCTAAATTCAACATGGTTGTTTTATTTGTCCTCCTGCAATCAATATAAAATATTATTTTTTCATACAAGTGTCATAGTCAAATAGTTAGTTGGGTCAAATTAGGTCTCTGCCCAACAATCATAATAATTAATTACAATTATTAAATTCAGAATTCAGAATTTCTATAAATGGCAAAAGTTTTTCAAATTCAAATTTACTAAAAACATAATAAATTTCCAATAAATTTAAATTTCAAAAATATTTTATTTTTTGGGATATCACATCCTTTCTCCCTTTAGTAAAACACTATCCTCAATGTCCGTTCCTTTCTTGGAACAGGATTGCATGAGATTTCTGCAAATCTCCCTCCAACTCCCAAGTGGCCTCCTCAGGACTAAACTGCTTCCATTGAACCTTTACCTGAATGACGACTCTATTACGAAGTGTTATTTCTCTCCAGTCTAGAATGTGTAGGGGTTCCACCTGGAACTCTCCTTTGGGTTCCACCTGCACCAAGTTCCAATCAATCGTATGAGTAGGGTCATGAATATACGTTTTCAACAAAGAAACATGAAATACATTATGAATTCTTAGATTAGCCGGAAGTGCAAGCTGATATGCTACGGATCCAATTCGAGATAGTATCTCGAAGGGCCCACAAAACCTGGGTGCCATCTTGGCATAGTTCCCTAACTTCAATGAGATTTTTTAGGCTTTGACCTTCAAGAAAAGATGGTCTCCCATTTGAAATTCCAAGTGTCTTCTTTTCTGATCTGCATAGCTCTTCTGTTTATCCTATGCTTCTTTCAAGTTCTGTTGTACCTTTCTTACCATGTTCTCCATTTCTTGGAGCATCTGTGGTCCAACCATGATTCTTTCAGCTGGGTTATCCCAACTAATTGGAGTCATACACTTTCTGCTATACAGTACTTCGAAAGGGCTCAACTTAGCCAAAGTTTGGTACCCATTGTGATATGAAAATTCTACCAAATGCAAGTAGTCTTACCACTTGTTTGGTTTTGTTATTACGTACATGCAGAGAATATCCTCTATGATTTGGTTTGTCCTTCTGGTCTATCCATCTGTTTGTGGATGATAACTTGTACTGAAATTCAAATTAGTATTTAGCACAACAAACAATTCCTTCCAAAAAGCGGATGTGAATTTTACGTCTCTATCTGAAATCACCATTTTAGGAATACCATGCAGTCTAAAAAATTCTTTCATGAATATTTGAACAATGTTTATAGCTTTAAAAGTAGATTTCACAGGAATAAAGTGTGCAAACTTACTGAGTTTATCGATTATAACCATGATAGAATCATTATGTTTCTGAGTTTTAGGAAAACCTGTTATAAAGTCCAGCGATATGGTCTCCCATTTCCATTCTGGCACTAGTAATTGCTGTAATAGGCCAACTGGATGCTAGTGTTCGACCTTAACCTGTTGACAATATTGGCACCTAGCCAAGTACTCTACTATTTCCCCCTTCATATTAGGCCAGTAAAATAGTTTTCTAAGTGTTTTTACTATTTTCTGGTAACATGGATGTGCAAAATATAGTTTCTTATACACTTCATCCAAAATTGTTAATTTTAACTCTGTCGAATCTGGTATGTAAAGTCTATTTTTAAATCGTAATAGTCCCTTCTTGTCGATACTTAGATCTGGTTTTTCTAAGCTTCCAGAACTGTTTTGTAATTCTTCCATCACCTTAGTGTAATTTCCATCGTTAATACCTGTCGTCCTTATCCTTTGTTCTAGATCACTTTCTGCCCTGCTAATATTTATCTCAAATAACCCATGGACTCTTCTACTTAAAGCCTCAACTACTTTATTTTCCTTACCTTGATGTGTCTGAAATTGAAGTCGAATTCACTCAAGAAGGCTAGCCATCTTGCTTGTCTTGCATTAAGATCTGGTTGGCTAAATAGATATTTCAGCCAGCTATTATCTATCAATAGTAGAAATTTTCTGCCCATTATGTAGTGTCACCACATTTTTAAGGCATGTATTACTACTGCCAATTCTAAGTCATGAGTGACATAATTTCGCTCCTGTTCTTTTAATTTCTAGGAATCATAACAAATAACGTATCCTTCTTGAGTTAGGACACCACCTAGTCCTTCTTTACTTTCATGAACACATACGGTGGAGTCTTTATCTGGGTCCACTACCTTCAATATGGGTGTGGTTGTCAATAATTCCTTCAGTTTGTTAAAACTGTCTTGACACTTCTCTGACCAGTTAAAATTGGTCTCTTTCTTTTGTAATGACGTGATAGGGTAGGATATATTGGAAAACCATTCTATAAACCTACAGTAATATATGGTGATTCCCATGAATGATTAGATATCCACTACATCCTTAGGTACCGACCATTCCATGATGGATTTTGTCTTCTCTGGGTCTATGACAATGCCTTCTGCTGAAATTACATGTCTCAGATATTGTATTTCTTTTTGATAGAAGTCACACTTGTCAAATTTGGCATACAATTTGTGTTTTCTCACTGTTTGCAGAACTATACTTAAGTGTTCATCATGTACCTTCTCTGTTTTTGAATAGACCAGAATATCGTCGATAAATACTATGACAAACTTGTCTAAGTACTAAATGAAAATATTGTTCATCAGGCACGTAAATGTGGTTGGTGCATTAGTGAGTTTGAAAGGTATGACTACGAATTCAGAGTGTCCATATCTTGTCCGAAAAGTTGTTTTGCTTATCTCCTCATCCTTTATCCTAACTTGATGATAATCGGATCGTAAATCCAACTTTGAAAAGATCTTGTCCCCACCTACTTGATCGAACAAATCATTTATCCTTGGTAAGGGGTATTTGTTCTTAATATTCATTTTGTTTAGTTGTCTATAATTGATACAGAGTCTTAGAGTACCATCTTTCTTTCTCACAAAGAGGACTGGTGCCCCCCATGGTGAAACACTTAGTCTAATATACTCTTTGTCCAACAATTCCTGTAATTGTATTTTTAGTTCTATCAGTTCTGGTAGACTCATTGAGTAAGGTTGTTTTGAGATATGGGTTGAGCCGGGTAGTAAGTCTATGGAGAAGTCTATTTCCCTTCTAGGAGGTAATTTTGGTATCTCATCCACAAACATGTCTCTGAATTCATGTAGGACAAGAAAGTCTTCTAACTTTGGCTTATCTTCTTTTTCTAACAGGTTCATTACTTGGATGGCATAAACTTGACATCCCTTTCTCATACATTTCTTGGGTTGCATCGTTGAAACTTGTCTTACTGATACAGGTTTTGGTATACCTTGGGTTGTTCTAGTAGTGCCAAAATCATCTTTATAGCTAAGTATATTTGTATAATAATCTAGTATTTCTTTGTGTTTTTCCAACCAATCGATCCCAATAATCATATCATAAGATCCTAGTGGTAGGATGTTCAGATTTGTTCTTATATTTTAACAATCTAAGCTAAACTCAAAATCAGAAATAAAGTAAACTACTTTCGTTGTAGTACTTGTTACTAGTTGTACAAGCCATGATTTTGTGTGCTTTTGTTTCTTAAGTTTATTTGAATCTACTACATCAGGAGTAATATAACTAAATGTACCTCCAGGATCAATTAGAAAAAAAATTCAAGTGTTATTGATTTTACCTTCGATTTATACCACTAAGGACCGGTGGTCATCTTGTCAACCATCTATGTCTTCATTTATCCGATGCAATCTTCTGCCCATGTCTCCCACCATCGAAGCTTCCTGCAAATTATGAACAACAGTTATGTTTGTTGAAATTAAACATGGAAAATTCCTCCTTAGATGAGGCTCTCCACATTCCCAACATTTTAATGGCTCATGAGAACTATCCCCAAACTTCTTCATTCCCAAGTTTACTAGTTTATTGTTGCCTTGCATATTCAGATGATAGGAGTGAAAATCCTTTCTCGAAAAACGTTTTACTACATTCTGATAAGGAGCTGGCTGGTTTCCCTTCTTCCACTGGTTCATTCGATCTTGTTTCTTATCTTTCCAGGCTTTGGGAAACTCTACCCGTGATTTATATTGGTCATAGCACATTCATTCTATCCTAAACACTTCACTCAAGGATTTGGGGTTGTCAAACCTGATTATATCCCTGTAGGACTCTGGTAGAAAACTTAAGAATCATTGGATTTTTATCTTATCCTCCCGGATGTATGGTACGAACCTTAGTACTTCCATAAATTTATTTATAAGGTCGTCCATCATCATCTGTCCAAGTCGCAATTCATAAAATTCTTTCATCTTGCTTTCATAATAACTTTCAGAAAGGTATTGTTTCTTGAAATACTTCTTAAAGTTAGACCATTCCAACTGTTTCTCTTTTAGGCCCTTAGCCAATTTCAGATCTTGCCACCAAATGTTGGCCTTCCCTTTCAGATTGTAGATGGCCATTCTGACCTTCATATTGTTGGAATAGTTGTAGATCTGGAAGTACTTTTTCATGTCCAACAACCATGCCTCAACTTCTTCTCCTGTCCTGGATTCTCCATCAAAGGTAGCTGGTTTATTTTTTTTTAAATTCTCCTTCAAGGTGGCCTACTTGTTTTCTTTTTTTCTCTCGTTTAGTTTTGTCTTCGGCTGAATGTGTTCCTTCAGACGAACTGTCTCCTTTTTCTATTTCTGGCCCAGATCTCTTAGAGGCCCTTTTGCTAACCTCTTCATCATGGTTATAATCCTTTGGGATTTTCTTGGTCACTATACTACGTAGCAGGACTTCATTTATCTCTTGTTGTTCCTGCTGTTCTTTCTTCAATTTTTCATTGTTGGCTTTGAAAATCTCCAGCTCAATAATAAGATTCCTCATTGTTTCCAGTACTTCCATAGGAGAGCTTCCATCACTATTTTGTCTTGGATATTCATGAGGTCTCTGTTCTGGATTTACTTCCATTCTAATTATTGCTTCATCTTGAGCTGCCATAATTGACACAAAACAGAAAGGGGTTTTTGTATGTAACAATAAAGGTTTATTAGTTTGCATCAGTTGAAATATATATTCAGTAACTAAAGTGGTCCTATTCAGGTCTAGTGTTGTGGACTCTTTCTCTGATACCATATATAATGTACCTCCATTTTAACATAAAAAAAAAAAAAAAAAACTTTTTGGTACATTAATCCCAAGTATTTTCATTTAATAAAATCGTAGAACGGATACTTAAATTTTTTCTCTAATTTAAGCCTAGTTATCTACTTGTAAAAGAGTAAAACCTTATGCCATACTAACTTAACAACTTGTAAGAGAAGCTCCCAAGGATTACTAGTACTTCTCCAAGTCATATATTATTAAATAGATACCAATACAATACATATATCCACCTATATAATAGGATTCAAGTTTTAAATCCCTTGTTAATATCTAGCTCTTTAGATTTTTCTTACAACTTTATACCCTTGAGAATTTATACTAGGACACCTACCTAGCTGTATTTATATCATAATTTATATGGTTAACGTAACACGTATTAGGGAACAGGTTAATGATATTAATGTCGATGCATGAGTCGCTTCAATGTATTTTCTTTAATGGCTCCATCATGGTTATGACACTTTTAGTTACCCATCATAACGATTGGAAAACCAGATGAATCCCGCACAATTCTCTACATGACTACATTGTAACTAATTCTCATCTCACCAATGGAGGTAGCAGAATGATAACTAACTCTACAAAAGGTTAGCGACTAGCTAGTTCCACTTGGACAGTTACGAAATGACTGCTATTAACTTCGTATCTTCATTGGTAAGGGAGAGAGATCTATCTCCCAAGATAAGTTAATGTTATGTCCCTGTAATTAATTAGGGTCCTCTAAATGCTAGTCCCGATGGCTCTCCCACCTACCACTCCCAATCCTGGTGTGCCAAATTTTCCCTAGCACATGGCTCGTACCTTCAGTCTTTAGTATGAGTAGTACTCATCTCCTCTTAGGGTTAGGTGGTTCCTCTCTTTCCATTGTGACTCTGAAGGGGAGGGTTCTTCATTATGCATTACTCAACAGGGAAAGGATACCACCTTTGTGATCAAATTTTGGTGAAGCCGACGACACAAACAACATCTTGGTAAGTTTCCAAGAGAGCTATCATATCTTAAATTTGAAACCAGAGTTCAGGGTTTGGTTAAGATGAAAACCTTTACTTCTTGTAACCCTTAATTTGATTTTAATGGCCCCCTTTGCTCCCAATGATAATGTTTGAAGTCTATGTATTTCTATTATGGTACTGACTATAGATGAGGTTTTCCCACTGTATCCTTGAGTCGCTACTCTTTATCTCTTTAACCTATTGTTATACATCACGGGCTGTTGTTTGTGTCCTCATGGAATTATTTATGGTTTTCACCCTGTGGCTAGTAACTGTATTTGAATGTAACTTAGAATAGTTTAGAGAAGTCCTTTCCTATGCCAGGTAAAGGTTCTAAAAATAGTGTCAAGTCTGTCTCTTAACGTCTCTGACTTTATCTGTGACTGATACATACTGTTTGAAGTATGATAGTGGGTTAACGAGGGTCTATCTCTCATTAAGTTAGATTACCTTCCGCGAGAATTCTCTTGACTTTGTGTATGATGTTTTTCTTGATGCTCTTCGATCTGTTCGTAAAAGGGTTTATTAAGAAGGTGTAAATCTTGAACTCGCACTACTATTATTTTATTTTCAAGGTAATTGATAAAAAAAATATGATTCTCTGTATTAATGATGGGACTCTGACTGTTGCGAGGGTACCCATCAGAAGTTCCACGGACCATCCTCCCCATCATCCAGGGTCATTTATAAGATAGGGGCGCGACAGCTGGTGGACGCTGAGTTTTGGCTCCTAAGTTGAGTATCACCAAACATAGTTGTGGTTATCAATTTACCTTTCAATCTAAGTTTAATGTCTTACTCTGTATTTTGCTAATGTTTTTCAGTGATGAAACTTACATGGTTTATGACCACCCAAGGTGTAGGTGTCAACCCCTACCCTTCATGACAAATGTACTCGGGTTCCGTGATAGTGGCTCTCAAACTAGCTCTTCAATTCCAAAGCATCGAGTCCATGTTTCTGTTCATAGCTTTATCTTGATATTAAGTAATGTTTCCCATGCTTCGATTTCCTGTATCATATGTCTGAGGGTTAAACCCTGATTTGTTTTCGTTATTGTTCCATTTAAGGGAAATGGGTACAGTCATGCATGGTGTAGGGAAATAAACTGTTATTTAAACACTAGAATTGGAAAAACTAGATCCAAGTTTACTGTTAGAGGGAATTATTTAATCTATTAAGCTTATCATCAGAGGAAACTTGTTGTTTTAAAGAAAAATATTTTCAGAAAAAATTATCCTCAGCATTATGTTTGTTACCTTTGTAATTTCATGTATTCAAGAATCTCTATTTAAGTTACAGGAACCATCATTTTCTTGATTTCATTCATGTTTGTATGAATGATATCTCGTTAACGCGTTTCCTATCTTCCAAACTTACCCAAAGATGAGCGTTGAAGAAAGAGGGTTTCTCATCTCTAGATTTATGAGTTTTATCGATTCTTGTCCTTCAAACAATTTCAATTTTTTTTTTTAATAGATTGAGTTTACACTATAATTTCCTAAATAGTTTTTGTGAATAATAAAGAATTTAAAGTATATCTTACAAACTCTCAATTGTTTTCCCGAAACGTAGTAATGCTACAGTCATGAAATTTTAAGAACTTGTGTTTCTCTCAGCAAGACTCTTGATATAATCGAATTGGAATACCCTACCTTTGTATATACAATAGTGATTGTTCAAAGCATATATAATATGTATACATTATGTTTGTGTCGTGCGTCAATATTGTATCTGTTAAAATCATTATTCACTTTCCTATAGTAGAATACTAGCATACATAAATTTTCATTCGTGAAATAGGAAATTCATATAATTATATCATTGGGTTTAGAGTGACTTGCTCCCTTAGTTATGTTCATTCCCATATACTTCATTATTCTAGTTCTATTCAAATCCAACTGTATAGATAATTCTGTCTAGGAAATTCTTCCTAGGAATTAAATTGCAGAATTAAATGTATACTTGTAAATAGATTTGCTCTTCCAAGTTCATTGATGCATATATATAATTCAACTTAAATGATTTAATTATAGAGATAGATGTATACCTATAAATAGGTTTGTTCGTTTAAGTCCATTGATACATATATGGTTCTTCTCTAAGTTTTAATTTCAGGGAACATCTCCAGAACTTAATCATACAAATCAATTTGATTATTCTAGGAGGATATCAAATGATTTATAACGTTTGTACAGGTTCTAATTCAATCGTAGAGGCTTCCAGGAGATGATTTCAAAAATGATTTATAACTATTCTATAGTAGAGTGGACTGCACATATTCATGTAATTGAACAGTCTTCGCTCATGTTATTGATTGCATACGGATTTTAATGATTTCACTATATTTGTGACTAATTCATCCCACAGAGACATAAATACTTAAATTTAGATACAACTAGTACCTTACATCAATTATACGATCATTAAAACAGATAAAGAGAATCATTTCAGTTCAGATCTAACATTTACAGTGCATTAGATATAAAATCATTCAGACAGATAAGGATTAGAGTAAAATATCTGAACTAACTCGCGGAAAGACAAAGAGAACAACCATGTTCCTCCCATCCGTAGAACTGAGCAGCCAAAATCACTTGCACAGTTCACCCCCTAGCCTGACAATGAGTCCATGAGGGAAAACTTGAAAACATAACTCCTTCTTAGCAATGAATTTCAGTTCCAATACGTTTCTCTTGCATCACACTCAATCCGCAGTGTTCATAACAACAAGAAAACCAGTAGTCACCTTTCCCAAACATACTCGGTAGCGTCATGCCTCCTTACATATGCTATTTATCAATTTGCCTAGGTCTTTTTCCCTCCCTTGGGGATTTTTGCATCTTTCTAAATCCCTAATTTTCAGGGGCTGCTAATGGCCAAATCACTGATTTTCCACTTGTAAAAAGCAATCTAAGGGTAGTTCCAACATGTTCCCCACTCATGGAGTCATGGTCAACTAAATTCAACATGGTTGTTCCATTTGTCCTCCTACAATCAATATAAAATATTTTGTTTTCATAGAAGTGTCATAGTCAAATAGTTAGTTGGGTCAAATCAGGTCTCTTCCCAATAGTCATAATAATTAATTACAATTATTAAATTCGAAATTCGAAATTGCCATAAATGGTAAAAATTTTCCAAATTTGAATATACTAAAAACGGAATAAATTTCCAATAAATTTAAATTTCAAAAATATTTTATTTTTGGAGATATCACACCCTTAGTCTCGCACAAGTTCACCTAGTGAAGCATTGACTCCAGGGGTTTTGATGTCTACCAATTCATTCAATAGGTGAGTGGCACCCTTGGAGCATGTGGTGCATCGTAAAGGGCACGTCGTGCATCTAGTGTGTCCTAAAGAGGTGAGTGGCACCCTTGGAGCATGTGGTGCATCGTAAAGGGCACGTCGTGCATCTAGTGTGTCCTAAAGAGGTGAGTGGCACCCTTGGAGCACCTAGTGTGTTCTAAAGGGCACGTCGCGTTGTTAATGATAAATGAATGAACCTAGATGGCCTTAGGACAAATAATGTGATAAGAATTTTTAAAACAATTTCCCTAATAAAATATCGCCTAACACGAAAATTAAAATCTAGGTCTAAAATTACTCGTGGGATAATTTTTCTATCCATTTAAAATATATATATAAATAAAAATATATATTTACAAAAACAAAAATAAAATAAAAAATGATGATAATCCTCATTAATCTTGTAGCAAGATGGGAGTAAGAAATTTAATTGATTCATAAAAACTATTGGGATAAAATTTAAAAAGGGGAAATAATTGTTTTATTATATTATGATAATTTAAAATTTATTAATTAAAAATGGAAAGGGAAAAAAGTTAATTTCTACACCTGCCAAATTGAGTTCTAAATGAAAAGTGGAAATATAGAAATCTAAAATGATTAGGAAACTAAGAAAAGAGGGAAACATAAAAAGGGAAGGGAAACACAAGGGAAAAAGCAAAAAGTCAAACATAGTAAGGTATCTAGCATTTAAGAACTTTCTAATTTAAACTCAACTAGCAAATTGGTAATGGGGAAAGTCATTAAAACCTGTAAGGGAATTTGGGGACACCTAGGAGCGATTCTAGGAGTGACTCTAGGTGGGTGAGGGAAATAAGGGTAATTAATTAATTAAATAAATTAGTTTTTGGAGGAATGAAGGGGATGGGTGACACATGTATGAGGAGGATTATTATGAATTAATTTATTAAACATTAAATTAAATGGGATTTTAGGAAAGCAAAAGACTTTGAAACTCTATAAAATGGAGAGAGGAGAAGGATGGGGGATCTCTTCTATTGGGCATAATGTTACACTGCAGAAATATATACTTGAATGACTTATCTTCTCGGAGTTCGGATACCCATCTCGGTGATGAATCGTATCTCGTCCTTACGAGGAAAGATGGGAGATAGTTGATTCTATGGTTAGTGTGTGTGGCCCATTTGCGGCTCAGGGGGATAAGGGGAAAGAAGAGTACCCCTAGAATTTGTTGGGAGGTACCAATGAAGTCTTATCAGTGGACAAAAGAGAGTTGAACGGAGCGTGCAGGACATCAAATCGGAGCGGGCGACTGGGCAATGGTATGATTCCTTTATTTCTCTGTGGTAGATTTTTAGTATGAATTATGCTATGAATTTTGTATGCTTAATTAGGTAAAGAATATCATGGTCTTAGCATTCTAGTTGATGACTGAATTTCCCATAGCCTTGGCATGATGTTGATTTATTTCCCATGGCCTTTGATCCTCGCATGTCTTTACCATCCTGAGGTTTATTGTTTAGATGATTGCGGTTTGCATTGCCTTCATCCCTAGATCATTAGTCTGTGCCTGAGCAGTCCGCTAGGAGCCTGATCTACGGTCATCACTTCGGCATTAATAGACCCATGGATCTCAACGCCCTACTTTTCTGTGTGTGGATGATGAGCGAAGGATGTTCCTGCTAGCCATATACCCCTTCTGATTGTTCTTGGTTGGTTGATTATATTGAGTCATCTTACGATTGATTTGTTCCTTGTTGCGATCTTCTACTGCTTTTCCTTTTCACCCTAGAGTCATCGCCTACATTCTTCTTGGCCGAAATGGTTATAGTTTAAAGGTTATGGTATCATGAAGCGCATCGAGGTATTTTAATTGATGAGAGTTAGATTTTATTTTTTCTTGTCGAATGACCAGTAATGAGTCAAGTTTTCATTTAGTTTTTACTATTGAAAAAAATTCGCCGTGTAATCACTTCAGAAGGTTGCACACCCTTTCAAATTTATCCTCAAGAAGAGAATTTGTTTTTAATGCTGATAGATGAGCCTGCAAATGCATGGCAGTGACTGGAGAACGAACCTGTATTTAATGACAATGATTTCTAAAATTATTGGATGTCAGTGCTAACTCGCTTAAAACTACAACGATAAAATTTGATTGTTTTTTATATGTGGGTTAATGCATTCACAGTGTTGCAACATTTTGGACAATGATTTAATTATATTTGTATGACAATGAAATGAATAGTTAGCACATTATTAAATTGATGACAACGACATTAGCTTTTAGACAGCAAGATTTCCTTAATAGACTAAATCTCACCATTTGTTTAATAGACAGTGTGCTTGGGTCATCAATTGTTACCTGCATTTTTACCCACCTTTTTGCTGCAAGTTAACCTTTAATCACTGGGAATTTAACCTTGTTTTGCCTATGTTTTCTTTGATAAAATCAGTGAATTAGTTGGGGTTAACGATTAAATACAAGTTTATGGATTACTACATTTTTTTTGTGTTTAACAGATTGAATAGTTGTGTACAACGTTGTGTACTTTATTTGGCAACCAAATTGTTGAAAAACAACCTCTTCATAGATTTTTGACCTCTTTAATTCCATGTGTGGAACAGACAACATTGTCAGGTTTTTGATGGACAACCTTAGTATAAACCATCGCTAACTCATGGTTGAGCATGGCCACGTTTGATGGTTGTTGTGTTTAAATTTCCTGGCAACGAGATTATTAATAAATATGAGTATAATTTCCTTCTGATTTCATTAAATGTGTGTATGGAGATTTTGGACAACGAACCATTATTAAATAGCAATGTTCTAGATTTTGTACAACGAACCTTAATAGATAGCGAACCCTTAATGGATAGCATTTTAATTGACAACATTATCCTTTTAGCCTTATGTAGTTAAGACAATGAACCTGAAGGAATAAAAATGTATTTTAGATAGCGAATTTAGTTTGTGATTCTCCTTGCATTATGGTTTTATCATTTCTTACTAGATGGAGAAATCCATTTAAAAGACATGTTACAATGTTTAGAAGACATGTTCCCTTTTGGTTACGTTTATTGTATAGCGAAATCCTCCTTAGGAAACTTTATTGTTTCAGTCTTACTTTTAAAGGACAACAAATTATATTTAAGGACAACAAGTATATTCACACAAGATAGTGGTATAGTTCCATTTCATTAGCGAGATAGCAGGTTTTGGCAATTTAACTATGAGCAGGGAAGTTACCCCTTCGTTTAGATCAACAACCGCTTCGCTTTTAGATAAACGGTTTAAGGATGTTAATGCATTGGTCACCCCTAATGGTTTATTCCTTACGTCAATCTTATTGTTGATTAAGTACTTGGAACATTGCCTCATAGCAACCTTAAGGGATCTAGTTAAGGACCTATTGGAATTGTTGGATGTATTTTTGTAAGGTTGTTTCCTCACTAGATTGTATGTTGGGATGAAGGGTTTGAATGATTCCAGTTGTGCTTAGGTCCCTAGAATGCCTACCGTAGTGTGGCAACCTGAGTTCTCAATATTGGATCATTGTGCGCTTGAATCAAGACGCGCACACGATATCTTGGCTTAGGATCACGCATCACCCAATGTGGTTAATGGGTGTTGCTTTTATGGTGGTGATTCTTGGTAACTTGTGTATTGAATCTCGATCACTGGGTGGGTTCTATTTATGATTCATAAGGCCGTTGTGTCGGGATTACTGAGGTTCTCCTTTAGCTTATAGGCATCGACTTCTTGGTGTCGGGTGGGTAGCCATTAGTTTGCCTGGATTATTGCATGATGTGCTAGTATGCTGTGTCATAGTTGTCTGCCACCTAAATGTGTGAGTTGTTTTCATCATAAAGTTGTTTTGTTTATCTATGGTCATTGTCACCTTCTTGCCTAAAAACAATTTTTTTTTTTGGCTTGCATCACTTGTAATCGTAACGATGGGGTTGTTACAGTTTCTATGACAGACAAGAATAGATTCTCTTCCTTAATCGTTTTCTGAGGCAAAATTCAAACCTTGAAAGTTTAGGGTGCATGCTAGCATAATCTTGTAAAGGCTACAACATTTATGGAAAACACTAGCCAAACTTAGTGTTCATTGTGAGGTGTAGATTATTCGCGTAAGGTGAACTTATTGATACAAAGATACATGTAACTCTATCAGATATGTAGAGAGTATACACATGATATATTCAGTACAGAACGACTGAAATTCTATGTCTGTATCAGATATGTAGAGAATATAATCACGATGTATGGATTACAGAACGACTAAAAAGCTATCTATTGGAACTTTTCTCAAGAGCAATAAGCTCTTCCATAGATGGTATGTTTCTTAAATTGTTTCCATTCCACATCATAATTAAAATGTTGTTTTGATATATCCATGTATATTTGTCGTCATTATAAGCTTCCCGGAAATATTTTAGTCCCTATAAAGATTAGGAGAACATCTTTGTAAAATTGCCATGTACTATTTGTTTACGTCATTTCATATCATTTCTTATTCATTCTCGTTGCAGGACCTACGATTCGATTTAGAAAGGCTTCATCCCTAGCCATAGTTTGAAGGTAAAGCAATGGAACGATTTTCGTGTCTCGTGCTAAAAATCCATAGTTGAATCTAATATCCTGAAACATCTATAGAAGGGAGAGATTGCAAAAATAGGACCTAAGACGGTGAGTAAAGGTTAAGAATGTGAAGCCCTTACAATATCACAAGTTCATTTGAAAACGTCTAATTTGAATCTTGAATATTTTGTAAGATCTATAAGATATACAAGATTATACGAAGAATTACATAAGTTCAGTTTCACATTTTTTAAACTCTTTTGATATTTATATAAAGGTAAGAATGATGTAAATTTTATAATATTATAAAAAAATGTTCTTAATATTTAGATTTTTAATATTAATATAAGTTTTAGTTAATAGAAATATTTGGGAGGAGGTCATTTAATGTTATATATATTAAGATACAAACAATGCACTTAACACCATAGTAATAAAAATTGTATAAGTTGTGATATATACTATTAGATTTGAAATGTTTTATATCAGAGAATGTATATCTCAATCTATGTAGCATTTATTACTCTATTAAAAGGTGCATATTGTTTTCCATATATCATCCCATTTAAATACCTTCTAAATTGAATGATATATATCTTAGCATATATAAATTAAATGCATTAAATATACAAATATTGTCAATGCATTTAATTCTTTGTTATTGAGATGTCTTTTCAAATTAGATGTTCTTATTTCATTTTTATGTCATAACATGATTTTAATATTTTGATAACAATTTAATATTTTTTTTAGGTGAATATTTATCAATAAAACAAATTTATTATGAAAAAACTAGAAACTTTGATTTCTTAGTTTTTTTGTTTGTGTTAAATATTACTTAAAACTACACTGCCTTTGGAAGGAAATGAAAAAAATAAAAATAGAAGGGATAATAAATTACCAAGTGAGTGAAGGAAACTGAAGCGGGCTAATTGAAGTTCATTTTCCAAGCATAAAATCATGAATTTTTGGTAATAATTTGATAAGGCCCAGAAAGTGGGTTAAACTTATAATTCTCCGCTTACAAATCAATCTTGGCAAGAGAATATTTAAGAGATGTGCTTGATAAATTGTGAAGCAAAGAGAAATGTAGAGAGAAAGGAATAGAACAGTATATTGAAATGTATGAAGAAGTACTGAAGAGGTTCAAAAGAGATTACAATGCAATGAGAAATAGCTGAGCTAAATAGGCTCAAGCAAGACAAAAATAGAAAGTACAGCTGGCCAGGACAGCTGGCAGTGTACAGTAAGACTGTTGAGGTTACATTACATTTAAGACTCCCTCTCAAACTCAACAGTTACAAACATCAGCACTGATTATGCCTAAGTGTTGTCTCTGAAAATCAAAAACTGACTTTCCTAGTGCCTTTGTAAAGATATCAGCAAGCTGACCTCGAGAACCACATAATTGTAGTGCAATATCCCCATTATTGACTAGCTCGCATATGAAATGAAAACGAGTGTCAATGTGTTTTCTTTTCTTGTGAAACACATGATTTTTGGATAAAGCAATTCTTGATGTATTGTCACAAAAAATAGGAGTTGGATCATTTTTTGTATGTGACATATCTTTCAATATTCTTCTCATGACACAGCTTGACAAGATGTTGAGGTAGCAGCTACATACTCTGCCTTTGCATAAGATATTGATACAATTGGTTGATTCTTGGATGCCCATGAGATCAGGTTCGTGCCCAGTTGAAAAACATGTCCAGATGTGTTTTTCCTGTCATCCAGGTTGCCTGCAAAATCACTGTCTATGTAACCAGAAAGTTGATTACTATCAGATTGAGTGTACCATAAGACAAAATTGAGAGTTCCTACAACATATCTCAAAATTCGTTTTGCCATTTTCCAATCAGAATCTTTGGGTAATTCCATGAATCTAGAAACAAGGCTATATGCATACATAATGTCTGGCCTAGTTGTTGTAAGATACAACAAACTGCCTACTAAACTTTTGTATAATGTAGAGTCCACTGTAGGACCTTCATCATTCTTGATCAATTTTGTGCCTAGTGGTATGGGGGTTTCTGCTACATTGCATCCTTCCATGTGAAATCTTTTGATGATGTCTGCTGCATACTTCTGTTGACAGACAAAAATGCCTTTGGATGATTGATTAACCTCAATCCCTAAAAAATATTTCATTATGCCAAGATCTGTCATCTCAAATTCAGATTGCATGGCATGTTTAAAATCTGTTAACTCAAGATTTCCTGTATATATCATGTCATCAACATGTAAACATACAATTAAAATTCTACCGTGCTAATCTATTTTGGTGTAAAGAGTTGGCTCATTTTGGCTTCTGCTAAAACCACTTTTGATCAGATAAGTGTCAATTCTGCTGTACCAAGCTCTTGGATCTTGCTTTAAGCCATACAAGGATTTCTTCAACCGATATACTTTGGCTGGGTTCTCTTGGACTTAAAATCCAAGTGGTTGATCGACATAAACTTCTTCTTCTAAGAAAACATTCAAGAATGTTGACTTGACATCCATTTGGTATACTTGCCATTTGTGTTATGCTGTTATGGCCAATAGAGTCCTTACAGTGTCTAATCTTGCTACTGGAGAAAAAGTTTCACCATAATCGGTACCTGGTTGTTGTGAGAATCCTTTGGCAACAAGTCTTGCCTTGTGTTTTTCAATCTCCCCTTTTTAATTGAGTTTAGTTTTGTAAACCCACTTGACAGCAATACTCTTCTTGTGAGTTAGAAAATCAACAAGATTCCATGTCTTGTTCTTCTCAATGGAGTCAATTTCTTGGTTCATGGCTTGAACCCAATGTGGCTCCTTAGCTTCTTCCTTAAAGGACGTAGGTTGACATGACATTAAATCAAAAAAATTGTGTTGTTCAAAGTCATCCAACTGCTGATGGATTTCTCTCAAACTTTGAGTTCTCTGATTTTGTGGTTTAGAGAATGATTCTCCACTGGAAGTTGAGTTATCCTAAGAATATTCAAATTGTCTTTGTACTTGCAATATTGGAAGAAAAGTGTGAGGTACTTGTTGTTCTGAATTTTCTGCATTTTCAGAACTTGGCAGCAATGGATTTTGACTATCCATTTGCTTATTTTCTGAATCATTCCAGCATTGATTTTCCAAAAACTCAACATCTCTGCTGAGAATTAATTTCTTGGCGATTGGATGTAAAGCCTGTAAGCTTTAGATGTTTCACTATATCCGGTGAAAATACATTTCTCACTTTTGTCATCGAGTTTCTTCCCTAATTTGGAAGGTATGTGAGTGTATGCTATGCATCCAAATGTCCTTAGATGCGCTACATTGAGCTTTGTTCCACTCCATGCTTCGTGTGGAACTTTCATCTTTAGACTTGTGGTTTGTGATCTATTCAAGAGATAAACTTAGCATGCTACTGCTTCAGCTCAAAACCTATTTGACAAACTTTTATCTTTGAGAAGTGTTCTTCCCATATTCATTATTGTCTGATTTTTCCTTTCAACCACTCCATTCTGCTGTGGAGTATACCTCGTTGTTGCTTGCATGATGATGCCTTGAGATTTGCAGAAATTTGCAAATTCTCTGGAGTTGTATTCTCCTCCTCCATCTGACCTGAGTGCTTTGATATATTTTCCACTCTGTTTTTCAGCTTCTGCCTTGAATTCTTTGAATTTTGTAAATGTTTCAGACTTGTGTATAAGAAAATAGATCCATATTTTTCTGTTGAAATCATCAATAAATGTTAGAAAGTAAAATCTACCACCTATTGATTATGTTTGCATTGGTCCACATAGGTCAGTGTGAACAAGTTCAAGATGTTGTTTGGCTTGATTGGAAGACTGTGGAAAGCTAGTTCTCTTATGTTTTCCAAGTATGCAAGACTCACATGGGGGAATTTGCTCTTTAAAGATAGGTAGACCTTTGAACATGGAATTCTTATGAAGAAGACTTAGACTATGAAATGGTAGATGTCCAAATATTGTATGCCAAACCATTGTTTCATTCAGGGTTGATGCACTATCTGCATATGGTTGACTCAGATTTGCAGTTCTGAGGGTAAGGGGAAACATCCTATTTGGAGTCATAAGGATTTCAGAAATCAATTTTCTTCTTGGGAATTTGTCATATATTTTGCAAGATGCTCCCTCAAAAAGTACCTTATAGCCATGTTCAATGAGTTGTCCTACATTTAGAAAATTATGTTTCAAATCTGGAACATGATAGACATTGTATATGTCTTTCTTTACATTATGTTTAGTAGGAATAGGAACAGTTCCTTTTCCTTGAACTTTGACTAAACAATCGTTTCCAAGAGTAATATCAGATGAGATTGAAGAATCAATGCATGAAAGTAATTATTTGTTACCTGTCATGTGATTGTTGCATCCACTGTCCAGCAACCAGAGATCTCTAGGTTGTTGTTCAGTCTTGTGGCATGAGAGAAACATACATCTTGATTTTTCTCCCATGTGATTTGACACATGTGCTCTGCCTGAGAGTTGATATGCTTGCTTCTTCCTGCATTCAGATTCATAGTTCCCATACTTCTTGCAGTAATAGCATTGAATGCTTGATTTGTCATTTGACTTTCTCCCTCTTCCTCTTTGAGGCTGGAAATTCTAATGTTGATGTTGTTTTTGTTGTCTTTGACCTTGGAAATTTTGATTCGAATATTGTTGTCTGTTACCTCCACTAGAGTGAGGGTTACTTTGATTGCTGCCTCTTCCTTGGTGACCTCTTCTTCTTCCTCTACCTCTCCCTCTACTGAAGGAGAATTGAGTTTTGAAAGCATTGGAGATTGACTCATTTGTGAGATGCATTCTGGTCTCATGTGTCACCATAGAACCAATTAGATCATCTGTTGAAAATCTTGATAGAGCCTTGGATTCAAGGATTGCTGTTACAACCATTTCAAATTTTTTTGGTAAACTTATGAGGATTTTCTCAACAATGCATTGATCAGTGATGGCTTCACCAGTCAATCTGATCTGGTTCACGATGCCCGTGAATCTGGTCATGAATCGATCCACATTTTCAGACTCTATCATCCTTAGAGTCTCGAATTGTGTCCTCAAGGTCTGCAGTTTAACTATTTTGACCCTGTCATTTCCTTGATAGGAAGATTTAAGAATATCCTAGGCCTGTTTGGAAGTACCAGCGCCTATGATTTTTGAGAAAATCGAGTCATCCACAGAATTTTGAATCCAGAATTTTGCTTTGTTTTCTTTGTTCCTCAGTGTTTCCTGAGAAATTTTCTACGCATTTGTCATGGCAGAAAGGGCGGCTAGATCTGGTTCCACATATCCAAGATCCACTGGTTCCCAACACTCTTGTGCTTTCAAGAATGACCTCATTTGAAGAGACCAAAACTCATAATTCTTTCCCAGAAGAATCGGACCCTGAGTTGGTCCTAAATTGCTAGACGATGCCATAAAAAAAATTGCAAAAAAAATAGAGGGAAATTTCGTATTTACCTCTGATCGCCGAAAATTCGATTTGTCGATGGCCGAAGGGACCTTATCGACCTTGAATTTTCCTTTTGTGACCATGTGCGTTGTTGTTAAAGTGCTATGGGATTTTTCGGTTTTTTGCCTTTCAATTTGTCGAAATGCGAAAGTTGCCTTTGGACAATTTTAATGGTCCAGATATTTCTATGATCTGACAGTCCAGATATTATCGGGATATCGCGAATCAGGACTTCGTGAACCATAATGATGAGCTCTTCTGACTCCTCGATTCCTCGATCTCCGATTTACCGATGGCGCTTTCCTTCCGGGAAATATCTTGATCCTTTGATCTCTGCCATGCATCTTCCTATATTGGACGGTCCTGATTTCTCCTCATGATTTCGCGATTTGTTCTGTTCCAGACTTGTCGTCTCCAGGATCCACGATTTTCCAAATCCTGTAATGCCGATGGACTCTGCTTTCGGGAAATTTTGCGAAAGCCTCGATCTCTACCATGCGTCCTCAAAAGATGGACGGCTCAAATCTGCTTCGAGGGTTTCACCGTGGAGATTCCCGATCCCTCGTTTTGACAAGATGACGTCAGCTGGGTCCCAAAATGGAACTTTCCTCTTGTCGGGATTTCGAACTTCGCAGTTCCGAAATGCTTGTGCTTCTTCTCCTCAGGATTCACGAAACGTCGAAACATGATGTGCCAATTGAATCACCCGATCTCGCCCACGTGTCTCTTCTAAATGGATGGCTCCGATCGTTTACGGGGTTTTCACCATAAAGAAACCCGACCTTTTGTCCGTAGGATTCATGATTTACCGAATCGCGATGCGCCGATGGACTCTCCTCTTTCTGGACTTTTTCCGAGCCCTCGGATTTACGCCGTGCGTCCCCTCAAGATGGACGGTCCCCGTCGTTTTGCGAGTTCGCGACTTGCGACTCCAAATTTCTCTAACAACTTGAAACCGCGATTGTCGAAACAACGACGATTTCCTCGATGTCCGCCACATGTCCGAGCAAATGGACGGCTAAGATCTTATCGCTATATCATGAATCGTGATTTCATGAGTTTTGATGTTGTGTTGCGATGGTCTTTCAAAACTTTGAACTCTGAAATGGCGATTTGACAAAACTTGGTTCTGCTGCCACCTGTTCTCTGAGATGGACGCTCACAAGTCCTCTTTGGATTTTGCGATATCGCATATCGGAGTTTTTGGAGTACAATTACCTTTGCTCGTCCAGCTCCCGATTACCAATTTTGTGATGTGATAAGATCGAAGGCTCACGATCTTTCTTGATCCAACGGTCCAGAAGGAATCGTGATTTCGTGATTCGTGAATTCTCATGACATGTCTTCAGAACTTTACATCTGCGAGTCACGAAATGTCAAGATCTCACCACGTGTCTCTTGATGGACGGTCCAGATGATGTCGGGAGTTCACAAGTCCAAAATTTCTCCTGTGCACTTCAGAGGACTAAACGTCGTGCACTTTCTCGTTGATCCAATGGCTGTCGGGCCTCTGTGCAAGATCTGACAGCTGAAACTCTTTCGCCTTTTTCGCGCTCCTGCTTCCCTTCTAAACTGGTTTCTCACTTCGAATTCATTCGCAGGACGAATCCTACGGCCTCGATGGCATTCTTTTCACATGGAATCTGTTATTTTCTCCTGTGGAAGAAAGATTCGTGAATCTTTCAAAGATTTGAAATAATTTCACGAGTTCTTCATTCTTTGCTACAATCTTTGACAGATTTGAGCGATTTTCCTTAAATCTTTAAGCGATTCTGCCTTTTGCAAGAATCTTTAGCAAACTTGAATGATTCTTTGAATTCTTTAAATGTTTTTCCGTTATGCAGCTCTTCTTCGTCAATCTTTGACGATTCTTGAAAAATGTACAAGAATCTTTCCAGTTTCTTCTTTCTCGGTCTCTGCTTCCTCGTTCTTTCAAGCGTAGTACGCTCTGCAACCTCTGCAAGCTTCCTACGATGATCTTTTGAGAGTAGTATGGAAAACTCTCCAAGCCTTGTGAAAAGTCTGTGTCGCGTGCTCTCAAGATCCGTGAAGCTCTGCTCTGTGAGGATCGTGTTGCTCTTCGGACTGTGTGAAGAGGCTTATTGTTGAAGCTCTGATAGCATGATAAATTGTGAAGCAAAGAGAAATGCAAAGAGAAAAGAATAGAACAATATATTGAAATGTATGAAGAAGTACTAAAGAGGTTCAGAAGATATTACAATGCAATGGGAAATAGCTGAGCTAAATAGGCTCAAAAAACACAAAAATAGAAAGTACAGCTGGCCAGGACAACTGACAGTGTACAGTCAGACTGTTGATATTACATTATATTTAACATTGTTGTGGGTACCTGATCTGATGATCCTAATTCTCATCTGGAAGAGCCAACAAGTGAATTGTTAGTACAATGCTGTAAATAATTTCCAGTTTGCAAAAAAGTAGGTGGGAACATTCAAACCATTTTGTTATTATAAAAAGTTAATAATTATGATTTTTAAAATTGATTATGAATTACAAGTGCAAAGATGTTCTTATTTCATTTTTATGTCATAACATGATTTTAATATTTTGATAACATATCAATATTTTTTTTAGGTAAATATTTATCAATAAAACAAATTTATTATGAAAAAACTAGAAACTTTGATTTCTTAGTTTTTTTGTTTGTGTTAAATGTTACTTAAAACTACACTACCTTTGGAAGGAAATGAAAAAAATAAAAATAGAAGGGATAATAAATTACCCAGTGAGTGAAGGAAACGGAAGCGAGCTAATTCAAGTTCATTTTCGAAGCATAAAATCACGAAGTTTTGGTAATAATTTGATAAGGCCCACAAAGTGGGTTAAATTTATAATTCTCCGCTTGCAAATGAAGCTTGGCAAGAGAATATTTAAGGGATGTGCTTGATAAATTGTGAAGCAAAGAGAAATGCAGAGAGAAAAGAATAGAACAGTATATTGAAATGTATGAAGAAGTACTGAAGAGGTTCAAAAGAGATTACAATGCAATGGGAAATAGCTGAGCTAAATAGGCTCAAGCAAGACAAAAATAGAAAGTACAACTGGCCAGGACAACTGGCAGTGTACAGTCAAACTGTTGAGGTTACATTATATCTAACACTCCCTCTTAAACTCAACAGTTACAAACATCAGCATTGATTGTGCCTAAGTGTTGTCTCTGAAAATAAAAAACTGACTTTCCTAGTGGCTTTGTCAAGATATCAGCAAGCTCATCTCGAGAACCATAGAATTGTAGTGCAATATCCCCATTATTGACTAGCTCACGTAGGAAATGAAAATGAGTGTCAATGCGTTTTCTTTTCTTGTGAAACACATGATTTTTGTATAAAGCAATTGCTGATGTATTGTCAAAGAAAATAGGAGTTGGATTCTTTTCTGTATGTGACATATCTTTCAATATTCTTCTCAGCCATGTAGCTTGACAAGATGCTGAGGTAGCAGCTACATACTCTGCCTCTGCAGAAGATATTGATACAATTGGTTGCTTCTTGGATGCCCGTGAGATCAGGTTCGTGTCCAGTTGAAAAACATGTCCAAATGTGCTTTTCCTGTCATCTAGGTTGCTTGCAAAATCACTGTCTGTGTAACCAGAAAGTTGATTACTATCAGATTGAGTGTACCATAAGCCAAAATTGAGAGTTCCTGCAACATATCTCAAAATTCATTTTGCCATGTTTCAATGAGAGTCTTTGGGTGATTCCATGAATCTAGAAACAAGGTTGGCTGCCTACATAATGTCTGGCCTAGTTGTTGTAAGATACAACAAACTGCCTACTAAACTTTTGTATAACGTAGATTCCACTGTAGGACGTTCATCATTCTTGCTCAATTATGTGTCTAATGGTATGGGGGTTTCTGTTGGATTGCATCCTTCCATGCAAAATCTTTTGATGATGTATGCTGCATACTTCTGCTGACAGACAAAAATGCCTTTGGCTGATTGATTAACCTCAATCCCTAAAAAATATTTCATTATGCCAAGATCTATCATCTCAAATTTAGATTGCATGGCATGTTTAAAATCTGTTAACTCAAGATTTCCTGTATAGATCATGTCATCAACATATAAACATACAATTAAAATTTTACCGTGATGATCTATTTTGGTGTAAAGAGTTGGCTCATTTTGGCTTCTGCTGAAACCACTTTTGATCAGATAAGTGTCAATTCTGTTGTACTAAGCTCTTGGAGCTTGCTTTAAGCCATACAAGTCTTTCTTCAAACGATATACTTTGGTTGGGTTCTCTTGGACTTCAAATCGAGGTGGTTGATCAACATAAACTTCTTCTAAGAAACCATTCAAGAATGTTGACTTGACATCCATTTGGTATACTTGGCATTTGTGTTGTGCTGCTATGGCCAATAGAGTCCTTACAGTGTCTAATCTTTCTACTGGAGAAAAAGTTTCACCATAATCAGTACCTAGTTGTTGTGAGAATCCTTTGGCAACAAGTCTTGCCTTGTGTTTTTCAATCTGCCCTTTTTCATTGAGTTTAGTTTTGTAAATCCACTTGACACCAATACTCTTCATGTGAGTTGGCAAATCAACAAGATCCAATGTCTTGTTCTTCTCAATGGAGTCAATTTCTTGGTTCATGGCTTGAACCCAATGTGTCTCCTTAGCTACTTCCTTAAAGGACGTAGATTGACATGAAATTAAAGCAAAAAGGTTTTGTTGTTCAATGTCATCCAACTGCTGAAGGATTTCTCTCAAACTTCGATTTCTCTGATTTTTTGGTTTAGAGAGTGATTCTCTGCTAGAAGTTGAGTTACCTTGAAAATTTTCAGGTTGTCTTAGTACTTGCAATCTTGGAAGAAAAGTGTGAGGTGCTTACTGTTCTGAATTTTCTACATTTCCAGAATTTGGCAGTAATGGATTTTGACTATCCATTTGTTGATTTTATGAATCATTCTAGAATTCATTTTCCAGAAACTTAAAATCTCTGCTAAGAATTAATTTCCTGGTGATTGGATTGTAAAGCCTATAAGCTTTAGATGTTTCACTATATCCAATGAAAATACATTTCTCACTTCTATCATCGAGTTTATTCCTTAATTCAGAAGGTATGTAATCATATGCTATGCATCCAAATCTCCTTAGATGCGCTACATTGAGCTTTGTTCCACTCCATGCTTCTTGGGGAACTTTCATCTTTAGACTCGTGGTTGGTGATCTATTCAAGAGATAAACTGAGCATGCTACTGCTTCACCCCAAAACCTATTTGACAAACTTTTATATTTGAGAAGTGTTCTTTCCATATTCATTATTGTCTGATTTTTCGTTTCAGCCACTCCATTTTGTTGTGGAGTATACCTTGTTGTTGCTTGCATGATGATGCCTTGAGATTTGCAGAAATTTGCAAATTCTATGGAGTTGTATTCTCCTCCTCCATCTGACTTGAGTGCTTTGATATATTTTCCACTCTGTTTTTCAGCTTCTGCCTTGAACTATTTGAATTTTGTAAATGTTTCAGACTTGTGTTTGAGAAAATAGATCTATATTTTTCAGCTGAAATCATCAATAAACGTTAAAAAGTAAAAGCTACCACCTATTGATTCTATTTGCATTGGTCCACATAGGTCAGTGTGAACAAGTTCATGATGTTGTTTGGCTTGATTGGAAGACTGTGGAAAGCTAGTTCTCTGATGTTTTCCAAGTATGAAAGACTCACATGGGGGAATTTGCTCTTTAAAGATAGGTAGACCTTTGACCATGGAGTTCTTCTGAAGAAGACTTAGACTTTGAAATGGAAGATGTCCAAATATTGTATGCCAAACCATTGTTTCATTTAGGGTTGATGCACTTTGTGCATATTGTTGACTCAGATTTGCAGTTCTGAGGGTAAGGGGAAACATCCTATTTGGAGTCATAAGGATTTCAGAATTCAATTTTTTGCTTGGGAATTTGTCATATATTTTGCAAGATGCTCCCTCAAAAAGTACGTTATAGCCATGTTCAATGAGTTGTCCTACACTTAGCAAATTATGTTTCAAATCTGGAACATGATAGACATTGTATATGTCTTTCTTTACATTCTGTTTAGTAAGAATAGGAACAGTTCCTTTTCCTTGAACTTTGACTAAATAATCGTTTCCAAGAGTAATATCAGATGAGATTGAAGAATCAATCCATGAAAGTAATTCTTTGTTACATGTCATGTGATTGTTGCATCCACTGTCCAGCAACCGAAGATCTTTAGGTTGTTGTTCAGTCTTGTGCCAAGAGAGAAACATACCTCTTGAGTTTTCTCCCGTGTGATTTAACACATGTGCTCTGCCTGAGAGCTGATCTTCTTGCTTCTTCCTGCATTCAGATTCATAGTGCCCATACTTCTTGTAGTAATAGCATTGAATGCTTGATTTGTCATTTGAATTTCTCCCTCTGCCTCTTTGAGGCTGGAAATTCTGATGTTCATGTTGTTGTTGTTGTCTTTGACCTTGGAAATTTTGATTCGGATATTGTTGTCTATTACCTCTACTGGAGTGAGGGTTAATTTGATTGCTCCCTCTTCCTTGGTGACCTCTTCTTCTTCCTCTGCATCTCCCTTTGCTGAAAAATAATTGATTTTTGAAAGCATTGGGGATTGGCTCATCTGTGAGATGCAGTCTGGTCTCATGTGTCACCAAAGAACCAATTAGTTCATCTGTTGAAAATCTTGAGAGATCCTTGGATTCAAGCATCGTTGTTACAACCACTTCAAATTTTTTTGGTAAACTTCTGAGGATTTTCTCAACAATGCATTGATGAGTGATGGCTTCACCAGTCAATCTGATCTGGTTCACGATGCCCATGACTCTCGTCATGAACTGATCCACATTTTCGGACTCTGTCATCCTTAAAGTCTCGAATTGTGTCCTGAAGGTCTGCAGTTTAACTGTTTTGACCCTGTCATTTCCTTGATAGGAAGATTTAAGAATATCCCAGGCCTGTTTGGAAGTACCAGTGCCTCTGATTTTTAAGAAAATCGAGTCATCCACAAAATTTTGAATCCATAATTTCTCTTTGTTTTCTTTGTTCCTCAGTTTTGCCTGAACAATTCTCTGCGCATTTGTCATGGCAGAAAGGGCGGCTAGATCTGGTTCCACATATCCAAGATCGACTGGTTCCCATCACTCTTGTTCTTGCAAGAATGACCTCATTCGAAGAGACCAAAACTCATAATTCTTTCCCAGAAGAATCAGACCATGAGTTGGTCCTAAATTGCTAGACGACGCCATAAAAAAAATTGTAGAAAAAACAGAGGGAAATTTCTTATTTACCTCCGATCGTCGAAAATCCAATTTGTCGATGGTTGAAGGGAGCTTATCAACCTTGAATTTTCCTTTGTCACGGTGTAATGTGACCACGCGCCTTATTTTTAAAGTGCTATGATATTTTCCCTTTTTTTTCCTTTCAATTTGCCGAAATGCGAAAGTTTCCTTTGGACAATTTTAACGGTCCAGATCTTTCTATGATCTGATGGTCCAGATCTTATCGGGATATCGTGAATCGGGACGTCATGAACCCTGATGACGATCTCTTCTGACACCTCGATTCCCCAATCTCCAATTTATAGATGGTGCTTTCCTTTCGGGAAATTTCTCGATTCCTTTGATCTTCGCAACGCGTCCTCTTATATTGGAAGGTCCTGATTTCTCCTTGTGATTTCGCGATTTGTTCTGTTCCGGACTTGTCATCTCCAGGATCCGCGATTTGTCGAATCCCGTAATGTTGATGGACTCTGCTTTCGGGAAATTTTCTTAAAGCCTCGATGTCTGCCATGCATCCTCAATAGATGGACGGCTCAAATCTTCTTCGAGGGTTTTAGCGTGGAGATTCATGATCCCTCATTTTGATGAGATGACGTCAGCTGGGCCCCAAAATGGAACTTTCCTCCTGTCGGGATTTCAGACTTCGTAGTTCTGAAATGCTTGTGCTTCTTGTCCTCAGGATTCGCGAAACGTCGAATCCCGATGTGTCGATTCACTCACCCGATCTCTCCCACGTGTCTCTTCTAAATGGACGGCTCTGATCGTTTACGGGGTTTTCACCATAAAGAAACCTGACCTTTTGTCCTTAGGATTCACGATTTACTGAATCACGATGCATCGATGGACTCTCCTCTTTCGGGACTTTTTCCGAGCCCTCGGATTTACACCGCGCGTCCCCTCAAGATGGATGGTTTGCGTCGTTTTGCGAGTTCGCGACTTGTGACTCCAAGTTTCTCTGACAACTTGAAACCGCGATTGCCGAAACGAAGATGGTTTCCTCAATGTCTGCCACGTGTCCGAGAAAATGGAAGGCTAAGATCTTATCTCTATATCGTGAATCGTGATTTTGCGAGTTTCGAAGTCGTGTTGCAACGGTCTTTCAAAACCGTGAACTCTGAAATGGCGATTTGATGACACTTGGATCTGCTGCCACCTATTCTCTGAGATGGACGACTCAGAAGTCCTCTTGGGATTTCGCGATATCGTGTATCAGAGTTTTTGGAGTGCAATCACCTTTTCTCGTCCAACTCCCAATTACCGATTTTGCGATGTGATAAGATAGACATCTCATGATCTTTCTTGATCCAATGATCCAGAAGGAATCGTGATTTCACGATTCGTGAATTCTCACGACATGTTTTCTGACCTTTACATCTGTGAGTCACGAAATGTCGAGATCTTGCCACGTGTCTCTTGATGGACGGTCCTGATGATGTCTAGACTTCACAAGCCCAAAATTTCTCTTGTGCACTTCAGAGGACTAAACCTCGTGCACTTTCTCATTGATCCAACGAATGTCAGGCCTCTGCACAAGATCTGGCGGCTACAACTCTTTCGCCTTTTTTGCGCTCCTACTTCCCTTCTGAACTAGTTTCCCACTTCGGATACATTCGCAAGAAGAATCTTACGGCCTCGATGGCTGTTCTTTGCACATGGAATGCGTTCTTTGCTCCTGTGGAAGAAAGATTCATGAATCTTTCAAAGATTTGAAAGAATTTCACGAGTTCTTCGTTCTCTACTACAATCTTTGACAGATTTGAGCGATTTTCCTTAAATGTTTAAACGATTCTTCCTTCTACAGGAATCTTTAGCAAATTTGAATGATTCTCTGAATTCTTTAAATGTTTTTTCGTCCTGCATCTCTTCTTCATCAATCTTTGACGATTCTTGAAAAATGTACAAGAATCTTTACAGTTTCTTCTTTCTCGGTCTCTTCTTCCTCGTTCTTTTGAGCGTAGTATGCTCTGCAACCTTTGCAAGATTCTTACGATGATATTTTGAGAGTAGTACGGACATTTCTCCAAGCCTTGTGAAAAGTCTATGTCGCGTGCTCTCAAGATCTGTGAATCTCTACTCTATGAGGATCATGTTGCTCTCTGGATTGTGTGAAGAGGCTTACTGTTGAAGCTCTGATACCATGATAAATTGCGAAGCAAAGAGAAATGCAGAGAGAAAAGAATAAAACAATATATTGAAATGTATGAAGAAGTACTGAAGAGGTTTAGAAGAGATTACAATGCAATGGGAAATAGTTGAGCTAAATAGGCTCAAGCAAAACAAAAATAGAAAGTACAGTTGGCCAGGACAGCTGACAGTGTACAGTCAGACTGTTGAAGTTACATTATATTTAACAGTGTTGTGGGTACCTGTTCTGATGATCATAACTCTCATCTAGCACAGCCAACAAGTGAATTGTTAGTACAATTCTATAAATAAGTAATTAAAATTAACCAAAAGTAATATTGTAAAAAAAATGTTTTAATATAGGAAAGAATTTAATTTTATTAAAGAAAATGTTTTGAATTATTATAGGAAATAATTTAATTTTACTTTAAAGAGATGATATGGATTAAATATTATTACTAAAAAAATTAATTTTAATTAAATAAATAAATTTAAAATTTAATTTTTTATTTAATTTTATTTTATAATTTGTTTATATTACTAAAATACCATAGTTACAAGCTTAAGTTTGCATTTACTTTTATCATTATCTTCAAATGAATGCCGGATAGATGAATGGCACGATCCACTATTCCCTAAAAGGGTTCGACATTCCTTTTATAACTTATTCTTCTCCATTGTCATTCTTCCCTCGCTAAAGCGAGGATATGTTGTTGTTAAAAACAAAATAGGGTTTTATGCGACTCTTCCCTTCCCTTCCCTAGCTTCCTGGCCGGGTTATTTATAAAAGTAAATAAGGGATAATTAAACAAAATAAGGTAGGTTTAATAACGCTAGGTTTAATAAAACAAAATAAGGTAGGTTTCATCACGCTAGGTTTAATAAAACAAAATAAGATAGCTGCCAAAAGGAAATGGCGATAGTGTTTTAGCATTTTTTATTTGACAACATTCCTTTGCGTTGTATGTTAACATTCTAAATTCGGGCCACCCGGGCCCCCTTCAGTCTAAAAAAAGCTTTGGTTCCAACCACGTATCTACTTTTAGTCATCATAATCTTTAAAAATACTAACATTCAATGATCTAAAAGAAGACACGCGATGAGGATTGATGTCATTGATATTAATGAGCTAGTTTCAACGTCATCTTCACAACAACGAAAAGAGCAAATTTGATTTTAGCACTTTATGTCGCCTTATTTCAGTCGTCTCTTTGACGCAAGCGACGGCAATAAACCTCTTTCACACTGCACAAATATATAAAATGCCGATTACGATTCGTAAGGCACCGGCAGGAAAGTTCAGAAGGTGTTATGGAAAACGTAACATGTCGGTTACATGTCCATCATTAATTTAAAATTAATTTAAATTGATATTTTCTAGCTGTTTTATGACAAGGTTTTTAAGGGAATTATTATTATTTGTTGTAAAAAATCTATTTCTAAATGTGGAAATAGATTCAGCATACTGATGAATTATTGGGGTGCTCTGATTATACAGAAATAATCATTCAAATTTACTAATCTAACAATTTTTAATGAGATTTTGAACAAATGTCACCTCAAAAATCATCATAAAACATTTAGCCTACAACATTTAAAATAAATCTTAATCCTTAAGTTCTTACAAATAAACAGATAAATCATTTATTCTGAGTATGTATGTACAGTGGCCAACATTTCGAGGGAATTTATTAGGGTTTGCAAAAAATATAAATAGTTGCATATTAGGGTTTGGAAAAAGTATAAATAATTGCATAACTTGTTTTAATTTTTACTAAGTCTACATTAGCTATCAAAATTAACCCTTTTTAGCATTTTTAAGCGGTTTAAAGTTGTTTTAAAAGGATATTTTAAAAAACATTAAAAAAGAAAAAAAAAAATTAAATCATTTGTCATTCATGTCATTTATGAAAGACAACAAATATCATAAAATGTCAAAAGAAGAGTTATATTTTCAATAACCCATCGATGTCCTCACTTCCAATGCTTAGTTGGTCAAAGAGCATTGGTTCATCACCATATACTTACCTTTGGAATCTAAAGAGTAAAATCTTATATGTTTTAGTTGGCTCTTATCTATTACCTAATACACTATACCGTGTTAAATCCATCATATAGCTTACACATAGATAAATATTCTACCATCCTATTGACATATTTTATGTGTCACTTAATGAAACTTTACTAAAACATATTAGACACATTGTCTTTGTGACTCCCCACTTAAATTCACTTGTTATGAGCATTTTCGATACTTGTCAATATAGGAATCTACATCACATTTAGTTAACATACTTCATGTTTTCCATAGTGTCATTTCATTTGTTATTTTCCTCCTGTTCCTAGCAACATTGGCTTCCCCTTGCCTCATCTCAAGTCAAAGATCAAGGAGATGTATCTTCTTCTTATTTCTAGCAACTTTTTTTTAACTTGGTTGGGATTCTTAAAAAAGCTAGGGAGAAGGTAACAAATTTTTTATGTTCATCAAACTTATGCATTAGGATTATGCTCTAACATCCCACTCTTTCATGCATTTTCACATGCTTTGAAAGATAAAGTGAACAATCAATAGCCTTAATAAAAATTAACATAGTTGGTGATTTTATTGGCTAATTCCATTTAGTTATGTGTTTCGATGGATCTTGGGAAGCTGAAAAAACATAAACATATTATCTTAAATCATTTTCAATGGATGCACTCATGCTAGATTGTCATGTTCCTAGAGGCCTATAACATAAGTATGGTCTTTTCATTGCTTTTATAGTATGTAGATAGAATTATCATACTCCAACAAAGACTTCAAAATCTATGACATCTTTTTGTTTTTAATTAGATCTAAAATGAGCATGAATCTCATGGTTAAGAAAGATACATAGATGTTCACAAAAAAAATTAATTTTATGTTGTGTCTAAAGTTTTATATTGTGATTTTGAACTTCGGTGGGGAGAGTGACAACCATCCTCCAAGATAAACCCATTTGACAACTTATCTATGTGGTTGTTCATTAAATTTTAACATTTTAAATAATTGGAAGGGAAATATTTTATTTAAAATATTTTTTTGAAGTGTGTAACTAGTTTAATCTTGTCAATTGAAGTACATATATTTTTCAACTTTTGATCATAGAAAAGTTGAGCCAATATATATACTTCAACTTGCAATTAAAAATAAAAATAGTTCTTCAAATTTGATCATTGAAAGACATTTAACTTTGTTATTTGGATACACTATCTCCATATTATATAATAAATATTTACTTCATATTTTTGGACTTTTATTTACTTATTGTTATGTGTACATGAGAGACAAATATTGAGCCAGGGATTCAAACCCTCTCCAGGCTGCTGGTTGTAATCTCCAATTTATTGAACAATAAGAATGTTGTTGCCATTGTCTCGTACATGTTTTTCTCATGAGATGAAAAAGGATTTGGTGTTGCCATTGTCTCGTACATGTTTTTCTCATGAGATGAAAGGGGTTTTCAGAATGGAAAGAAATTAAAATCCAAAGAAATCAAGCCAAGTTTCGGTGCTTTCTCAAAATCTAAAAAAATCAAACCAAATTTAGGTGGAAAATCCATATATAACTTACCTAGTTCATATGAGGTATTTATATTGGCTCTCACTTACCTAGTTGATTTGAGGTATTTATCTTATTGGTTATTATAATATTGTTTACAATATGATATTTGTATTGTTATTGGTGATTTGAAGACACACTTGTAGCTTTTTTAACATGTCAAATGCTTGCTTTGAGTTGATTTGATGCGAATCTCTGACATCATCGAATACATGGTATTTATAATGTTGTTCATGATTATTTGAAGATGTATTGTGTAGATTTGTTAGCAGGCGTGTGGAATTGCACCATTCATATTTTTATTGATGGATTCGTTGTGTAGCTTTGTAAACATGGTTGTGGAGTTGCACCATTCATGCAAAAATATAAGAGAAAAGTGCATACATATATATCACCGAAATATTGTCACTTTATTAATAGGCCCGTGGAATTTCACCATTCCAGAAAAAATATACGAGAAAAGTGTTTATATATCATGAAAATATTGTCAATATATAAAACCAGATGCATTGAGTTGGTATGAATCTCTGATATCCTTGAATACAAGGTATTTATATTGTTCTTGGTGATTTTTTTGAAGATCTAATGTGTAGCCTTGTTAACAGGCCCGTAGGTACGGGTTGCACCATTTACTCAAAAATATAAAGATCAAATGTGTAACTTGGATTCATTGTAATGTATAGTCTTATTTGCATTACATGTTATTTCACAAATTAATTTGAACATAATTATGTATGTTTTACAAATTATATTATGTTTATGGTTTGTATTAAGTATGAACAAATTTAGTAAATGTTAAATTAGATGGCACAGTTATAAATTCCCTTTACAAATCTAAATTGTTTATTAGTTATCATCCAAATTATATAGTTATGTTATTATAGTAAAAAAAAATTAAAGAGTCAAATAAGTATGAGAGTTCAAGATCTATGTTTTGTAAGTTGCAAAAGTAATTCAGGAGTCATTGGAGTAATATTTTTGTGTGTGTCAAAAAATTGATGTGTGTTTATGAGCTTCTATTGTGTTTGTGAGTTCATGTGTTAAAGATTAGTACACTGTGAAGAAATTATTTTATTAAGTGTTTTCATCACAGTGTGCAGTATATTGAGTGGTCTTTGATTTGTGCGGTAAGTCCCGAGAGTTCAATAATCAAGAGTTTCTATGTGTGGTCTTTGTAATTGCACGACACAGAGGTTGTTTGCACATTGTAAATCTAAGATTTGGTATTAAAGTAGGTTCTATCAAAGCAGATTCTATCAAAGTAGGCTTATCAGAGAAACAACTCTATTGGAAGGAGATATCATGGCTTCTACTTAAATCTGCAAACTCCTACCTTTAGAGGAAAAAATTATGAGTTATAGTCTTTGACCATGAAGGCGTTATTTCAAGGTTAGGATGTATGGGAAATAGTCGAGAATGATTATGTGGAACTAGCAGATTAGGCAACATAAAATGCTCTAACATAGGCTGATAAGTATGCTTTGAAATATCAAAGGAAGAAGGATGGAAATGAGATGTTTTACATACATCAAGCTATGCATGAAATCATACTCCCAATAGCTGCATCAACAAAGCAAGCCGAGGAATCCTGGGACATATTGCAAACTTCTTATCAAGGTATGGACAAAGTCCAAACTTCAAAACTACAAATTCTTAGAAAATATTTTGAAACTCTATCAATGAAAGATACATATACAGTAGATTCATTTTATGCCTGTGTTATTGTCGTGATAATTTAGATTAAGTCTCATGGAGAAACCATAGAGGATAGAAATTTTGGTGAGAAGGTACTTAGGAGTCTTCCTCCAAAATTTTATACCCTTCTTGTGATTGTGGTAGAGAGAAAAGACTTGAGACCTGAGACATTAGTCAACTTAGTTTAGATGAACTGCAAGATTCCTTCATTAATTGTGAATAAAGAATAAATAGGTCAAATATGTCATTAGAAAATGCATTTTCATACAATCATATATAAGTCATGGAAGAGGAAGGGGGACACACTCTAGAGGTAGAGGAAGAATTTGTTAGAGGTAGATGAAGTGAAATACTGGTGGAAGAAGTTGAAATCCAAATTCCATTCATTCAAGTAATCAAAGAATTGATAAATCAAATATTTAGTTCATTAATAGAAAAAATATGGACATTATGCACATGAATGCAGAAAGAGACAATATAATCAAAACAAGCAAGAACAAGATCTTTAAAACAATGGAAATACTCCCTCCTATACTATGTTTATGGTGCCCGCTGAAGCAATTCCTAGTCCCACCCGTTGAATGTAATGTTGCTGAAGAAATTCCATGTGACATATGGTATTTATATTCACGTTGTAGTAATCATGTGACTGGAAAGATAGAATTTTTTTCTAGTTTGGATAACTTAGTCCAAACTAAAGTTACTCTTGGAACATATATCCAAGTCACTATCTTAGGAAAATAAAGTATTAACATTTTAATGATACAAGGATAACACAAATTTATGCATGATGTATATTATGTTTCTGGTCTAAAACATAATTTGATGATCACAGGAGAAATTTTACAGAAAGGACACATAATCTACATGGAAGATAATGACTTTGTTATTATGGATTAATCTCCAAGTAATCAACTTATTGCTAGAATTCATATGACAAGAAACAAAATATTTCCATTGACATTGAATCCAACCATGAAGAGAAAAAAAACAAAAGCTGTCTATGACATAAAATATGCACAATTTGGCAGTGCATTTATAGTAGAAAGTGCATGTATTTCCAAGCAAGTAAAAGCTAGTGTGCATAGTCTTGAGGAAAAATAAGATAGTGGCGTAGAGATGTAGAAAATATTCAATTATGAAGTGTAGGATGATTCTTGGCTATGGTATTTCATATTTGAGAATTTTAAATTTGGAGGTCTAAAGCTGCTACATACAAAGGACAGGATGAAAGAATTTCCATTAATCGAAAAATCAGAAAGAATATGTGAAGAATGTATTTTTGGAAAGAAACATAGAGAGTCTTTTAAAGTTTGGAGATCATAAAGAGCAAAAGATCCACTGGAAATAATACATTCATGTATTTGTGGACTAATGCAAAAACTATCTATAGGAGGCAGTACATATTTTCTGACATTTATTGACGATTTCTCAAGAAAGACATGGATTTATTTCTTAAAACATAAATTCAATGCATTGGGTTGTTCTCATCAGTTTAAATCACTTGTGGAGAAGCAGAGTGGTTATTAATTCAAGGTTCTAAAAAATGACAGAGGAAGTGAATATTTTTCAAGAGAGTTTCAAAACTTTTGTAGAGTTCGTGGCATCTAAAAGAAATTCATTGTGTTGTATACACCACAACAAAATGGTGTTGCAAAAAGGAAGAATCACTCAATCATGGAAATTGTGTGAAATATGTTAGTTGTCAAACATTTGTAAAATGAGTGTTGGGTTGAGGCAGTAGATACTTTAGTATACATTACAAACATATGTCCGACAAAGAGTGTGAAAAACAATGTTCCTCAAGAATCCTAGACATGTATGAAACATAATGCGCCACACTTAAAAAAATTTGGTTATGTCACATACGCACATGTTCCAGATGAGATGAGAAAGAAGATGGATAATAAAGGACATAAGTGTATATTTTTTGGATATTTTGATGATATAAAATAATACAAGTTGTATGATCCTATTGCAAGAAAATTAATAATCAGTCATGATGTTCAATTTGTGGATAATGAAGCATGGGATGGAAGCATAGAAATGGTAGTCATAATTATTGATTCTATGGAGTATTATGAGACATAAGATGAAGTGGTTCAAACACCAAGTACAATTCAGTGCATAGTTCCTTCTACTCTTGAAACTATGACAAAACACCCAACACAAAATACTCTAGGAAGATCTACAGGTGTGCAATCCACACCTAGAGCGCAACAAACTCTAGCAAGCACTCCAAGTAGTTATTCATTTCCATATCCAACATTAGCAAGTGTATTACCAAGAAAGACAAGAAATATGCATGACATGACACAACAAATTCATTTTCAGGTGTTTCTTTGTTTTCACAAATAGACGATCCATTAATTTTTTAAGAAGTTGTCAAAGATGATGTATGGGAATAGGTTATGGATGAAGAAATCAAATGCATAGAGAATAATTAGACGTCGAAATTGGTAGATGTACCTGAATAAAAATATGTGATAAGTGTCAAGTGGATCTATAAAACCAAGCAAGATGCAAAAGGAAATGTGAAAAAGAACAAAGAAAGGTTAGTTGCAAGAGGTTTTACAGAACAATCTGTAATTGATTTCAATGAAACATTTGTGTCGATTGCACGCATGGACATGGTAAAAATTGTGTTGGCCATCGCTGAGTAGAACAAATGTATTTTTTATCAAATGAACCTAAAGCCAACCTTTTTCAATGAACATTTATAATAAGAAGTATATGTGGAACAACCACACGGATATGAGATTCCAAGACAAGAAAACAAAGTATACAGATTGAAGAAGGCACTGTATAGGTTAAAGAAAGATCCCAGAGCTTGGTAGAGTCACATAGATTCCTATGTCACACAGAATGGATTTGATTAGAGTGATTGTGAGCCAAAATTGTACATCAATGTAAATAAAAAATGTAATATGTTAATTGTTTTTTATATGTAGATGATTTTATTTTTACAAGTGATTTTGGCATAGAATAATTTAAGTCAATGACTGATTTGGGGCTTAGGAGATATTTTTGGGGTGTTAAATTCCATGAGTCCAAACCTAGTATATTTATTTTACAAACGAAGTATGCGCATGAAATTTTGAAAAGATTCAACATGATAAATTCCAAGGTATCCCTCACCTTTCATAACAAGATTAAAGTTAAGAAGGGAAGATGAAGGGTCTAGAGTGGATCCCACACTGTTTAAAATAATGGTAGGTAGTCTTACGTATCTAATAGAAACAAGACCTGATATTATTTATAGAGTGAGAATGATTTCAAGGTTCATGGAAACTCCAAAAACATCCCATTGAATTTGATTTAGAAAGGATTCATCCCTGGACATAGTTTGAAGGTGAAGCAATGAAGTGATTTTCGTGTTTCTTGCCAAAAGTCCATAGCCGAATCTAATATCCCGAAACATCTAGAACAGGGAGAGATTGCAAAAATAGGACCTAAGACGGTGAGTAAATGTTAAGCATGTGAAGCCCTTACAATATCACAAGTTCATCTGAAAATGTCTACTTTGAATCTTGAATATTTTGTAAGATCTACAGTTCATCTACAGGTCATGACTTATCTTCTGGGAGTTGGGATACCCATCTCGGTGAGGAGTGGTATCTCATTCTTGCGAGGAAATTTGGGTGCTAGTTGATTTTCTGGTTTGTCTGTGTGGCCCATTTGCGGCTCAAGGGGATAAGGGGGAAGAAGAGTACCCCTAGAATTAGTTGGGAGGTACCAATGAAGTCTTATCGGTCGGCAAGCGAGAGTTGTACGGAGCGTGCAGGACATCAACTCAGAGTGGGCAACTGGGCAATGGTATCCTTCCTTTATTTCTGTGTGGTAGATTTTTAGTATGATTTATGCTATCAGTTTTGTATGCTTAGTTAGGTAAAGAATATCATGGTCTTAGAATTCTAGTTGATGACTGAATTTCCCATAGCCTTGGCATGATCTTGATTTATTTCCCATGGCCTTTGATCCTCGCATGTCTTTACCGTCCTGAGGTTTATTTTTTAGATGATTTCCATTTGCATTGCCTTCATCCCTAGATCATTAGTCTGTGCCTGAGAAGTCTGCTAGGAGCCTGATCTACGGTCATCACTTTGACATTAATAGACCCATGGATCTCAACGCCCTACTTTTCTGTGTGTGGATGATGAGCGAAGGATGTTCCTGCTAGCCATCTACCCCTTCTGATTGTTCTTGATTGGTTGATTATATTGCGTCATCTTGCGATAGATTTGTTCCTTGCTACGATCTTCTACTGCTTTTCCTTTTCACCCTCGAGTCATCGCCTACATTCTTCTTGGCCGAAATGGTTATAGTTTAAAGGTTACGGTATCATGAAGCGCATCAAGGTATTTTAATTGATGAGAGTTCGATTTTGTTTTTTTTTGTCAAATGACCAGTAATGAGTCAAGTTTTCATTTAGTTTTTACTATTGAAAAAAATTCGTAGTGTAATCGCTTCAGAAGGTTGCACACCCTTTCGAATTTATCCTTGAGAAGAGCATTTTTTTTTAATGCTTATAGATGAACCTGCACATGCATGGCAGCGACTGGAGAACGAACCTTTATTTAATGACAATGATTTCTAAAATTATTGGATGTCAGCGCTAACTCGCTTAAAACTACAACGATAAAATTTGATTTTTTTTTATATGTGGGTTAATGCATTCACAGTGTTGCAACATTTTGGACAATGATTTAATTATATTTGTATGACAATGAAATGAATAGCTAGCACCTTATTAAATTAATGACAACTACATTAGCTTTTAGACAGCAAGATTTCCTTAATAGACTAAATCTCACCATTTGTTTAATAGACAACCTGCTTGGGTCATCAATTGTTACTTGCGTTTTTACCCACCTTTTGGCTGCAAGTTAACCTTTAATCACTGGGAACTTAACCTTGTTTTGTCTATGTTTTCTTCGATAAAATCAGTGAATTAGTTGTGGTTAACGAATAAATACAAGTTTATGGACAACTACATTTTTTTTGTGTTTAACAGATTGAATAGTTGTGGACAACGTTGTGTACTTTATTTGGCAGCCAAACTGTTGACAAACAACCTCTTCATAGATTTTTGACCTCTTTAATTCCACGTGTGGAACAGACAACACTGTCACGTTTTTGATGGACAACGTTAGTATAAACCATCTCTAACTCATGGCTGAGCATGGCCACATTTGATGGTTGTTGTGTTTAAATTTCCTGGCAACGAGATTATTAATAAATATGAGTATAATTGCCTTCTGATTTCATTAAATGTGTGTATGGAGATTTTGGACAACGAACCATTATTAAATAGCAATGTTCTAGATTTTGTACAACGAACCTTAATAGATAGCGAACCCTTAATGGAGTGCATTTTAATTGACAACATTATCCTTTTAGCCTTATGTAGTTAAGACAATGAACCTGAAGGAATAACAATGTATTTTAGATAGCGAATTTAGTTTGTGATTCTCCTTGCATTATGGTTTTATCATTTCTTACTAGATGGAGAACTCCATTTAAAAGACATGTTACAATGTTTAGAAGACATGTTCCCTTTTAAGGACAACAAATTATATTTAAGGACAACAAGTATATTCACACAAGATAGTGGTATAGTTCTATTTCATTGGCGAGATAGCAGGTTTTGGTGATTTAACTATGAGCAGGGAAGTTACCCCTTCATTTAGATCAACAACCACTTTCTTTTAGATCAACGGTTTAAGGATGTTTATGCATTGGTCACCCCTAATGGTTTATTCCTTACGTCAATCTTATTGTTGATTAAGTACTTGGAACATCGCCTCATAGCAACCTTAAGGGATCTAGTTAAGGACCTATTTGAATTGTTGGATGTATTTTTGTAAGGTTGTTTCCTCACTAGATTGTATGTTGGGACGAAGGATTGGAATGAGTCCAGTTGTGCTTAGGTCCCTAGAACGCCCACTGTAGTGTAGCAACCTGAGATCTTAATATTGGATCATTGTGCGCTTGAATCAAGACACGCACACGATATCTCGTCTTTGGATCACGCATCGCCTAATGTGGTTAATGGGTGTTGTTTTTATGGTGGTGATTGTTGGTAACTTGTGTATTGACTCTCGATCACTGGGTGGGTTCTATTTACGGGTCATAAGGCCGTTGTGTCGGGATTACTGAGGTTCTCCTTTAGCTTGTAGGCATCGACTTCTTGGTGTTAGGTGGGTAGCCGTTGGTTTGCTTGGATTATCGCTTGATTTGTCTGGTTGCATGATGTGCTAGTATGTTGTGTCATAGTTGTCTGCCACCTAAATGTGTGAGTTGTGTTCGTCATAAAGTTGTTTTGTTTATCTGTTGTCATTGTCACCTTCTTTCCTGAAAACAAATTTTTTTCTTAGCTTGCATCACTTGTAATCGTAACGATGGGGTTGTTACAGTTTCTATGACAGACAAGAATAGATTCTCTTCCTTAATCGTTTTCTGAGGAAAAATTCAAACCTTGAAAGTTTAGGGTGCATGCTAGCATAATCTTGTAAAGGCTACAACATTTATGGCAAACACTAGCCAAACCTAGCGTTCATTGTGAGGTGTAGATTATTCGTGTAAGGTGAATTTATTGATACAAAGATACATGTAACTCTATCAGCTATGTAGAGAATATAAACATGATATATGCAGTACATAATGACTGAAATGCTATGTCTGTATCAGATATGTAGAGAATATAAACACGATGTATGGATTACAGAACGACTAAAAAGCTATCTATTGGAACTTTTCTCAAGAGGAATAGGCTCTTCCATAGATGGTATGTTTCTTAAATTGTTTCCATTGCACATCATAATTAAAATGTTTTTTTGATATATCCATGTATATTTGTCGTCATTATAAGCTTCCCGGAAATATTTTAGTCCCTATAAAGATTAGGAGAACATCTTTGTAAAATTGCCATGTACTATTTGTCTACTTCATTTCATATCATTTCTTCTTCATTCTCGTTGCAGGACCTATGATTCGATTTAGAAAGGCTTCATCCCTAGCCATAGTTTGAAGGTAAAGCAATGGAGCGATTTTCGTGTCTCGTGCAAAAAATCCATAGCTGAATCTAATATCCCGAAACATCTATAGAAGGGAGAGATTGCAAAAATAGGTCCTAAGACGGTGAGTAAAGGTTAAGCATGTGAAGCCCTTACAATATCACAAGTTCATCTGAAAACGTCTAATTTGAATCTTGAATATTTTGTAAGATCTATAAGATATACAAGATTATACGAAGAATTACATAAGTTCAGTTTCACATTTTTTTAACTCTTTTGATATTTATATAAAGGTAAGAATGATGTAAATTTTATAATATTATAAAAAAATGTTCTTAATATTTAGATTTTTAATATTAATATAAGTTTTAGTTTTAGAATGTTTCAAAAATTGGTTATTTATTAAAAATTGATTCCCCATTATTTATATTTATGAATTTAAATATTACATAGGAAGAGATTTACAAGTTAATAGAAATATTTGGGAGGAGGGCATTTAATGTTATATATATTAAGATACAAACAATGCACTTAACATCATAGTAATAAAAATTGTATAAGTTGAGATATATATTGTTAGATTTGAAATGTTTTATATGAGAGAGTGTATATCTCAATCTATGTAGCATTTATTACTCTATTAAAAGCTGCATATTGTTTTCCATATATCATCCCATTTAAATACCTTTTAAATTGAATGATATATATCTTAGCATATATAAATTAAATGCATTAAATATACAAATAATATCAATGCATTTAATTCTTTCTTATTGAGATGTCTTTTCAAATTAGATGTTCTTATCTCATTTTTATGTCATAACATGCTTTTAATATTTTGATAACATATTAATATTTTTTTAGGTAAATATTTATCAATAAAACAAATTTATTATGGAAAAACTAGAAACTTTGATTTCTTAGTTTTTTTGTTTGTGTTAAATGTTACTTAAAACTATACTACCTTTGGAAGGAAATGAAAAAAATAAAAATAGAAGGGATAATAAATTACCCAGTGAGTGAAGGAAACGGAAGCGAGCTAATTCAAGTTCATTTTCGAAGCATAAAATCACGAAGTTTTGGTAATAATTTGATAAGGCCCACAAAGTGGGTTAAATTTATAATTCTCCGCTTGCAAATGAAGCTTGGCAAGAGAATATTTAAGGGATGTGCTTGATAAATTGTGAAGCAAAGAGAAATGCAGAGAGAAAAGAATAGAACAGTATATTGAAATGTATGAAGAAGTACTGAAGAGGTTCAAAAGAGATTACAATGCAATGGGAAATAGCTGAGCTAAATAGGCTCAAGCAAGACAAAAATAGAAAGTACAACTGGCCAGGACAACTGGCAGTGTACAGTCAAACTGTTGAGGTTACATTATATCTAACACTCCCTCTTAAAATCAACAGTTACAAACATCAGCACTGATTGTGCCTAAGTGTTGTCTCTGAAAATCAAAAACTGACTTTCCTAGTGGCTTTGTAAAGATATCAGCAAGCTCATCTCGAGAACCATAGAATTGTAGTGCAATATCCCCATTATTGACTAGCTCACGTATGAAATGAAAACGAGTGTCAATGTGTTTTCTTTTCTTGTGAAAAACATGATTTTTGTATAAAGCAATTGCTGATGTATTGTCAAAGAAAATAGGAGTTGGATCCTTTTCTGTATGTGACATATCTTTCAATATTCTTCTCAGCCACACAGCTTGACAAGATGTTGAGGTAGCAGCTACATACTCTCCCTCTGCAGAAGATATTGATACAATTGGTTTCTTCTTGGATGCCCATGAGATCAGGTTCGTGCCCAGTTGAAAAACATGTCCAAATGTACTTTTCCTATCATCTAGGTTGCTTGCAAAATCACTGTCTGTGTAACCAGAAAGTTAATTACTATCAGATTAAGTATACCATAAGCCAAGATTGAGAGTTCCTGCAACATATCTCAAAATTCATTTTGCCATTTTTCAATGAGAATCTTTGGGTGATTCCACGAATCTAGAAACAAGGTTGGTTGCCTACATAATGTCTAGCCTAGTTGTTGTAAGATACAACAAACTGCCTACTAAAATTTTGTATAACGTAGATTCCACTGTAGGACCTTCATCATTCTTGCTCAATTTTCTGCCTAATGGTATGGGGGGTTCTAAAGGATTGCATCCTTCCATGCGAAATCTTTTGATGATGTATGCTGCATACTTCTGCTGACAGAAAAAATGCCTTTGGTTGATTGATTAACCTCAATCCCTAAAAAATATTTCATTATGCCAAGATCTATCATCTCAAATTCAGATTGCATGGCATGTTTAAAATCTGTTAACTCAAGATTTCCTATATAGAACCTATCATCAACATATAAACATACAATTCAAATTTTACCGTGCTGATCTATTTTGGTGTAAAGAGTTGGCTCATTTTGGCTTCTGCTGAAACCACTTTTGATCAGATAAGTGTCAATTCTGTTGTACCAAGCTCTTGGAGCTTGCTTTAAGCCATACAAGTCTTTCTTCAACCGATATACTTTGGTTGGTTCTTTTGGACTTCAAATCCAGGTGGTTGATCAACATAAACTTCTTCTAAGAAACCATTCAAGAATTTTGACTTGACATCCATTTGGTATACTTACCATTTGTGTTGTGTTGTTATGGCCAATAGTGTCCTTACAGTGTCTAATATTTCTACTGGAGAAAAAGTTTCACCATAATCAGTACCTAGTTGTTGTGAGAATCCTTTGGCAACAAGTCTTGCCTTGTGTTTTTCGATCTGCCCTTTTTCATTGAGTTTAGTTTTGTAAACCCACTTGACACCAATACTCTTCTTGTGAGTTGGCAAATCAACAAGATCCCATGTCTTGTTCTTCTCAATGGAGTCAATTTCTTGGTTCATGGCTTGAACCCAATGTGGCTCCTTAGCTGCTTCCTTAAAGGACATAGATTGACATGACAATAAACAAAAAAGGTTGTGTTGTTCGAAGTCATCCAACTGCTGAAGGATTTCTCTCAAACTTTGAGTTCTCTTATTTTGTGGTTTAGAGAATGATTCTCTGCTAGAAGTTGAGTTATCTTGAGAATTTTCAGGTTGTCTTTGTACTTGCAGTCTTGGAAGAAAAGTGTGAGGTACTTACTGTTCTGAATTTTCTATGTTTCCAGAACTTGGCAGCAATGGATTTTGATTATCCATTTGCTGATTTTCTGAATCATTCTAGAATTCATTTTCCAGAAACTTAAAATCTCTGCTAAGAATTAATTTCTTGGTGATTGGATTGTAAAGCCTATAATCTTTAGATGTTTCACTATATCCATTGAAAATACATTTCTCACTTCTATCATCGAGTTTCTTCCTTAATTCAGAAGGTATGTGAGCATATGCTATGCATCCAAATCTCCTTAGATGCGCTACATTGAGCTTTGTTCCACTCCATGCTTCTTGGGGAACTTTCATCTTTAGACTTGTGGTTGGTGATCTATTCAAGAGATAAACTGAGCATGCTACTGCTTCAGCCCAAAACCTATTTGACAAACTTTTATATTTGAGAAGTGTTCTTGCCATATTCATTATTGTATGATTTTTCCTTTCAGCCACTCCATTCTGTTGTGGAGTATACCTTGTTGTTGCTTGCATGATGATGCCTTGAGATTTGCAGAAATTTTCAAATTCTCTGGAGTTGTATTCTCCTCCTCCATATGACCTGAGTGCTTTGATATATTTTCCACTTTGTTTTTCAGCTTCTGCCTTGAATTATTTGAATTTTGTAAATGTTTTAGACTTGTGTTTGAGAAAATAGATCCATATTTTTCTGCTGAAATCATCAATAAATGTTAGAAAGTAAAAGCTACCACCTATTGATTCTATTTTCATTGGTCCACATAGGTCAATGTGAACAAGTTCAACATGTTGTTTGGATTGATTGGAAGACCGTGGAAAGCTAGTTCTCTTATGTTTTCCAAGTATGCAAGACTCACATGGGGGAATTTGCTCTTTAAAGATAGGTAGACCTTTGACCATGGGGTTCTTCTGAAGAAGACTCAGACTTTGAAATGGTAGATGTGCAAATCTTGTATGCCAAACCATTGTTTCATTCAGGGTTGATGCACTTTGTGCATATGGTTGACTCAGATTTGCAGTTCTGAGGGTAAGGGCAAACATCCTATTTGGAGTCATAAGGATTTCAGAAATCAATTTTCTGCTTGGGAATTTGTCATATATTTTGCAAGATGCTCCCTCAAAAAGTACCTTATATCCATGTTCAATGAGTTGTCCTACACTTAGAAAATTATGTTTCAAATCTGGAACATGATAGACATTGTATATGTCTTTCTTTACATTATGTTTAGTAAGAATAGGAACAGTTCCTTTTCCTTGAACTTTGACTAAATAATCATTTCCAAGAGTAATATCAGATGAGATTGAAGAATCAATGAATGAAATTAATTCTTTGTTACCTATCATGTGATTGTTGCATCCACTGTCCAGCAACCAGAGATCTTTAGGTTGTTGTTCAGTCTTGTGCCAAGAGAGAAACATACCTCTTGAGTTTTCTCCCGTGTGATTTAACACATGTGCGTTGCCTGAGAGATGATCTGCTTGCTTCTTCCTGCATTCAGATTCATAGTGCCCATACTTCTTGCAGTAATAGCATTGAATGCTTGATTTGTCATTTGAATTTCTCCCTCTGCCTCTTTGAGGCTGGAAATTATGATGTTCATGTTGTTGTTGTTGTCTTTGACCTTGGAAATTTTGATTCGGATATTGTTGTCTATTACCTCCACTGGAGTGAGGGTTACTTTGATAGCTCCCTCTTCCTTGGTGACCTCTGCTTCTTCCTCTGCCTCTCCCTCTGCTGAAAAAGAATTGATTTTTGAAAGCATTGGAGATTGACTCATCTGTGAGATGCAGTCTGGTCTCATGTGTCACCAGAGAACCAATTAGTTCATCTGTTGAAAATCTTGACAGATCCTTGGATTCAAGCATTGTTGTTACAACCACTTCAAATTTTTTTGGTAAACTTCTGAGGATTTTCTCAACAATGCATTGATCAGTGATGGCTTCACCAGTCAATCTGATCTTGTTCACGATACCCATGACTCTGGTCATGAACTGATCCACATTTTCGGACTCTGTCATCCTTAAAGTCTCAAATTGTGTCCTGAAGGTATGCAGTTTAACTGTTTTGACCCTGTCATTTCCTTGATAGGAAGATTTAAGAATATCCCAGGCCTGTTTGGAAGTACCAGTGCCTGTGATTTTTGAGAAAATCGATTCATACACAGAATTTTGAATCCATAATTTCGCTTTGTTTTCTTTATTCCTCGGTGTTGCCTGAACAATTCTCTGCACATTTGTCATGGCAGAAAGGGCGGCTGGATCTGGTTCCACATATCCAAGACCCACTGGTTCCCATCACTCTTGTGCTTGCAAGAATGACCTCATTCGAAGAGACCAAAACTCGTAATTCTTTCCCAGAAGAATCGGACCCTGAGTTGCTCCTAAATTGCTAGACGACGCCATAAAAAAATTGCAGAAAAAATAGAGGGAAATTTCGTATTTACCTCCGATCGCCGAAAATCCAATTTGTCGATGGCTGAAGGGAGCTTATCGACCTTGAATTTGCCTTTGTCACGGTGTAATGTGACCACGCACCTTGTTGTTAAAGTGCTATCAGATTTTCCCTTTGTTTTCCTTTCAATTTGCCGAAATGCGAAAGTTGCCTTTGGACAATTTTAACGGTCCAGATCTTTCTATGATCTGACGGTCCAGATCTTATCGGGATATCGTGAATCAGGACTTCGTGAACCTTGATGACGAGCTCTTCTGACACCTTGATTCCCCAATCTCCGATTTACCGATGGTGCTTTCCTTTCGAGAAATTTCTCGATTCCTTTGATCTTCGCAACGCGTCCTCTTATATTGGAAGGTCCTGATTTCTCCTTGTGATTTCGTGATTTGTTCTGTTCCGGACTTGTCGTCTCCGAGATCCGTGATTTGTCGAATCCCATAATGCCGATGGACTCTGCTTTCGGGAAATTTAGCGAAAGCCTCGATGTCTGCCATGCGTCCTCAACAGATGGACGGCTCAAATATTCTTCGAGGGTTTCACCGTGGAGATTCCCGACTCCTCGTTTTGACGAGATGATGTCAGCCGGGCCCGAAAATGGAACTTTCCTTCTGTCGGGATTTCGGACTTCGCAGTTCCGAAATGCTTGTGCTTCTTGTCCTCAGGATTCGCGAAACGCCGAATCCCGATGTGCCGATTGACTCACCCGATCTCGCCCACGTGTCTCTTCTGAGTGGACGGCTCCGATCATTTACGGGGTTTTCACCATAAGGAAACCCGACCTTTTGTCCTTAGGATTCGCGATTTACTGAATCGCAATGCGTCGATGGACTCTCCTCTTTCGAGACTTTTTCCAAGCCCTTGGATTTACACCGTGCGTCCCCTCAAGATGGACGGTCCTCGTCGTTTTGCGAGTTCGCGACTTGCGACTCCAAATTTCTTTGACAACTTGAAACCGCGATTGTCGAAACGAAGATGGTTTCCTCGATGTCTGCAACGTGTCCGAGCAAATGGAAGGCTAAGATCTTATCTCTATATTGTGAATCGTGATTTCGCGAGTTTCGAAGTCATGTTGCAACGGTCTTTGAAAACCGTGAACTCTGAAATGGCGATTTGATGACACTTCGATCTACTGCCACCTATTCTCTGAGATGGACGGCTCACAAGTCCTCTTGGGATTTCGCGATATCGTGTATCGGAGTTTTTGGAGTGCAATCACCTTTGCTCGTCCAACTCCCGATTACCAATTTTGCGATGTGATAAGATAGACATCTCACGATCTTTCTTGATCCAACGATCCAGAAGGACTCGTGATTTCGCGATTCATGAATTCTCACGACATGCTTTCTGACCTTTACACCTGCGAGTCACGAAATGTCGAGATCTCGCCACGTGTCTCTTGATGGATGCTCCTGATGATGTCGAGACTTCACAAGCCCAAAATTTCTCCTGTGCACTTCAGAGGACTAAACCTCGTGGACTTTCTCGCCGATTGAACGATTGTCAGGCCTCTGCACAAGATCTGGCGGCTGCAACTCTTTCGCCTTTTTCGCGCTCTTGCTTCCCTTCTGAACTAGTTTCCCGCTTCGGATACGTTCGCAGGATGAATCTTACGTCCTCGATGGCTGTTCTTTGCACATGGAATGCATTCTTTGCTCCCGTGGAAGATAGATTCATGAATCTTTCAAAGATTTGAAAGAATTCCACGAGTTCTTCGTTATCTGCTACAATCTTTGACAGATTTGAGCGATTTTCCTTAAATCTTTAAACGATTTTGCCTTCTGCAGGAATCTTTAGAAAATTTGAATGATTCTTTGAATTCTTTAAATGTTTTTCCATCCCTCATCTCTTCTTCATCAATCTTTGACGATTCTTGAAAAATGTACAAGAATCTTTACAATTTCTTCTTTCTCGGTCTCTTCTTCCTCGTTCTTTTGAGCGTAGTATTCTCTGCAACCTCTGCAAGATTCTTACGATGATCTTTTGAGAGTAGTACGAACAGCTCTCTAAGCCTTGTGAAAAGTCTGTGTCGCGTGCTCTCAAGATCCGTGAATCTCTGCTCTGTGAGGATCATGTTTCTCTCCGGATTGTGTGAAGAGGCTTATTGTTGAAGCTCTGATACCATGATAAATTGCGAAGCAAAGCGAAATGCAGAGAGAAAAGAATATAACAGTATATTGAAATGTATGAAGAAGTACTGAAGAGGTTTAGAAGAGATTACAATGCAATGGGAAATAGCTGAGCTAAATAGGCTCAAGCAAGACAAAAATAGAAAGTACAGTTGGCCAGGACAACTGGTAGTGTACAGTCAGACTGTTGAAGTTACATTATATTTAACAGTGTTGTGGGTACCTGTTCTGATGATCCTAATTCTCATCTAGCAGAGCCAACAAGTGAATTGTTAGTACAGTGTTGTAAATAAGTAATTAAAATTAACCAAAAGTAATATTGTAAAAAAAATGTTTTAATATAGGAAAGAATTTAATTTTATTAAAAAAAATGTTTTGAATTATTATAGGAAAGAATTTAATTTTACTTTAAAGAGATGATATGGATTAAATATTATTACCAAAAAATTAATTTTAATTAAATAAATAAATTTAATATTTTATTTTTTATTTTATTTTATTTTATAATTTGTTTATATTACTAAAATACCATAGTTACAAGCTTAAGTTTGCATTTACTTTTATCATTATCTTGAAATGAATGCCGGATAAATGAATGGCGTGATCCACTATTCCCTAAAAAGGTTCGACATTCCTTTTATAACTTATTCTTCTCCATTGTCATTCTTCCCTCGCTAAAGCGAGGATATGTTGTTGTTAAAAACAAAATAGGGTTTTATGCGACTCTTCCCTTCCCTAGCTTCCTGGCCGGGTTATTTATAAAAGTAAATAAGGTATAATTAAACAAAATAAGGTAGGTTTAATAACGCTAGGTTTAATAAAACAAAATAAGGTAGGTTTCATCATGCTAGGTTTAATAAAACAAAATAAAATCGCTGCCAAAAGGAAATGGCGATCGTGTTTTAGCATTTTTTATTTGACAACATTCCTTTGCGTTGTATGTTAACATTCTAAATTCGGGCCACTCGGGTCCCCTTCAGTCTAAAAAAAGCTTTGGTTCCAACCACGTATCTACTTTTAGTCATCATAATCTTTAAAAATACTAACATTCAATGATCTAAAAGAAGACACGCGATGAGGATTGATGTCATGGATATTAATGAGCTAGTTTCAACGTCATCTTCACAACAACGAAAAGAGCAAATTTGATTTTAGCACTTTATGTTGCCTTATTTCAGTCGTCTCTTTGACGCATTTGACGGCAGGAAACCTCTTCAACACTGCACAAATATATAAAACGCACCTCTTTCACACTGCACAAATATATAAAATGCCGATTACGATTCGTAAGACACCGGCATGAAAGCTCAGAAGGTGTTATGGAAAACGTAACATGTCGGGTACATGTTCATCATTTATTTAAAATTAATTTAAATTGATATTTTTTTTAGCTGTTTTATGAAAAGGTTTTTAAGGGAATTATTATTTTTTGTTGTTAAAAATCTATTTCTGAATGTAGAAAAGAATTCAGCATACTGATAAATTACTGGGGCACTCTGATTATACAGAAATAATCATTCAAATTTACTAATGTAACAATTTTTAATGAAATTTTGAACAAATGTCACCTCAAAAATCATCATAAAACATTTAGCCTACAACATTTAAAATAAACCTTGATACTTAAGTTCTTACAAATAAACAGATAAATCATTTATTCTGAGTATGAATGTATTAGGGTTTGCAAAAAGTATAAATAGTTGCATATTAGGGTTTGGAAAAAGTATAAATAATTGCATAACTTGTTTTAATTTTCACTAAGTTTACATTAGTTATCAAAATTAACCCTTTTTAGCATTTTTAAACAGTTTAAAGTTGTTTTAAAAGGATATTTCAAAAAATATTTTAAAAATAAATAAATTTTTGGAATCATTTGTCATTCATGTCATTTATGAAAGACAACAAATATCATAAAATGTCAAAAGAAGGGTTAGATTTTCAATAACCCATCAATGTCCTCACTTCCAATGCTTAGTTGGTCAAAGAGCATTGGTTCATCACCATATACTTACCTTTGGAATCTAAAGAGTAAAATCTTATATGTTTTAGTTGGCTCTTATCTATTACCTAATACATTGTACCGTGTTAAATCTATCATATAGCTTACACATAGATAAATATTCTACCATCCTATTGACATATTTTATGTGTCACTTAATGAAACTTTACTAAAAAATATTAGACACATTGTCTTTGTGACTCCCCACTTGAATTCACTTGTTATGAGCATTTTCGGTACTTGTCAATATAGGAATCTACATCACATAACATACTTCATGTTTTCCATACTGTCATTTCATTTGTTATTTTCCTCTTTCTCCTAGCAACATTGGCTTGCCCTTGCCTCATCTTAAGTCAAAGATCAAGGAGATGTATCTTCTTCTTGTTTCTAGCAACTTTTTGTAACTTGGTTAGGATTCTTAAGAAAGCTAGGGAGAAGATAACACAATTTTTATGTTCATCAAACTTATGCATTAGGATTATGCTCTAACATCCCACTCTTTCATGCATTTTCACATGCTTTGAAAGATAAAGTGAACAATCAATAGACTTAATAAAAATTAACATAGTTGGTGATTTTATTGGCTAATTCCATTTAGTTATGTGTTTCGATGGATCTTGGGAAGCTGAAAAACATAAACATAAATTATCTTAAATCATTTTCAATGGATGCACTCATGCTAGATTGTCATGTTCCTAGAGGCCTATAACATAAGTATGGCCTTTTCATTGCTTTTATAGTATGTAGATAGAATTATCATACTCCAACAAAGACTTCAAGATCTATGACAATTTTTTGTTTTTAATTAGATCTAAAATGAGCATGAATCCCATGGTTAAGAAAGATACATAGATGTTCAAAAAAAAATTGATTTTATGATGTGTCTAAAGTTTTTGATCACTAAAAGACATTTAACTTTGTTATTTGGACACAATATCTTCATATTATATAATAAATATTTACTTCATATTATATGTGTGCATGAGAGACAAATATTGAGCGAGGGATTCATGCCCTCTCCAGGCTACTGGTTGTAATCTCCGGTTTATTGAACAATAAGAATGTTGTTGTCATTGTCTCATAGATGTTTTCTGGTTGAGATGAAGAAGGGTTTTCAGAATTGAAAGAAATTAAAATCCAAAGAAATCAAACCAAGTTTAACTGCTTTCTCAAAATATAAGGAAATCAAACCAAATTTAGCTAAAAAAATCCGTAGATAACTTACCTGGTTCATATGAGGTTTTTATATTAGCTCTCACTTACCTAGTTGATTTGAGGTATTTATCTTATTGGTTATTATAATATTGTTTACAATATGATATTTGTATTGTTATTGATGATTTGAAGACACACTTTGTAGCTTTTTTAACATGTCAAATGCTTGCTTTGAGTTGATTTGATGCGAATCTCTGACATCATCGAATACATGGTATTTATATTATTGTTCATGATTGTTCGAAGATGTATTGTATAGATTTGTTAGCAGGCGTGTGGAATTGCACCATTCATGTTTTTATTGATGAATTAGTTGTGTATTTTTTAAACATGGTTGTGGAGTTGCACCATTCATGAAAAAATATAAGAGAAAAGTGCATACATATATATCACCGAAATATTGTCACTTTATTAATAGGCCCGTGGAATTTCACCATTCCAGAAAAAATATACGAGAAAAGTGTTTACATATCATGAAAATATTGTCAATAATATCCTTGAATACAAGGTATTTATATTGTCCTTGGTGATTTTTTTAAAGATCTAAAGTGTAGCTTTGTTAACAGGCCCGTAGGTACGGATTGCACCATTTACTCAAAAATATAAAGCTCAAATGTGTAACTTGGATTCATTGTAATGTATAGTCTTATTTGCATTATATTATTATTTCACAAATTAATTTGAACATAATTATGTATGTTTTACAAATTATATTATGTTTATGGTTTGTATTAAGTATGAATAAATTTAGTAAATGCGAAATTAGATGGCGCAATTATGAATTCCCTTTATAAATCTAAATTGCCTATAAGTTATCATCCAAATTATATAGCTATGTTATTATAGTAAAAAAAAAAACAAGAGTCAAATAAGTATGAGAGTTCAAGATCTATGTTTTGTAAGTTGCAAAAGTAATTCAGGAGTCATTGGAGTAATATTTTTGTGTGTGTTGACAAATTGATGCGTGTTTATGAGCTTCTATTGTGTTTGTGATTTCATGTGTTAAAGATTAGCACATTATGAAGAAATTATTTTATTAAGTGTTTTGATCACAGTGTGCAGTATATTGAGTGGTCTTTGATTTGTGGGGTAAGTCTTGAGAGTTCAATAATCAAGAGTTTTTATGTGTGGTCTTTGTAACTACACGACACGGAGGTTGTTTGCGCATTGTCAATCTAAGATTTGGTATTATAGTAGGTTCTATCAAAGCGGGTTCTATCAAAGTAGGCTTATCAGAGAAACAACTCTATTGGAAGGAGATATCATGGCTTCTACTTAAATATGCAACCTCTCACTTTTAGAGGAAAAAATTATGAGTTATAGCCTTTGACCATGAAGGCATTATTTCAGGGTTAGGATGTATGGGAAATAGTCGAGAATGATTATGTGGAACTAGAAGACTAGGCAACATAAAATTCTCTAACATAGGTTGATAAGTATTCTTTGAAATATCAGAGGAAGAAGGATGGAAATGAGATGTTTTACATACATCAATCCATGCGTGAAATCATACTCCCAAGAGTTGCATCAACAAAGAAAGACAAGGAATCTTGGGACATATTGCAAACTTCTTATCAAGGTATGGACAATGTCCAGACTTCAAAACTACAAATTCATAGAAGATATTTTGAAACTCTATCAATGAAAGATACATATACAGTAGATTCATTTTATGCCCATGTTATTGTTGTAATAAATTAGATTAAGTCTCATGGAGACACCATAGAGGATAAAAATTTTGTTGAGAAGGTACTTAGGAGTCTTCCTTCTAAATTTTATACCCGTGTTGTGATTGTGGTAGAGAGAAAAGACTTGAGACCTGAGACATTAGTCAACTTAGTTTACATGAACTGCAATATTCCTTCATTGATCATGAATAAAGAATAAATAGGTCAAATATGTCATTAGAAAATGCATTTTTCATACAATCATATATAAGTCATGGAAGAGGAAGGGGGACACACTCTAGAGGTAGAGGAAGAAGTTGTTAGAGGTAGATGCAATGAAATACTAGTGGAAGAAGTTGAAATCCAAATTCCAGTCATTCAAGTAATCAAAGAATTGATAAATCAAATATTCAATTCATTAATAGAAAAAGTATGGAAATTATGCACATGAATGCAGAAAGAGACAGTATAATCAAAACAAGCAAGGACAAGATTTTTAAAACAATGGAAATACTCCCTCCTATACTATGTTTATGGTGCCCGCTGAAGCAATTCCTAGTCCCACCCGTTGAATGTAATGTTGCTCAAGAAATTCCATGTCACATATGGTATTTAGATTCACGTTGTAGTAATCATGTGACTGGAAACATATAATTTTTTTCTAGTTTGGATAACTTAGTCCAGACTAAAGTTACACTTGGAACATATATCCAAGTCATTGTCTTAGGAAAATCAAGTATTAACATTTTAACTAAACAAGGATAACACAAATTTATGCATGATGTATATTATGTTTCTGGTCTAAAACATAATTTGATGATCACAGGATAAATTTTGCAAAAATGATACATAATCTACATGGACGATAATCACTGTGTTATTATGGATTAATCTCCAAGTAATCAAATTATTTCTAGAATTTGTATGACAAGAAACAAAATGTTTCCATTGACATTGAATCCGGCCATGAAGAGAAAAAAAACAAAAGCTGTCTATGACATAAAATATGCACAATTTGGTAGTGTATTTACAGTAGAAAGTGCATGTCTTTCCAAGCAAGTAAAAGCTAGTGTGCATAGTCTTGAGGAAAAATAAGATAGTGGTGTAGAGATGTAGGAAATATTCGATTATGAAGTGTAGGATGATTCCTGGCTATGGTATTTCATATTTTAGAATTTTAAATTTGGAGGTCTAAAGCTGCTACATACAAAGGATAGGATGAAAGAATTTCCATTAATCGAAAAATCAGAAAGAATACGTGAAGAATGTATTTTTGGAGAGAAACATAGAGAGTCTTTTCAAGTTTGGAGATCATACAGAGCAAAAGATCCACTGGAAATAATACATTCAGATATTTGTGGACTAATGAAAACACCATCTATAGGAGGCAGTACATATTTTCTGACATTTATTGACGATTTCTCAAGAAAGACATGGATTTATTTCTTAAAACATAAATTTGACGCATTGGGTTGTTCTCATCAGTTTAAATCACTTGTGGAAAACCAGAGTGGTTATTAATTCTAGGTTCTAAAAACTAACAAAGGAAGTGAATATGTTTCAAGAGAGTTTCATAACTTTTGTAGAGTTTGTGGCATCTAAAAGAAATTCATTGTGCTCTATACAGCACAACAAAATGGTGTCACAAAAAGGAAGAATCACTCCATCATGGAAATTGTGTGCAATATGTTTGTTGTCAAACATTTGTAAAATGAGTATTGGGTTGAGGCAGTAGAAACTTTAGTATACATTACAAACATGTGTCCGACAAAGAGTGTGAAAAACAAAGTTCCTCAAGAATCCTACACATGTATGAAACATAATGCACCACACTTAAATTTTTTTGGTTATGTCACAAACACACATGTTCCAGATGAGCTGAGAAAGAAGCTAGATAATAAAGGACATAAATGTATATTTTTTGGATATTTTGAGGATACAAAATAATACAAGTTGTATGATCCTATTGCAAGAAAATTAATAATCATTCATGATGTTCAATTTGTGGATAATGAAGGATGGGATGGAAGCACATAAAGGGTAGTCATAATTATTGATTCTATGGAGTATTATGAGATAGAAGATGAAGTGGTTTAAACACCAAGTACAATTTAGTGCATAGTTCCTTCTACTCTTCGAACTATGACAAAAAACCCAACACAAAATACTCTAGGAAGATCAGCAGGTGTGCAATCCACACCTAGAGCGCAACAAACTCTAGCAAGCACTCCAAGTAGTTATTCATCTCCAGATCCAACATTAGCAAGTGTATTACCAAGAAAGACAAGAAATATGCGTGACATCTATAATGTTGACACAACAAATTCATTTTTCAGATGTTTCTTTGTTTTCACAAATAGACGATCCATTAATTTTTGAAGAAGTTGTCTAAGATGATGTATGGGAACAGGTTATGGATGAAGAAATCAAATGCATAGAGAATAATTAGAGATCAAAATTGGTAGATGTACCTGAATAAAAACATGTGATAAGTGTCAATTGGATCTATAAAACCAAGCAAGATGCAAAAGGAAATGTGCAAAAACACAAAGAAAGGTTAGTTGCAAGAGGTTTTACAGAACAACCTGGAATTGATTTCAATGAAACATTTGTGTCGATTGCACGCATGGACATGGTAAAAATTGTGTTGGCCATCGCTGAGTAGAACAAATTTTTTTTTTATCAAATGAACCTAAAGCCAACCTTTTTCAATGAACATTTATAATAAGAAGTATATGGGGAATAACCACATGGATATGAGATTCCAAGACAAGAAAACAAAGTATACAGATTGAAGAAGGCATTATATGGGTTAAAGCAAGCTCCGAGAGCTTGGTAGGGTCACATAGATTCCTACGTCACACAGAATGGATTTCATTAGAGTGATTGTGAGCCAAAATTGTACATCAATGTAAATCAAAAATGTAATATGTTAATTGTTTCTTATATGTAGATGATTTTATTTTTACAAGTGATTTTTCCATAGAAGAATTTAAGTCAATGAGTGATTTGGGGCTTAGGAAATATTGTTTGGGTGTTAAATTCCATGAGTCCAAAGCTAGTATATTTATTCAGCAAACTAAATAGGCCCATGAAATTTTGAAAAAAATTAACATGATAAATTCCAAGGTATCCCACACCTGTCATAACAAGATTAAAGTTAAAAAAGGAAGATGAAAGGTCTAGAGTGGATCCCACACTGTTTAAAATAATGGTAGGTAGTCTTACGTATCTAACAGAAGCAAGACCTGATATTATTTATAGAATGAGAATGATTTCAAAATTCATGGAAACTCCAAAAACATCCCATTGGATTTGATTTAGAAAGGCTTCATCCCTAGACATAATTTGAAGGTGAAGCAATGAAGTAATTTTCATGTTTCTTGCCAAAAATCCATAGCCGAATCTAATATCCCGAAACATCTAGAGCAGGGAGAGATTGCAAAAATAGGACCTAAGACGGTGAGTAAATGTTAAGCATGTGAAGCCCTTACAATATCACAAGTTCATCTGAAAAAGTCTACTTTGAATCTTGAATATTTTGTAATATCTATAAGATATACAAGATTATAGGAAAAATTACATAAGTTCAGTTTACATTTTCATTTTTAGGTCTATAGGTATACATTTATTAGAAATGAGAATTTTTAATACATTTTTAATCTTTAATTAGTTTTTAATTAGTTTTTTATGAATAGAATTAAATTTGGAGTGAATATTTTTCTTAATCACAATAAATGAAGAGATCACAATAAATAAAGGGTTGTGATTTGAAGTATTAACTTCATTGCTTTTATAAAGATGTACGTTTGTTTTACTTTTTCACAAATCACTGTGTTGTGCAATTGATTGTTAAGTTTATGTTATTAACAATGGAGTATGTGATTAGAGTAATGTTTTGACACTATTGAATAGCTCAAAATGTTTGTTTTCTTTTCTAGATGGATGACAGGTATATAGATGGATGGAAGGTGTCAAAGCTCACCGTATTTACTTCCTGACATATCTTTTACAAACTGATGGCAGCTCGCATTTCACTGATGGGGGTTTCATAATCATTGATGGGCGTTTCATATTTACCATAGAGTGTTATTGTACAGGGATCCTCGCCCAGGGACTCGAAGCATTGGAGCACAACCAAGGGTTGCCCAGGGACTAGAAGCATTGGAGCAGAAGAAAGGGATTACGAACGCATTGGAGCACAGGCAAGGAAAGAGAAGGACGATTTACTGCTTGATTTAAGTTTTGATCTACCGTTTACGATTTAAATTTCTGATTTGGATTTATTCATTACAGTTTTTGGAAATGAGCAATTTAGGTTTACGGATCACCTATTTAGGTTTACGACTTATGGATTTTGGCATTACGGTGTGGTTCTTTTAGGTTCCAGGCATTATGGTTCTTGTCTCTCCACGATGTCCGGAGATGGCCTTTGTTGGCTTCCAAATTTTATTAGTTGAACTCCCAAGCTCGTGATTATCACGGAAAGAATATTCAAGTTTTAAATACATTGAACTCTCAATCTCGTGATTATCAGGGAAAAAAGAAAATTCAAGTTTTAAATATATTTAGTCCCAATCTCATGGCAATCATGTTTCTAATTTAGCTAAAGTGTGATCAATAATCACAAACCACCTTTAGAGACAGATTGAAGTATAATAGGTAAAAATCCAAATACTGCTTCTCACGTAATGGTACTCTTCAGCTACTAACGTCCCAAATTCGTTCCTAGACGGTGGAATTTGTCCCAGTTCCTTTGCAATCAAAGGCACGCTTTTGAAAAGAGCTTAAAAGAACCACACCGAGACGTTATTAATTAATATTAATAATATGAGAACCAGATCATAAGTATGTTAGTAATTGAGTTGCTTCATTATTTATATTTAATATAAATTAATAAGTACTATACAGTTTGAATGGGCTTAATGGTTAAGAATATATGTTTCCTCTTAAGATGTCACAAGAGTGTGGTAGGTTATGTATACCTTAAGGTTAAAATTAAAATTAAGGTAAGAGATATTTTTTTGTTTGTTAGTTTGTCCTTGACATGTGGATTTTTTGTTGTTCATCAACTACAATTTATGTGGTTGTGCAAGTTTTAGCTCATTTGATAATTTATATAAAGGTGAGAATCATGTAAATTTTATAATATTACAAAATAAGTTCTTAATATTTAGATTTTAAATCTTATGTTAATGTGAGTTTTAGTTTTAAAAATTGGTTATTTATTAAAAAGTGATTCCCATTTATTTATGAATTTAAATATTATATAGAAAGAATTTTACAAATTAATAGAAACATTTGGCACAACATTTAATGTTATATAAAATGAGATACATATAATACACTCAATAATAGAGTAATAAATATTGTATAGATTGAAATATATACTTCTAGATTTAAAATGTTTTATATCTAATAATGTATATCCCAAACTATGTAACATTTATTAATATACAATTTGAAATACTTTATATATAATGATATATATATCAAATTATGTAGCATTTATTAATGTATTGGAAAATACCTACTATTTTTTAAAATATGTATTATTTCATTTAAATAACTTTTAAATTGAATGAATGGTATATATCTTAGCCTATATAACATTGAATGCATTAAATATACAACTAATATCAATGTATTTAATACTTTGTTATTTAAGACGTGTTTTCAAATTCAACATTCTTATTCCATTTTTATTGTCATAACATGCTTTTAATATTTTGATAACAGATTAATATTGTATGGTAAAACAAATTTGTTGTGGAAAAAAACTACAAACTTTGATTTGATTGTTTTTTATTGTGTTAAATGTTACCTAAAACTACACTGTTAGTACAGTTTTGTAAATAATTTCCGCAAAACGATAAAAAGTGGTTGGGAAGCATTCAAACCATTTTGTTATTATAAAAAAATTAATAATTACGATTTTTAAAGTTGATCATAAATTACAAGTGTAATAAAAGATGTATATTTAAAGTATTTATGTTTAGAAGTCATCAAAAGTAAGAGTGATATTGGTAAAGATAATGTTTTGGATTATTGTTGGAAGGAATTTAATTTTACTTAAAAAGGATGATGTAGGTTAAACATTATTATTAAGAATTTGATTTTAATTAAACAAATAAAATTTGATATTTTATTTTGTTTTGTTTTACAATTTAAATTTTATGTACTAAAATACTATAGTTACAAGTTTAAGTTTGTATTTATTTTTAATATTAGCTTTAAATGAATGGCTAGAATTCTTCTAATAATAATTTTATTCTCAAAATAAAATCCTTTTAATATTAGATTCAAATGAATGATGAGAATTCCTCTAATAATAATTCTATTTTCAAAATAAAATCTTATAATATTAGATTCAAATGAATGATTAGAATTCCTCTAATAATAATTCTATTTTCAAAATAAAATTTTACTAAAATACCACAGTTAAAAGCCTAAATTTACATTTACATTTTAGCATTAACTTCGGATGAATGACAATAATTCTATTTTCAAAATAAGGTCATAGATTTCTGGCTCTTTTTCAATCCTCTTTCCTTAATTTGTATAATTTGTAAGAGCAAAATTTGTATAATTTGTAAGAGCAATGGATGAAAACTTATAGAATTCATCAAATAAATTTCATTACCTTTCCTATGGCTTATATGAACCATTTGATTTTCGTAAATTTGTCTACGTTATATAGATATAGATAAAGAGATTTGGATTTTTCTTAATTCCTAATTTGCACATTTTATTTAGGTGCTATATTGACATATTTTTGTATTGATTATTATTAGGAATATTTCAATTTTAAGTATGTATACTTTGCTTATTTAATAGTTATAATTAATTATTTAAATACTTACATAATTAAATATAAAGATATTTACTAACAACTTTTTTGAGATTAAGAAGTAACATAAGCAATTTTCTATCCAAAATGACAGTAGAAATTTGTTGCAATTTACCTAACCTCTTTCCTTAACTAGTAATAGACATAAATGAAAATATATAAATGATGTACAAACACATACTCAATCTTCATAAAACAAAAATAAGGGAAAACCTTTGGACGAAAATGAAATAACTTTAAGTTTTAATGTCTTATTATATTTAAATTAAAATCCTTTCAATCAAGCTTGACTGAATTAATCACATTAAGATGTTTTATCTAATAGGTGGTTTCTCCACTACTTCACATAGATAGAATATTAAAAATTGAAAATAATAATAATAACAATAATAATAAACCAACTACATTGATATCAAATGGCTACACTACTTAAATCATACTAATTCCCCTAAGTTAACTTGATAGCATCCTTGCTTCCTCATACAAATGTGGGAATTGAGGTTGAACCTCCTAAATAGTGAATTGCTTCAAGTTGGAGATAGCCACATTCTCCCACTAAATAAAAAATATTATAACTATGCCACAATGATTGAGTGTGCAGTTCAAGAACCATGTGTTCCTGCAATAGATTTTGAAAATCATGAATCTTGGGAGTTGTATTTGCGATGGGAACTTCCTCTTCCAATTGAGGAGGCTCATCTAACTTTGGATGGATCACATTAATGAGTGGATGGATGCCTAGTTGAGATAAGAGGTTAATATCAAATGTATTATGTTCCACTTATTGAAAAATGGTGTAGTGGCCATAATGGAGAGGTTAGAGCTTGTGATATTCCTTACCATTAAAGATTTTTTTTGGAAAATAAAGTCAGACTCAATCACCCACCTAGAAAAAAGGGGAACCCTAAATCCACATTGTTAGAGTTTATACATGTATTGTGTGTAATAAAAACCATGTTTCAAGTGAGTGCGTATTTGATCTAATGTGTCATGCAACAAGGTAGAATTTCATTGTTCCTTTTTTTCTTAGACAAATTGGCAAGGGGTGAAAGCTTATAGGTTGTAGGCCAAATCAATTTGAAAAACATCTTAGACCTCAAAAGTGGAATAATCGATGGAACTCTAAATTTCGCAATTATAAATCTCCTAGATTATGTGAAGATATTTGTCCAATTTTTTATCTATACAATAAAACATGCGAAGAGCGTGAATGAAGGTGTGATTGGGCACCTCTATCTTTTTTTCCATTTGAGAATGAAAGAGGATTGAAAATTGGAGTTTGTAAACTAAAAATTTTCATAGTGTTTTTGAGAAATGGTTGAGAAACCTAGAGAAAAATCGCATATAGTAAAGAGAGGGAAGAGAAAATGTGCCAAGATGTGGATAAAAAATAGGTGGATAGCTTGTTGAATCCCTTACCATAAGATACAAAAAATCTTCACACAATGACGAATATGATATTGTGGCATTGAGTCGTCATAGAGAGACCACTTTAAAATCGAGAGATATGGATTCTCATGGGCATGTAGGAATGGACAACCACACAGCGAGTCCCATCCTATACTTGGGTAGGTATCCCAAAGAGTGTAACTCTATATAAAAGCAATGAGTTGTTTCTCAATGGTAAACCAAATGAGATAACATTGTAAGTGATATAGAGTTTTATTGATGACAAAGCAACCACAAAACAAGATGCATAGGTCTGACTTGTTTCTTCATGGTAAACCAAAGAAGATAACATTGTAAGTAATATAGACTTTTATTGATGACAAAGCAACCCCATAACAAGATGCATAGGTATTGTTGGGGCTTTTAATGGTCTTGTAATTTTCATCAATACACTAGCATTAGCTAATATAAATATATCTAATAAAGTATGTAAATGTAAGTAGGAAATAAATACATCTGACTAATCATTGGTTAAAATAAATACAACTTAAATAATGAAAATAGAAAACAGAATACATGAAAATAGAATACAAAAGTGATTGGTTAACCTTCCCACACATAATTGAGTATAGTGCATGTATGTGATGTGTATAGTGCATGTTTGTGATGTTATTTCCAATGTACATCTTCTTAAATGCTTGTAATTAGAAGTAATTTAAACTATTACAAGAGTGGCGACATTGCCTCCTTCCTGCGGTCGGTCTCAGTGAAAGAATGGAAGTGATCTGAACCTGAAAAAGATTGAGAGATCAAGAAGATATAGAAAAATTGCAAGCGAGAATATTTGCTGCATGAAGTTCTTGGAGATTCAGGGATCAAGAAGGTATAGAAATGTTGCAAGCACGAAGATTCGCTCCTGGTTTAAGATTGCATATGATGTTGCTTCTTGAAATCATGATTGTTGGATATTGAGAGATGAAGAAGGTATAGAAAAGTTGCAAGCGAGAATATTCGCTCCTGGTTTAAGATTGGATATGTTGCTTCTTGAAATCACGAAAGCCTGCAGGTTGGAAGAATTGTTCATGCATAAAAGACTCAAATGTTTCCTTTATTGAAGGCGCTGGAGAAAAAAATTGTTCACTAACCTGCGTAAAATGTATTTAACTACTTACTGATTCTTCTTGAAGATCAAACTGCACAAGGAAACTAGAAAAATCATGAAATAAAGAAAGATGCAAATAAAAAAGAAACTTCGATTCACCAGAATTTTGGAGCAGTGCACGCGAGACTGCTTGCACAAGAAAGAAAGAAAATATATAATGCAAGGAGAAAAATCTACAAGAAGCAATTTAATTGAGTTCGTTAATGTCGCTCAGAGATCGAAGAGCTTGTTTAGTCTAACGTTCTATCTGGTGCATTAGGAGATATCGAGTTGGACATGCTGGTTGAGTTGGATGAGCTGGTCGATTAGGAGATGTCGAGTTGGATGTGCTATCAAGTTGTTGGGAAGAAGTTTGATATTCGTTCTGCTAAAGGCCTTCAAGAAAGATATATCAGACGATAGACACACATAAGATCTTAAAATACTAGATGATGACACAAGAGCATTTGAAATGATTGAGCCCCTTGGTAAAAGAATTTTAGAGTAGTCCCCCAGTTGTGACAACGAAAGAAGAGGAATGATAGCATTGAATGATGTTGTAGATCATCATTGATTCCATCAAAATAGTCCCCAAGAGAGGTAGATCATTGGAGCTTCACAATAGAGGCATCCCCGATGGTTCCTATAAGGAGTAGACTTTTTATTTGGATTGAGGAAGTAATGGATTCCTTTCAACTGGTAGTAAATTTTGGAAGGATGGAGATTGAGGAGTTGGGATATATGATATGTAGTCATTTGGATTCATTGGAAGTCAATAACAATAAATCTTTCATATATTTCTCTTCATATATAGTTGGTGGTTGTTGCGACTAAGTCCTATGCAAATACATAGTAAGGTTACTTCTGCAGGAGTAGAGACCTAGAACATTGTTTCACATTTTCTCTCCACGAGAAAGGATTTGAGTGTGGGGGATATGTTGGGGGGAATCTTAGGCCCTTATAGATACACTAACATAAGAAATTATATGAATACATTTAATAAAGTAAGTAAATGCACATAGGGGATTAATAAGTAACTAATGATTAATTGGAGCGGGTGTGGCCACTCCAACCATCTCTCTTATGTATATATACTCATGTAGATGAAACACAAAGATCGTTGGTTAACCTTCCCACACATACTTCTTTAATATCGTGCCTGTGTGTGATGTTTTTTCCAATATAGTGTTTTCTTGAATGTGTGTAATCTAGAAGATTAGAACATGCCTCCTCGATGAGATTACTGCTAAATTTTTAAATCAAATAAAGTACCAAGGCAAGTGTTTCTCTTCCCTAGGCGCCTAAGGGGGAGAAAGTGCCTAATGTGGGTCCTAGTCATTTAATTTGTGAGATGCAAATTAAAATGTGACTTTACGACTAAATTGAGGGTGAGCAAAGAGACACCAAATCTCAACCACCCATCTAATCTCAACCGTTAGATTAGAAAACCCCTCACCTTCCCTCATGAGGTCGACTAGGGCAAGAGGGCGCACCCATTCTTGGGTAATTCAAGCATTCTTGTTGAGAGAACAAGAGAGAGCAAGAGAGAGGTTGAGCTGAAGAAAAGAGACAACATTTGGTAAAGGAGAGCACACATCCCAAAGCAAAGAGCAGCACAGATTTCGAGGCAGGAGACAGTAAGGAAGAACAGGCCGTACCGTATGAATTTGTGGAAGTTGTACAACATTTAATGTGCACAGAAATCAAGGAGGATAGCAGTTGTAATTTTTGAGAGTATTGGCATGCATTCCAAGGCTGTTGTACAACATTTATTGCACTGAAATCGAGGTAACTACTGTAATAAATTTTTGAGTGTATTTTTGTACAGTCCATACACTTTGGCACAAATTTTGAGGGACGCACAACACAGTTTACAAGGAGTTGTTCATGTTGATTTTTCTGTATAGTCTTAGCATAGTTTTGGCACAAATTTTGAGACAGTCCATACAACATTAATTGTTGGGATAGTTGTACAGATGTACAAATTTTTGGGACAGAAATCGAGAAGCATTTTCCAGGACTGTTCAGAAGGATTTTAGCGAATGAAAGTCCAGATAAGTTTGTGTAAATTTCTGAAGATGAATATGTTGTAAAAGAAATTTCTTAGAAGCTCATAAATAATAAAAATCCCTCTCCCACTGGTTTTCCCCTTGTGGGTTTTTCCACGGTCGAAGTTAGACCGAAAATCTTTCTGTCTATATTTTCTGAGTTTTGCATACTGCTGAGATTTTATTTCTGCATTGAAAACGATGTTCAGAATCCTCATGTTTCAGTTCTGAAGTTTATTTTCTATTAAGTTTTTATATGGTGAAACAGTGATGAAACATATGCTGAAATAGTGCTGAAACATATGCTGAAACGATGTTGAAATTGTGTTGAAACATATGCTGAAACAATGCTGAAACAATGCTGAAACATATGTTGAAATAGTGTTGAAACTATGCTGAAACAGTGTTGAAACTGGATTTGGGTATTTAACTTTGGCTGGAAAATCAACGAGACTGAAACTGGGTTGGGGTTTGAAAAATTTACATGGTATCAGAGCTGAGTTGAAGAGAGGCAGAAATCTTAGCAGATAGAAAGTTGGGACAACACTTCACAGGGAAGATTTGTTTAATTTGTGATTTTCAGCAGAAAGAGTGTCATGGCTACTAGTTTGAGGGTTCAAGAAAGACTTGATGGGGCAGGAAATTTTGGTGCTTGGAAGGAGAGGATGATCTTGCTTTTGCAACAGAACGAGTTATGGGACATTGTGGAGAATACCACTCCTCATCTTGTTGTGGTACCTACTAATGCTACTCTTCTTGCAGCCTATAATAAGAAGAGTATCGAGGCTAAGATATTTATTCTTGATGCCATCAAAGATCATTTGATTACTCACTTGATGGGGAAGACTCATGCCTACAAGATGTGGGAGTCTTTGACTAAATTGTACCAAAGTACAAATGAGAACCGAAAAATGGTTTTGAGGGAAAAACTAAAGAGCATAAAAATGACCAAGGCTGAAAATGTGGTCACATACCTTACTAGATTGACACAGGTGAGGGATGAGCTTGGACCTGTGGGGGAAACCATAGCTGACAGTGATCTTGTGAGAACAACATTGAATGGTGTTTCCAAACAATGGGCTATTTTTGTGGAGGGCATTGTTTCTAGGGAGAAGCGTCCTAGTTGGGAACGTCTTTGAGATGACTTTGTTCAAGAGGGGACCTGAAGAGGTTATGTGCATGGTAGTTCATCTACATGTCATGAGGAGGAGAATGTGGCTCTTGCTACCACTAGAAAGAAGAAGTTCAGAAAGGGTCCAAAGGGAGGACAGAAGCCCAAGGGTGAAGGGAAGAAAGACATGAGAAAATTCAAGTGCTTTGCTTGTCATAAGTTTGGGCACTATGCTGGACAGTGTTCAAAAAAGAAGAAGAAACAAACATCAACTTGAGGAGAGGTGGAATAGTTTTCCACCAAGTTTGACAAGGAATTTTCCTTGATTGCATGTCTATCCTCGAGGACCACTACTCCTAATACTTGGTATATTGACAGTGGTACCTCTCACCATATGACAACAATTCATGAGCACTTGAAAGATCTTACTCGGTGTGGAGATGCAGAGGTAGTTCTTGGAGATGACCAGGAGGTCAAGGTGGCTAGTTTTTGAACCGTATCATTTCGAAGGGAGTCTTTGCCTCCCATGACTTTGACAGAGGTTTTTTATGTTTCAGGCTTGAAGAAGAACTTAGTTTCAGTTTCTACTATTGAGGAGAAGGGCTATGAGGTCTTGTTCTGTGATGGGTACGTGCTTCCTTTCCCCAGAGGGTCTAGCATCACTTCAGCCAAAGTTATTGGTACTAGACATGAGAGGTTGTACAAGTTCTTGTTCTAGCCAGTGCGAGCATTGATTCATTCTACCAACAGCAGCAGTGACCTATGTGAGATATGGCATAGGAAGATGGCACATTTTCACCATGGGGCTTTGAGAGTTCTGAGGGAGATGGTGACGAGAGTTCCATATTTCAGTTCAGAGCACCATGAGTTGTGCAAGGGGTGTACCTTAGGAAAGTACACCAAGACTACTTTTTCAAGCAGTGACAGTAGAGCAGCAGGGATACTTGATCTTATACATTCATATGTATGTGGCCTGATGTCTTCGACATCATTGACTGGATCCCTATAATATGTTGTATTCATTCATGACTTCTCTCAGAAGTCATGGATTTTCTTCATGAAGAACAAAGGAAAGGTCTTCAGTCGGTTCTAATAGTTCAAAGCTCTTGTGGAGAACCAGAGAGGGAAGAAAATAAGAGTCCTAAGATCAGACAATGGGGATGAGTATACCTCCAAGGAGTTTATGGATTTCTGTGCAGGAGAGGGCATCAGGAGGGAGTTGACTATTCCTTACAACCCACAGTAGAATGGGGTTGCTGAGAGGAAGAATAGGGCCATTGTTGGGGCTGCGAGAGCCATGCTACATGATCAAGGGCTACCACTATTTCTATGGGCTAAGGCATGCTACACTGCAGTTTATCTGCAGAATAGGAGTCCTCACAGGGCAGTGGGGAGCATGACTCCTGAGGAGGATTTCTCTGGGAAGAAGCCTGAGGTGGAGCACTTTTGAATTTTTGGGTACATCACATATTCATATGTCCCTTCTGAGAAGAGGAAAAATATGGAACCCATGGAAGAGACGGGGATCTTTGTTGGGTACAGTGAGACTTCAAAGGCTTTTTGTGTTTACCTTCCTTCCTTGAGGAAGACTGTTTTAAGGAGGGATGTTAGATTTGAGGAGGACGGAGCCTTTAGTAAGTTTAGAGGGACAGAGAGAGGTGAGAAGTCTTCATCTCATATTCAGGTCATCCCGCAACAGACTACAGTGACATAGATTTTGGGGCCACTAGTTTCGGTGACTACAAGTTCACAGGTGACAGGGCCATAGAGTTCAGGTTCACAGGCTATCGTTCGACAGGTTTCAGGATCAGGTACTTCAGGGTCTACTACAAGATCATTGTCTTTAGCAGATGGGGTTGAGAAGGGAGAGTCCCCTCCATAGGACACTACTTCAAAGAGGAGGAAGCCCAAGTGGCTTTAGGACACTTTGAGGGAGGAACAGGGTTCAGTGAGGAATCCCAGATAGGTAGTGAGGGAGAGTAAACCTCCCAAGAGGTTTTGCAGCTACATCATGATGGTGAGCAGTATTTGGGAGTTTGAGCCTTCCACTTTTGAGGAGGCCACTAGTAGACAGGTATGGAGAGATTCCATGATGGAAGAGTACAATTCCATCATGAAGAACGATGTCTGGGAATTTGTTCCTAGACCTGAGGGGAAGTCAGTGGTGACTTCCAGGTGGCTCTACAAGCTAAAGCATGTTACAGATGGCAGCATTGAGAAGTACAAAGCTTGCTTTGTGTCTCGGGGGTTTTCATAGGTTGAGGGAGTCGACTATGATGAGACCTTTGCGTCGGTTGCTCGATACACTTTGATCAGGGTAGTGATCTCCATTTCAGCAGAGATGGGTTGGAAGATCCACCAGATGGATGTGAAGACCACATTTTTGAATGGTCTTATTGAGGAGGAGGTGTACATTGAGAATCCATTGGGCTTTGAGGTGCATGGGAGAGAGTCTCATGTGTGTAGACTGAAGAAGGCATTTTATGGGCTGAAACAAGCTCCCAGAGCTTAGTATTCAAGGATAGATGCCTATTTGTAGCAGTTGTCTTTTGAGAAGAGTGAGGCAGATCGCAACATATACTTCATTGTGGTTGGAGAGGATCCTCTCATTCTTCTTCTTTATTTGTATGATATTTTTACTACACGCGCAGAGAGACTCATCAACAACTACAAGGAGAGCCTTTCTTCAGAGTTCAAGATGATAGACATTGGACTGATGCATTACTTTTTGGGATTGGAGGTTTGGCAGGAGCCTGGACACATCTTCCTGGGATAGGGGAAGTATGTGTGTGACATTCTGAGAAGATTTCAGATGGGAGATAGCAGGCCCATGACCACTCCCATGATTACCAACTGGAATAAGATTCATGCTTCTAAGTCACAGTTGGTGGATTCCACTTTATATCGTCAATTGATCGGGTCATTGATGTACTTGGTCAATACCAGGCCAGATATTTGTTTTGTTGTCAACACTCTCAGTTAGTTCATGGTGGAGATTAGGAGAGTGCACTGGATGGCAGCAAAACATGTGCTCATGTATCTTTGTGGTACGGTAGATTATGGTTTGGACTATCATAGAGGAGATAGAGTTCATCTAGTTGGCTATATAGAATCAGTTTGGGCAGGATGTGGTAGTGAAAAGAAAATCACTTCAAGGTGTTGCTTTGGATTGGGATAAACATTTTTGTCTTGGTTCAGTCATAAACAAAATTCAGAGCCTTTGATTTCAGTAGAGGCTGAGTATATGGTAGCTAGTCAGGCTAGTTGTGAGGCCCTTTGGCTTCGCAAGATGCTGGTGGGATTGTTCGTTGTGAAGTTGAGGCCTACCGTGACTTACTGTGATAATCAGAGTTGCATCAAACTCTCAGAGAATCTAGTTTTTCATGACCGGTCTAAGCATATCGAGATTCGGTACCACTTCATCCATGATTATGTTCAGAGAGGAGCTATGGAGCTAGAGTACATATCTACAAAGGAGCAGGTTGTAGACATACTCACCAAGGCATTGGGCAGAGGCAAGTTTTTATTTTTCAGGGACAAGCTTGGAGTGGTGAGTAACACTTTCCTTGGTATGAGGGAGTGTTAAATTTTTAAATTAAATAAAGTACCAAGGCAAGTGTTTCTCTTCCCTAGGTGCCTAAGGGGGAGAAAGTGCCTAATGTGGGTCCTAGTCATTTAATTTGTGAGATGAAAATTAAAAGGTCACTTTATGACTAAAGTGAGGGTGAATGAAGAGACACCAAATCTCAGCCACCCATATAATCTAATCTCATCTATTAGATTAGAAAACCCCTCACCTTCCCTCATGAGGTCGACTAGGGAAAGAGGGCGCACCCATTCTTGGGTAGTTCAAGCATTCTTGTTGAGAGAACTAGAGAGAGAAAGAGAGAGGTTGAGCTGAAGAAAAGAGACAAAATTTGCTGAAGGAGAGCATGCATCCCAAAGAAAAGAGCAGCATGGATTTCCAGGCAGAAGATAACAAGGAAGAACAAGTCGTACCATATAGATTTGGGGAGGCCGTACAACATTTAATGTGCATAGAAATCGAGGAGGACAACAGCTATAATTTATGAGAGTATTGGCATGCATTCCAAGGCTATCATACATCATTTATTGGCACAAAAATCGAGGTAACTACTATAATAAATTTTGACTATATTTTTGTACAGTCTATACAAGTTGGAATGAATTTTGAGGGTCGTACAACATGGTTTACAAGGAGTTGTTCATGCTAGGTTTTTCGTACAGTCTTAGCAGATTTTTGGCACAAATTTGAGACAGTCCGTACAACATTAATTGTTGGGACAGTCGTATAGTTGTACGGATTTCTGGGACATAAATCGAGGAGCATTTTCCAGGACTGTTCAGAAGGATTTTAGTGAATGAAATTCCAGTTAAGTTTGTGTAAATTTATGAAGATGAATATGTTTTAAGAGAAATTTCTCAGAAGCTCATAAATAATAAAAATCCCTATGTCACTCGTTTTCCCGTTGTGGGTTTTTCCAGGGTCGAAGTTAAACCAAAAATCTTTGTGTCTATATTTTTTGAGTTTTTCATACTGCTGATATTTTATTTCTGCATTGAAAATGATGTTCAAAATCCTCATGTTTCAGTTCTGAAGTTTATTTTCTGTTAAGTTTTTATATGCTGAAACAGTATTGAAACATATGCTGAAACAGTGCTGAAATTGTGTTGAAACATATGCTGAAACATGTGCTGAAACTGTATTGAAACTGTGCTGAAACATATGCTAAAACTGGGTTTGGGTATTTAGATTTGGCGTAAAAATAAGCGATACTGAAACTGGATTGGGGTCTGAAAAATTTACAATTACATATATCATCATTATCTTGCACACAACTAATACAATTTATATAACCCTCTTTATTTTATATGGAAATATAAAAAAATGTTTGATTTACCTCTATACAGTACTAGTGGTCATGTACTATGGGACCACAATATATATCCAAAGGGTATTGTCATCATATGTAGGAACCTAAAGTTGACAATTGAAGGAGTGAAAATTTGAGGGAAACTGAGAAGATCGATTATTTGTTTGGTGCTCCCATTTTTGTATTTGATTATCAAATGAAATTATTGAATGTAATAATCCCAATTTATGTGTCATTTTTCTTGTAATTTTGTTTGTGTCTTCAAGAAAATCATAAGATGATGATTTATAAGAAATACCATCTTCTTTCCTAATATATAACAAGGCCACTATTTGAGATTTTTGGATGAGGGTGGATAATTATTTATTGTAGGTACTTTATTAGAGCTTGGCATCAGACGAACTTTAGAATGATAAGCAATCAATTGAATATATTTTATGTGGTTGGTCTCAATTTTATAGTGGGAGGCATCTAACCATATCTCAAAAGGTTGATTTATGCTTAACAAAGGAATACTAGGAGAAAAACATAATATCCAAGCTTCAAATGCTTAAAGGTTGCATCATTTTATGTAGTCTAAGTGAAGTGTGGCTAGCTGAAAAGATTATGTAGAGGGCACACCTTATATGAGAAACAAGGTACAAACATGTTATCTAAATTGTGTCCTTTGAATAATTTTTTGAGTACTATGAAAGAGAAGACCATGGGACAATAAAAAAAATATTTAACATTGGATGGATGATGTTGAATACCAATATGTGATATAAGAAATCCTAGATAATGAAATATAGTTTTCCCAATTGAACATATCTATCTTTTCACCTAAAACTCGTGAGTATGTGACAAAAGAAGTGTAGTGCTCCTTACCCTTTAAAATTGAAGCAAAACCAAGTACATAGAGACTATAATTGAAGTAAATTGATACACAAGACATCAATATGAATGATTAAGAAATATCCTTGTATTAAGATAATTTGAAGAAGGAAAAAATATTTATTGTCCTCTTAAGGTGGAGTGACATTTCACTGAGCAAAGATCCAAATACAAAAACACTAGAAAAACATTTCATCATCTCCTATCTCTTTAAATATATTTTCGATAGGAAAAAACCCTAACTACTTTTGGTGTTATCACTAATGGGTACCAACTACGTACTGGGACTTATAAAGTGGACAATTTTACATTAAATATCTTCCCAATACTATCTAATGAGCCTTATTCAAATAGAATGATTATATACATTGATTAACTAACTCCTGGGTAGCTTAAAGCAGGGAGTCTAAGGTAGGATCCTAATATGTCCTCCCACTTTGAAACTCAAGGATGAGGATGGGGAAATTGCTATAGAATCATGGATAGTTCCCATTTGGCATCTTTATGTGGCATGCATTTACACTATATCAATACCTTACTAATAGTGCATTGGTGAAATTGACACTCTCTAGTATCAAATATTGTTTTTAGCTGAGGCCAAATGGATGATTATTAATCAAGTAATCGTAAGATAGTTTTCACCTTTCACTTTCATCCCATGACCTTATTTTGACAATACACATGAAATACTAGATGAATCATGGAAGGGAATGGAAGAGTAAGTTTCTAGGGCATGTTTCCAATGCATTCCATGATCTCATAGGCTCCATATAAGGGTTGTGATAATTTGTAATGTCTTTTGTCTTTGAGTCCTATTTTTTATAAGTTTGAAGGCAAAGACACACTTGATCCCCTACTAAAAAATAATTTTCAAAGAGATTTTGGTCCTCTTATTAGCTAATTATATTTTGAGAGATAACTAGATTATATTTTAGTATGTCATGAATGGATTCCCTAGTGTAGAGTTTTCTATCCACCAATTGAACCTTGGAGGTGCTTGGTAAATATGAAGTGATTGATAATGGTTTCTATGCATAAAGAACTTCATATGGGGTCACTTTGGTTTCTCCTTGAAAAAAGGTACTCTACCCCCATCTTGCGAGGGGTACCCATTGTTCCCACTAGTGTTTTTTTTTAGAGGCAAAGCATCTCAAATAGGTTTATAGGAACTTGTTGATGTTAAATTTTTAATTAAATAAAGTACCTAGGCAAGTGTTTCTCATCCCTAGGCGCCTAAGGGGTGAAAAAGTGCCTAATGTGGGCCCTAGTCATTTAATTTGTGAGATGAAAATTAAAAGGTGACTTTATGAATTTAGTGACAGTGAATGAAGAGACTTAAAATCTCAACCACTCATCTAATCTAATATCATCCATTGGATTATAAAACTCCTCACCTACCTCATGAGGTCGATTAGGGTTGGAGGGTTCACCCATCGTTGGGTTATTGTTTTCATTTTGAGAGAGAAAGAGAGAGAGCATTTTTCGAGCAGCAAGAGAGAAGCCATTTTTGAGAGCTAGGGCATGCATCCCAAGGAAGTCTACTAACATAGATTTCGAGGCAAGGAGTACAACATTCACAAGAGGTCGTAAAACATGGATTCCAAGGTTTGTACAGTCTCATTGGAGCACAAAAATCGAGAAAAGGGAGCAACATTTATTATTGGTCGTACAGTATGGATTTACTTAGTCCGCATGGTTCAGTTTTGGCACAAATTTTGAGGGAACAACAACTGTACTCATTCCATACAGTACGGATTTACACAGTCCATACAACCTATTTAGAGCATAGAAATTGAGGCATGTTGTTGTGTGTAATTTTTGGAAAGTGTGGAACAGTTTTCTAGGAGGTTGTATAGCCATTAATACACCCAAAAAGTTGTTTTTTTAGTTGGCACAAATTTCAAGGTGATTGTACATCATTTTGGAGGCACAAAAATCAAGGAGAAGACCTGTATTTGATTGCAGAAAATTCTAGAAAGAATTTTTAGAAGCTTGGCTCATTTTCTTGTGTGAAGATTTGGCACGGTTGTCGAGATAAGTTTGTCATTTAAATTTCTGAAGATGAAGATGTTGTAACAGAATTCTCTGAAGCTCCTAAATAATAAAAATATCCCTCTCTCACTGTTTTTCCCCTTGTGGGTTTTTGTAGGGTCAAAATTAGACCAAAAATATATGTGTCTACAATTTTATGAGTTTTATGTGCTGCTGGTATTTTATTTCTGCATTATAAATGATGTTAAGAATCCTCATGTTTCAGTTCTGAAATTATTTTTCTGCTGTGTATTTAATTGTTGATATAAAATTGGGTTTCGGAACTAAACATTGGCTAAAAAATCAGCGAAATTGAAACTTGGTTGGGGTTTGAAAATTTACATGGTATCAGAGATGAGTTGTAAAGAAGTAGAAATTTCAGCAGTCAGAAAGTTGGGATATCAGTCACTTTATAAGGAATATTTTTGAATTTATTATTTTCAGCAGAAAAGGGTCAATGGATACAGGTTTGAGAGTTGAGGACAGACTTGATGGGGCAACAAATAATGAGAGGATGATCTTTCTTTTGCAACAAAACGAGTTGTGGGACAATGTGGAAAATACAACTACTCATCATGTCGTGGTATATACTGATGCTACTCTTCTTGCAACTTACATTAAGGAGAGTATTAAGGCTAAGAGGTTTATTCATGATTCCATCAAGGATCATTTGATTCCTCACTTAAAAGAGAAGACACGTGCCTCTGAGATGTGGGAGTCTTTGACTAAAGTGTACGAGAGTAAAAATGAGAACCATAAAATGGTTTTGAGGGAAAAACTAAAGAGCATAAAAATGAACAAGGCTGAGAATGTGGTCACATACCTTACTAGATTGACACAAGTGAGGGATGACCTTGGAGCTATGGGGGAAGCCATAGTGGAAAGTGATCTTGTAAGAACAACATTGAATGGAGTTTCAAAAAAATGGGTTGTTTTTGTGGAGGGAATTGTTTATAGGGAGAATCTTTTCGGTTGGGAATGTCTTTGGTATGAATTTGTTTGGGAGGATACCTGGAGAGGTTATGTACATGGTAGTTCATCTACAGGTCATGAGGAGGAGAATGTGGCTCTTTCTACCACTAGAAAGAATAAGTTAATAAAGGGTCCAAAGGGAGGACACAAGCCCAAGGGTGAAGGGAAGAAAGACATGAGCAAATTCAAGTGCTTTGCATGCCATAAGTTTGGGCACTATTCAGGTTAGTGTCTGAACAAGAAGAAGAAACAAGCAACAACTTCAGCAGAGGTGGAAGATTTTTCCACCATGTTAGACAAAGAATTTTCCTTGATTGTATGTCTATCCATGAGGACTACTCATACAAATACTTGGTATATTGATAGTGGTGCCTCTAGCCTTATGACAGGGATTCGTGAGAACTTGACAGACCTCACAGAGATGGGAAATGTTGAGGTAGTGCTTGGAGATGATCGCGAGGTCAAGGTGGTTGGTAGCAGGACTATATCATTTCAGAGGGAGTGTTTGCCTCTGTTGACTTTGGCATAGGTTCTATATGTTTCGATCTTGAAGAAGAACTTAGTGTCAATTTATACTATTGAGGAGAAGGGTTGTGAGGTCTTGTTTCTTGATGGGCAGGTGCTTCTTTTACCAGGGGGTCTACCATCACTTCGGTCAAAGTGATTGGTACTCGACATGAGAGTTTGTACAAGTTTTTGTTCCAGCGAATGAAATCATTGATTCATACTACCAACAACAACAGTGACCTATGTGAGCTATGGCATAGGAGGATGGCACATTTGCACCATGGGGCTTTGAGATTTTTGAGGGAGATGGTGACAAGAGTTTGAGATTTCAGTTTAGAGAACACCAAGACTTCTTTTCCGAGTAATGACAGTAGAGTAGTAGGGATACTTGATCTTATACATTCAGATGTATGTGAACCAATGTCCTCGGCATCGTTGACTAGTTCCCTATACTACATTGTATTCATCGATGACTTCTCTCAGAAGTCCTAGATTTTCTTCATGAATACCAAAGGACATGTCTTTAGTCGGTTCCAAGAGTTTAAAGCTCTTGTGGAGAACGAGACAGGGAAGAAAATTAGAGTACTGATATTGGACAATGGGGGTGAGTATACCTCCAAGGAGTTCATGGACTTTTGTGCAGGAGAGGGCATCAGGAGGGAGTTGATTGTTCCTTACAACCCACAAAAGAATGGCATTACAAAAGGGAAGAACATGGCCATTTTTGGGGCTGCGAGAGACATGCTACACTATAGTTTATATACAAAACAAGAGTCCCCACAAGGTTGTGGGGAGAATGACTCACCAGGAGGATTTTTCTGGGAGAAGTCTGAGGTGGGGAACCTTTGTATTTTTGGGTGCATCACATACTCATATGTCCCTTCTGAGAAGACAAAAAAGTTGTAGCCCATGGAAAAGAGAGGGATCTTTGTTGGGTACAGTGAGACTTCAAAGGATTTCCGTATATACCTTCCTTCCTTGAGAAAGACTGTCTTGAGGAGGGATGTCAGATTTGAGGAGGAAAGATCCTTTAGGAAGTATAGAGGGACAGAGAAGGCTGAGATGTATTCACCATAGATTCATGTGAGTCCACATAAGACTACAGTGATACAGAGTTCAGGGCCACCAGTTTCAGGGACGACACGTTCACAGGTGACAGGGAAACAGGTTTCAAGTTCACAGGCTACTGGTCCACAGGTTTCAGGATTAGGTACCTCAGAGTCTACTTCAGGATCATTTTCTTTAGGATATGGGGTTGAGTATAGAGAGTTCGCTACATAGGACAATAATTCAGAGAGGAGGAAGCTCAAGTGGCTTCAAGAAACTTTGAGGGAGGCACAGGGTTCAATGGGGAATCCCAGACAGGCTGTGAGGGAGAGTAAATCTCCCGAGAGGTTTTGCAGGTAGATCACGATGGTGAGAAGTTTTCAGGAGTCTGAGCCTTCCACTTTTGATGAGGTCACCGGTAGACATGTATGGAGAGATGCCATGATGGAAGAGTACAATTCCATCATGAAGAACGATGTTTGGGAATTTGTTCCTATACCTGAGGGGAAGTTAGTGGTGACTTCCAGGTGGCTCTATAAACTAATGCATGCTTCAAATGGCAGCATTGAGAAGTACAAATCTCTCTTTCTGGCTCAGGGGTTTTCACAGGTTGAGGGAGTCAACTATGATGAGACCTTTGCACTGGTTTCTAGATACACCAATCAGGGCAGTGATCTCCATTGCAATAGATATGGGTTTGAAGATCCACTATATGGATGTGAAGACTGCATTTTTGAATGGTATTATTGAGGAGGAGGTGTATATTGAGAATCCATTGGCCTTTGAGGTGCATGAGAGAGAGTCTCATGTGTGTAGACTAAAGAAGGCATTGTATGGGCTGTAACAAGCTCCCATAGCTTAGTATTCGGGGATAGATTCATATTTGCAGCGGTTGGGTTTTGAGAAGAGTGAGACAGATCCCAACCTATAATTCAGTGTGGTTGGAGAGGATCCTCTCATTCTTCTTCCATATGTGGATGATATTTTCATTACAAGGGTAGAGAGACTCATAAGAAACTGCAAGGAGAACCTTGCTTCAGTGTTTGAGATGATTGATATCGGACTAATGCATTATTTTTTGGGACTGGAGGTTTGGCAGGAGCTTGGAAACATCTTCCTCGAACAGGGGAAGTATGTATGTGACATTCTAAGAACATTTCAAATGGGGTGTAGTAGGCCCATGACCACTCCCATGATTACCAACTAGAAGAAGCTTCATTCTTTTGAGTCACAGTTGGTGGATTCCACTTTGTATCATCAGTTGATCAGGTCATTGATGTATTTGGTCAATACTAGGCTACATATTTGTTTTGTTGTCAACATTCTCAGTCAATTCATGGTGGAGCCTAGGAGAGTGCACTCGGTGGAAGCAAAACATGTGCTTAGGTATCTTTGTGGTACGGTAGATTATGGTTTGGACTATCAGAGAGGAGATGGAGTTCGTCTGGTTGGTTATACAGACTCGAATTGGGAAAGATGTGTCAGTGACAGGAAAAGCACTTTAGGGTGTTGCTTTGGATTGGGATCAACAGTTGTTTCTTGGTTCAGTCAAAAACAAAATTCAATGGCTTTGAGTTCTGCAAAGGCTGAGTGTATGGCAGCCAGTCAGGCTAGTTGTGAGGCCCTTTGGCTTCGCAAGATGTTGGTGGGATTGTTCGATGTGCAGTTGAGGCCTACTGTGATTTACTATGATAATCAGAGTTGCATTAAACTCTTGGAGAATCCAATTTTTCATGACCAGTCTAAACATATCAAGATTCATTATCACGTCATCTATGACTATGTTTAGAAAGGAGTTGTGGAGCTATAGTACATATCTACAGAGAAGCAAGTAGCAGACGTACACACCAAGCCCTTGGGAAGAGGCAAGTTTGTATTTTTCAGGGACAATCTTGGAGTGGTGAGTAACAGTTTCCTCGGTAAGAGGGAGTGTTAAATTTTTAATTAAATAAAGTACCTATGCAAGTGTTTCTCATCCCTAGGTGCCTAAGGGGTGAGAAAGTGCCTAATGTGGGACCTAGTCATTTAATTTTTGAGATGCAAATTAAAAGGTGACTTTATGAATTTAGTGAGGGTGAATGAAGAGAATTCAAATACTAACCACTCATATAATCTAATCTCAACCATTGGATTAGAAAACTCATCACCTACCTCATGAGGTCGATTAGGGTTGGATGGATCACCTATTGTTGGGTTGTTGTTTTCATTTTGAGAGAGCAAGAGAGAAGTCATTTCTGAGAGCTAGGGAATGCATCCCAAAGCAGTCTACTAGCACAGATTTCAAGGAAAGTAGTTCAACATTCACAGGAGGTTGTACAACATGGATTCCAAGGTCTGTACAGTCTCATGGGAGCACAAAAATCAAGAAAAGGGAGCAACATTTATTATTGGTTGTACAGTATGGATTTACTCAGTCCGTACGGTTCAATTTTTGAACAAATTTCAAGGAGTTAACAACAACTACACTCAGTCTGTACAATACGGATTTACACAGTCCATACAACCTATTTATTGCATAGAAATGGAGGCTTGTTTTAGTGTGTAATTTATGGAATGTGTGGCACAATTTTCTAGGAGGTCGTACAACCATTAATACACCTAGAAAGTTGTTGCTACAATTGGAATGAATTTCAAGGTGATCGTATAAAATTTTGGAGGCATAGAAATCGAGGAGTAGACGTGTATTTGATTGTAGAAGATTCTGGAAAGAATTTTGAGGAGTTTGGCTCATTTTCCTGTGTGAAGATTTGGCGCGGTTGTTGAGATAAGTTTGTCATTTAAATTTCTGAAGATGAATATGTTGTAACAAAATTCTTTGAAGCTCCTAAATAATAAAAATATCCCTGTCTCATTGGTTTTCCACTTGCAAGTTTTAGCAGGGTCAAAGTTTGACCGAAAATATATGTGTCTATAATTTTCAAAGTTTTATGTGTTGCTGATATTTTATTTCTATGTTATAAACAATGTTTAGAATCCTCATGCTTCAGTTCTGAAATTAATTTTCTGTTGTGTATTTAATTGTTGATATAAAACTGGGTTTGGGCATTAAACATTGGCTGAAAAATTAGCGAGACTGAAACTGGGTTGGGGTTTGAAAATTTAAATGGTATCAGAGCTGAGTTGAAAAGAAGTAGAAATTTTAGCAGTCAAAAAGTTGGGATAGTAGTCACTTCATAGGGAATATTTTTAAATTTATTATTTTCATCATAAAATGGCCAATGGCTACAGGTTTGAAAGTTGAGGATAGACCTGATGGGGCTGCAAATTTTGGTGCTTCGAAGGAGAGGATGATCTTTCTTTTGCAACAAAACGAGTTGTGGGACATTGTTGAAAATACCACTACTCATCATTGTTAGGACCATACAATATACCTTTTTGCCCACACTTTTTTCTACATTTACACCCTTGTTTCACTCACATTTAAACTCACATTATCACCTTACCCTATCTTTCCAAAGGTATATAATGTCTCTTCTCTTTACTATATGTTTAATCTGTTTTGCATTTAATTTTACATTACTCTCATACTTAACCATTGATCAGAAATGTATAAGTGTTGAAACAGTTCGAATTGCAGATTAGCATTCAGGTTTGTTGTTGAAACAGTTAAAGCACGCAAACCCTGTGGTTGAAACAATCTGTGGACTACGATGCTAAAACAACAACTCACACAGAAGAAGTTGTTACACTCTCTGTGGTCTACGATGTTGAAACAACAACTCACACAGAAGAAGCTTCTACACTCTCCATGGTCAACGATTCTGAAACAACAACTCACACAGAAGAAGTTGTTACACAGTCCGTGGTCAATGATGCTAAAACAACAACTCACACAGATTGACCACAACAGCCACTCCCATCGCTATTGCCTGAGACCAAGTGGCTGAAACGGTCAGAATGCAAATCACGTGGTTGAAACAGATCGCGATTTGCGATGATGAAACATCATACAATAATAGTAATAAGAAGACAAATAAAGAATATGTTACTCCAACCGCAACAATAACACCTCATTCAACACTTGTAATAGCATTCTGTTGTTGGAGACTAGGATATCCTATTCCAGTTTAGAAAGCCGATCTGACTAAGAATAGGACTCAGATGTACACCTGTAATTTGTTGATCAAATTGTATCGAAGGGATTCTCCTCTTTAAATAAGAGGAAATCATCATTAGAGAGGACCATCATTTGGCTAAGAAAGGATTTTACAGAGAGATACGTGATTCACTTCAGATTGGAATATGATACAGTTGAAAGATGAATAAAAGACTGTTCTGAGCATTTCTCTCTAGTTCCTTTCATATTAGGGGAATCTTGTGAGAAGGGAGGGCCCACCTTATTCACAAGATTCACCCATTAGCTTTGTAGTGTGTTAGTGTTATTTCTGTTTATGCCTTGATTAAATTTTGTTTTGCTGAAACACTACTTTATTGAACTCTGTTTTGCTGAAACACTACTTTACTGGACTCTGTCTTGATGAAACTCTTCTTTACTGATTATTACATTGCTTTCATATGATTCATGCTTGGGTAAATGTTAATCATTCTAGTTATCAATCTTGCTTGGTGAATTTATGAAAGATTGATAATCAGGGACAGGTGTTGAAGATTCATGCTTGAGGAATAGGGTCGTGTTTCCTGTTAAGAGATAGTTAGCCTTTAGTGTGTGTCAATTAATTCAATTAGTAATGGGTTCATGAAAGTTTTCTAATCAGAAACAGGTGTTGAAGATTCATGCTTGGGTAATAGGGTCCTGTTCTCCGTTAAGAGGTAGTTAGTCTTCAGTGTGTGTCAATCATTTCAATTAGCAATGAGTTCATAAAAGTGTGGTGATCAGAAACAGGTGTTGAAGATTCCTGCTTCGGGAATAGGGATCTGTTCTCTGTTATAAGATAGCTGGTCTTTCCTTTTGCAGTGTCGTGAAGGATTTCTTTCAAGGTTGTTATTTTCTTAATGTAATCCAGGATTCTTTGGACAATTATTTCTTTAAACATTGAACTCTGCAATAGGTAGATTGCTTTCCTGTAATTCAAGTTATAACTTCAGTTTGTTTAAGGAAAAGTGTGATTAATATGTTTTTACTACAACTCCATGTTTCTTTTGAGATTGAGCATATATAGTGCGTGATTACCTTTGAAATAAACAGACTTCCCTGGGTTGACAATTTATGTAGCACTTGATTGTTTAGTTAAATAAGAAATTATAATGACCAACATTTTGGCATCGTTGCCGAGGAAGGTAGTTATAGATTTCAAAAGCAATTATGATTTTTCAAATACAAATATTGCATGAGAGGATGCAGAGACCCCAAAGACACTGACCCTATAGGTGGTAGGGGCAGAGGAAGAGGACGAAGAAAGACTTATATTGACGAGATTATATAAAAGTCTGAATCTGCTGCTCAACGACCAAACCCTCGGAAACCAAAATCCCAACCTTCATTTCAAGAAAAAATTGAAACAGGGAAAGAATTTTGGAGTCACGAGACAGTCAAGAAACCAACAGGAAACATTGAGGATAGAGCAAGTGCAGTAGGGGAGAAGACATAAGAAAACATGGATGGGTACAATGAAGAGTTGCATCATGAAGAACATGCAGGTCCTGAAGGAGAGGTAAATGATGAAAACTCTTTCTCCACATTAGGATTTCCTATTTGTGATCTTCCTAGAGGGGTAGCCCCCATGAAGAACATTCCACTCTTAGCACTACCTAACTTTCATGGTTTGTCTTCAGAGGATCCTGATGAATTCCTTTTTGAGTTTGATATATTATGCAGAAGTTATGATTACATTTCCAATGCTCAAAAATTAAAGCTATTTCCAGCAACATTGAAAGGAAATGCACTAAGATGGTTCATGAGTCTTGGAGGCCATGTAATCACAACATGGGACCAAATGAAACAGAAATTCATGAAGAAATACCAGTACTATTGCCGAACAAGAGAAAAAAGGGAGGAACTATTTAAGATGATGCAAAAAGAGGATGAAAATCTGGAGGACTTTGTAAAAAGGCTACAGTATAATCTACAAAGATCCAGTCACCCTAATGTAAGTAAAGATATTATTAAAACTATATTATTAAAAGGAGTAAGGGACGATTGTCTAGATATGTTGAATATGCTTGGAAAAGGGGACATATCTAAGGAATCATATGATGAAATTGTTAACTTATGTAAAAGACGTTCAAGAGGAGCTTCAAGAAATATATCAGATAGAAGGGATACCACATTTTCAAGAGTCCAAAAATCAACCAGTGGGGGAGAAACAAGAGCTGAAATAGGTAATTTACTTGAATGTTTTAAAAATAAAATGTTAAGCTCTTTTGCCTCACAAATTGACACCCTGCAGATTCAAAAGAAGCAAGCAAAAGAAGAAGCATATCTGTCTATCTTTTGTTCTAAATGCAGAGACAAGCACCCACGAAGGGAATGTCCATTGGACAAGAAGCCAATCTGGACCATCTGTGATAAAGATCATGAAACTCAACAATGTCCTTCTCTACCAGGAATCACCACAACATTACAACCAACTGATGAAGAAGTTGAAACTGTCTATCTGTTGACACAGAGAAGGCAATGGCAACCATGGGGACAAGGTATGAATCCTAACATGCCATTTACATCTTCTAATCGTTGGAATAACTATCATTCTTTCAATCAAATGAATTACCCTCCCTATAATCAAATGAAATATCTAAATCAAATGAATTACCCATCCATGCAACAAACTAACCCACCCTTTGTTTATCCATCAATGTGGACTCCTTGGCCTCCACAACAACAACAACCATATCTAAACCAATGGAATCCATATTGGAGAGGACAACAACCCCCATTCCCAAACCAATTACCTCAATCACAATTTCTGCAACCTTTCTCCTTACCACTAGGTACTCCACCAAACAATCAAATGATGAGACCCCAGCTACCTATACAAAATAACCCTAACCCCAATAATAAAGTTGTGCAGTGCATTGATATTCACAACCAGCCTACATTTTCTCTTGTCCCTGTGCAATGCAATGATATTCATTTACAATATGGGAGAATAGTAGAACCTATCATAGTTGATGTTACCTCTTTTGATAAAGAGGAAACAAAAGAGCATGATGTACCTAAAGAGGTACAATCATCCTCTAACAATGCTGTTGAAACAAAAAAATTACCATTTCCTTAGCATTTAGCTTTGACTAAAATGCCTGAGTGTAACATCCCGCTCTGGCGCACTGAGAAAACTAATTATTTGAGGACACTTGCTCGCAAGTGATCTAGACTTTTATGATGTTAGACCATTTATACTTGATTATGATGCGATTGACAGATGACATGATGTGTTACTATTTGATGTCGAAAGATGCTATTGACTCTGTTTTATTGAGTGTGCATGGTTTCTGACCTTGAGGATGCAGAGGTATTGGTAGAATCCCCTTGGACTCCGGACTGAGTCAGGGAGTGTGCTTTTGGGTTGATATGTTTACTGTGATGTTTCATTTGATTTGATGATTTGATGTTGACATTTCTGACATGATGATTGATGATGCAGGTTGACGATAGCTTGCCGACCAGACTCACATATGGAGTAAAGGGGCCACACACGATTTGCAGAGAGGTTGAGGGAGAGGGGTGGACAGTAGACCTTCCACCGCCTACTAGCAATCTCGTCGTGGCTCGAACTGCAGGTTAACGATTACCTAGTTCGAGAGGATCCACGATGTCGTGAGGGCAGACTGCGACAGTCGCTCACGATGATTCTAAGGGACACGCAATAAGGCGGGGGCCTTATTCCTTAGAACCCTTAGTCTCCTACAAGTTCACCTGGCGGAGTGTTGACTCCAGGGGTTATAGATGTCTACCAATCAGTCCAGTTGGCGAGTGGCACCCTTGGAGCACGTGGTGCATCCTAAAGGGCACGTCGCACAAAAGAAACTCAGTTGGCGAGTGGGACCCTTGGAGCACATGGTGCATCCTGAAGGGCACATTGCCCAAAAGAAATTCAAGAGGCGAGTGGCACCCTTGGAGCACGTGGTGCATCCTAAAGGGAACGTCGCAATAATGTGGGGGAAGGAGTCAGCCTAAATAGCCCTAAGTCATCAACACCTGAATAAACCCTTAAGCAATTCCCCTAACCAATCGTTGCCTAGCTCAGAATCTAAGCCCTAAGCCTAAGACTTTTTAGGGTAAAAAAAAAAAAATTAAGTGTGACCTTAACAAAAAAAAAGGACAAGGCCCTAGCATAAGAAAAAAATTCGCAAAACAACCCACTTAACTATTGGTTGGGTCTTCATAAAACTCTTGGGGTAACTGGAGAGAGTAAGGATCTAAATAAACTCAGGGATTAATAAAAATAGGGATTAATTACTCTTTTATTCTTTATTTATGAGACATTATACATCTTTGTCTTTACTTAAAAAAAAAGGGGGGGGGGGACTTTTGTCTTTAACTTTTCTTTTTCTAGGTAGTGAAATTCAAAACATTTTTTCTTTACCATATTTAATATAAAATACAAAAACTTGTCCACCACTTAAATGTTTAAATATAAAAATATGACCACCACTAAAATGAAGATTTATTCTTGTGATTATAAAATCCAAAGGTAAACCACAACCCACTAAAAAAAAAGGGGAAACTTCATTAATATAGTTAATTTGAAGGCTATTAAGTAAATAAAAATATACATATGTAATAAATGAAAATATTTATTTAGTGCTTTTACCTTTTAGGTTTTTTTTTTTTAAAAAGGGGGGGAAATAAGTTTTAAGAAAAATAAATTAATTTATGGGAAAAGAAGGGATGTGTGACACTTGAAAAAGAGGGAAATTTTAGGGTTTGATTAGAAAAAAACTTAACTTAAAAAAATGGGATTTAGGGATTTTGGGGAAAAACCTAATGGGATTAGGTCAAAAGGAGGATAAGAGACATGAGAGGGGAGAAAGAAGGTACTTTTCGCTATTAGGTATTGTTATGCTGCTAGACTAGAGACTGGATTGATTGCTTGTAGGAGTTGGGGATTTTGCTCAGCTGACTTGAGTGGTAGCTCAGCCTTGGAGGCGAGCTGAGAAGTTAGGTTACTATCTGACTTGTGTGTGGCCCCTTTGCGGCTCGTGGGGATGAGGGGGAAGCAGAGTACCCCTAGAGTTTGGCTGGGAGGTATCGGTGAGTTCTTTGCGGTCGGAAAGCAGGAGCATCAAGGAGCACGGGGACGCCAACCGGAGCGGGCGAGCAGGCCAAGGTATGTTTTCTTATTTTTGATGGAATGATAGTCTCTGGTTGCACCTGAAAATGTAGATGGATGTGTTTGTAATTGATGAATGCTTTCAGTTTTGTGATAAATATTAGATAGAATGGTTGCAATGAACCACAGGAATCGACCCATTTTATGATGAAAAAAAAGAATGAGTAGGGCAGTTTATGGTTCTTCGTCTTAGCATCGTTTTAGGGTTTCTCTTTTCATATGCTGGGCGTTTTCTTTTTACTGGGCATTTTCACCGTGGGTTTCTCTTTTCCTGTGATGGGCATTTTTACATATATAATGGAAGTTGCTTTTCTTTTCGGTGGGTTCCCTCTTTATTTGTTGGACGTTGAATATGGTGGGAAAATCCTCCAGCAGGTTGTCTTTTTACATTTTGTGGGTGTTCTCATATCTTGACCTGCGTGTTTTCCATGGCTGTGCATCCCCTTGTGACCTGCATTTTTTTCCATATAGGGGGCGTTTTCTTTTACTATGGGTTTTCTCCTATCTCTGTGGGCATTTGTATATACAGCGGGCAACCTTACCGTGAGTGGTCTCCTTTTTTCTTTGGGCGTTTTCTCTTTTTACTGTGGGCGTTGACAGCGACTGTGGGCATATCATTTTATAAAAAATTTATTGTCATACTATTTACAGACTTCCCGACATTGTGATTTACCTTTTACTGTCCTTACTACGTCCTTCTGTGTATCGAAGTTAATCTCCGTCTATCAAATCTAATCTCTGCGCCTTCACAACGTCTTTCCCGTGTATCAACTTTAAGCTCCGCATATCCAATTTTAGCTCCGTGTCTTCACTAACTGTGATGTGTCCTTACTGCGTGTTTACCCTGTATCAGACCAACTTAGACTGTGTTATTACATGGGTGAGACAGTGCATATAAGTGTTTTTTTTTGCTGCCCTTGGATGGCGTTTTCTCGGTACTTTAAGCCTACAATGAAACGATTAAATTTTCACCCTAAGATTTTATTCTCTACTCGTCCAACATGTTTGATGTTATTTATTCTCGGATAAAACAAATATTTTTTAAAGCCTAGCATATAAGATAAAGGAATTTTCAATAACCAAGGAGAATGGGGTTCGATTCATGGAAATCCGAAATTTAGAAGGCAGGAATAATTGCCCCAGAATCGACTTGACGTCCACCGTTAATCTCTTTTTCCTATCCATTATGGTTGAATTCAATAACTGTTCTACGTGGATGGAATTGCAGATTCAACTAACTAAAATTGTGTGATGGGTAAGTGTCTAGAGGTATTTCATATATTGAATCGTGTGCGCCATCCGCGGACGTCCCTTCCTCGAAATTCTGGGCGGTGGTTTGTTTTTATTTTTCTCTTTTTTCGGCCTGCGTCTTACAGCCACGTCTTACCCTTACATTTATTACTTGCCCGTGTTCCTCCTCGTGGGTGTGCTCATTTTGAAATGGTCGCCGATGAATAGACAACGAAGACAATAAAACTTTGATTTATTTATTCTTAAAGTTGATTTATTTATTTTTAAAAAGTTAATTGTTTGATAATTTACATGTATAAAAATGATTATTATGATAATCAACAATTGTGTAGTTTTTACTTTTTATTTCAATGATTAAATGTTTGATATTACATATGAAGTTATTGATTAGATATTTGATATTACATATGAAGTTATTATTATGGTAGTGTAATGCGTAAAGGCAATGAGGCTTTATAAGTCCATGCTTACAACCTTCTCTCGAATCATAGATTAACGCTTAACACTTTGATGCTATATAGATTAATTCCTTAAAAACCTTTAATACTTGTAGTATAATGCTTTTAAATTTTACTGCTTAATTAGTGTTATTTCTTTAATGATTAGGCCTTAAAAGCTTTTAATGTATGGTAATATAGTTATATGTGTATATCTGGTAATGTTATGCCATACGTGTACAAGGGCTTGATATAAAATAATATTAAATGACCTTTCTTCATATTCCTCTTTTTCAATTATTGTTATTGTTTGCCCTTGATTGTGGTGAGGTTATTGTAAGGAATGAGTTTACTTGTTAAAATAGCAGTGGGAATATTTGTTTCACTGCAATATTAATAATTGCTTAATTTGCAATGGTAATACTTTCTAATTTGCAATAATAATATTTGTTTTAAATCGCGATGTTAATGATGAGGTTGTATCGCAATGTTAATATTGTTTATTTTGCAATGACTATACTTGTTAAGGGCAATTTTAATATTGTATAAATTGAAATACTAATGATGAAGCTTAACTGCAATATTAATATTTGCCTAATGCCATGGTAATACTTGTTAAATTGTAATAATAAGGTTGTTTTAATTTGCAAGGTCAATGATGATGGTTGATTCGCAAGATTAATATTTGCTTAATTGCCATGGTAATACTTGTTGAAATTGCAATAACAATATTTGTTTTAAATTGCAAGGTTAATGATGATGGTTGATTCGCAATGCTAATATTTGTTTAATTGAACTGTTCATGATGATGTCTAAGTTGCAAGGTTATTATTCATTTAAATTGAAGTGTTAATGCTAAGGTCTAATTGCAATGCAAATATTTGTTAGGTTATGCCAATGTATGGCAATAAATTGGAAGGAAAGGAAAGATAATATGGAGGTTGTAAATGTTTGAGGGTTTACCATTATGGTATTGATATCGTTGCTCAATTATAGCGATTAACAGAAAAATGCAATGCACTTGTGATTATTGCTTGTCCCTGAACTAGTGCAAAATGACCTTATAACTAAATAATGGGGGTTGAGATTATTGGTTTTTACCTTATGACAAACTCTTCGTCGGTTAATGATAATTAATGGTGCAATTGATCTTGATTGATGTCTCTGGGTCTCAATAGTGGTTGTTTGATATTAAAGTCCTCCTGACTTGCATCTCCTGTAGAGGTTTTGAGTGTCACTGATTTTGTAGTACTGGGTGGTAGTGCATTGCATGGTCTCTTTGTGTTGAGAGGGATGTAGACACCCTCAGTAGACTTATTATATGGTCTACGTGTTTTCTGCGTCAAGAATCCAGTGTCGTATCAAGAGTCTTGGGCCCTTTAAAGGCAGGGTTTCCACTCTTGCGACACACCTGAGGGGATTACTAGTTTCTGCCTGAGCAGTTGGCCAGGAGCCTATCTGACCTCCTCTCTCTCTCGAGCAGAGGACTAAGATTAAACGCCCTGCTTTCCTGTGCATAAATAGTAAACCTACTACCATGGATTCTACCTTCTGTGTTTGTACGGTACCTAACCCAGTATGTTGTTATTGTTGAAGATATTGAGGGGTGCCTTGGTCTTGGGTGTTCTATGCTTGCAGTTACTTGTTGTGCGCCTTGCGTCTTCTTGTTGTGATGGTCATGGTTGTATCTTGTCAGTCGTCGGGTGGTGATGTATAGTCCAGTGTGTCTGTTTCCCCTCCTACACACGTGCACACACTTTTAAAACAATTTTTTTTTTGCACCGGTGGTCCAAGTTGTTGTCATAACAAGGAGGGCCCTTACATATGGTATTAGAGCCGGTTCGACCCGCGACTTGGGGTTCGCTACGGATTTCATAGACATCAATTGGTTTTATTATACTATTGTTGATCGAGTTGATTGTGTGCATGTAGGTAATCATGGTTAGAGGATGCCGCGGAGGCAAACGATGGGGTGCTAGGGGAGGAGGTGAGACGCCTCCATAAGCATCCACACCTGAGGGGTCTAACCCCCAGGGAGGCGAGAAGGTGCTCAGACAGGAGTAAATAGCAGTTGGTGATGTTATTGGGATGATGAGATCCTTTCAGTGCATGTTCGAGGCTCTGAGTAGCCGTTTCGACGGAGATGAAGCCAGGGGACCAGCACCCCCTGAGGTTCTGCCGCCCGCACCGACCGTTATAGGTAGTATTCGCCGTGAACTCAAGAAGGTAAAATTTTCCGATTTCTTTGGTGCCCTGGACGACGCAGCCATCAAGGCATGGTTGGAGAATATGGCGATGTGCTTCGCTCTTCGTGATTATACCTCCAACATGAAGGTCCGCATGGCGGTCTTTCAACTGAAGGGGAGCGCTCTTCTTTGGTGGAAGACGCTCCTGTCACAGCTGAAAATTGCCATTGAAGACGTGTCATGGGAACTGTTCAAGGAACGGTTCCGAGAGAGGTACCTTTCAGAGGAATTCGTTGAGCGTCAGCTCAATGAGTTCAATGTGTTACGACAGGGAGTTCATACAGTGCCCGAGTACGAGGAACATTTTATGGAGCTGTTCCGATATGCTCCGCACCTTAACACGGAGAAGCTCAAGGTCAACCGGTTCATGTTTGGCCTTAACGGTAGCCTACGTGCAAAGGTTAGGATCTTGATGCCTCAAACCTTGCATGAAGTTGTCCAAAAGGCCCTCATAGAAGAGGAGGAGCTTATCAGTGGGGGTCAGACTAGGACTTCAGTGAGACCCGCAGGGTAGAGTTCATCTAGTGCGTCGCGGCATCAGACACCAGCGAGACATATGCTGGGACATCGTGGCTTCCAGAGGGGATCCACTTTTGCTACACCCCGATGACCACCGCCTCAGTAGCGGACACCTTATCGAGGACCACAACACCAGCAGCAGCGTCGCCCGCAGTAGCAACAATTTAGGCTTATTCAGCAGAACAGACCAGGGTTTCAAGCCGGTGGGCAGTCATCTTCTGCTTCGAATACCAGGATTACTGGGCCAAATAAGGGGTGTTGGACATGTGGGGAACCTCACTACCAGCACGACTGTCTTGTGGAGAGGACTAGGGCGTCCAGATCAGCCAGACCCGTTACCATGGGAGATATGGGCAAGGCCCATCGGATTCATGCGGGGGTGAATAACCGCCAAGCAGAGGACCAGTCGACTGTGCTCAAGATGATAGGTACTGTCGCTAACCAGACCCTTAGTATTTTGATAGACCCAGGAGCTACAGAGAGTTTCATTTCTGGTGCAGCGCTAAAAAGGTTTAAGGTAAAGGCAGTCAAACAGGATGAGTTTAGCTTCGTGGAGATGGCTTCGGGAGCCAAACAGAAGGTTGGAGGAAAGGTTACGGGTTGTGCCCTTAACCTGGGAGATTTTGTCACGAGGGTCAACTTGTACGTCACGATCTTAGGATCTTATGACGTCGTGATCGGTATGGATTGGTTGGAAACGCATGAGGCAATACTCAACTGTAAAACAAAATGGTTGAGCTTGGTTGATGACGAAGGACAAGGACGTGTGATTGTAGGAAGGAACCAGAGAGTTTCCCTACGGTTCATCTCTTCCTTACAGTTACAGAAGAGTATGCGCAAGGGGTGAAAACTTTATGCAATCCTCGCACTAAACGAGAAGGGAGTAGCGGAAGGTCTAGAACACCTTCTGGTGGTGAAGGAGTTTGCGGACGTATTTCCAGAGGAGTTGACTAGGATGCCACCGGAAAGAGAACTGGAGTTTACCATAGACCTGAAACCGGGAATTGAACCGATAGCAAGAATGCCTTATCGGATGTCAACCCCGGTGTTGCAAGAGTTGAAAATGAAACTGAAGGAGTTGTTGGACCTGGGACTGATACGTCCTAGTGTGTCACCGTGGGGTGAAACGGTTATTTTCATTTGAAATAAGGATGGATCGTGGAGGCTTTGCATTGACTACTGTCAACTGAACAAGGCTACGATCAAGAATCAGTATCCCTTACCCAGAATTGACGATTTGTTTGATCAAATGAATGGTGCGATGGTGTTCTCCAAGATCGACTTGTGATCCAGATATCACCAGTTGTAGATCAAGGAGGATGAAATCCCTAAGACCGCCTTTAAGACGAGATTTGGACATTACGAGTTTACTGTTTTTCCATTTGTACTGACAAACGCCCCAGGGTTATTCATGAGTTTGATGAACAGGGTGTTCCGTGAGTACTTGGACAAGTTCGTCCAAGTATTCATTGACGATATTTTGATCTACTCTCGGATGATGGAGGAGCATTATGAGCACTTGCGCTTGGTACTACAATGTTTACGAGAACACAATATGTATGGGAAGTTTTCCAAATGCTCTTTTTACCATTCGAGGATTCACTACTTAGGGCATGTCATCTCCGGCGAAGGTATCGTCGTGGATCCAACCAAGGTTGAGGCTATTATGGAATTTCCTGCATCGACGAATGTCATAGAAGTGCGTAGTTTTATGGGTTTAGCAGGATACTATAGATGGTTTGTCGAGGGTTTTTCGAAGATAGCAAATCTGATCACAGAATTGCAGAAGAAAAACAAGAAGTTTGTTTGGACAGAGAAATGCACGGAATAATTTCAGAGTCTTAAAGAGTCGTTGACAACCGCACCGATACTAAAGGTCCCTGACATGGATGTAGACTTCTTGGTATGCACTGACGCATCCAAGGAAGTTTTAGGTAGAGTCTTGATGCAGGATGGACGAGTGATTGCTTACATTTCGAGGAAGATGAGAAGGCATGAGGAGAACTATGCGACGCACGATTTGGAGTTATTAGCCATCGTATATTCCTTGAAGGTTTGGAGACACTACCTTGTTGGATGAAAATTTGAATTAAAGACTGATCATTGTGGACTACAACACATTTTTACGCAAAGCGACCTGAACGCGCGACAACGACATTGGTCGGAATTGCTTAGCGAATACGACTTCGAGATTACTTACATAAAGGGAACAATGAACAGAGTAGCTGATGCCTTGAGTTGGAGGCCACACATCTTTTCGGTGTTACCTCTTCAGACAAATCTACGTGAGAAGATTCTCACTTTACAGCATGATGATGACTGGTACAAAGAAGTCGAGGATTTTATCGGAAAAAACACAATGATGATACCACGATATGATGGATATTCATTGGATAACGATGGGTTATTGAGGTTTAGAGGTCGGATTTACGTACCTCCAAATGACGAGTTGAGGATGTTTCTCCTGAGAGAGGCTCATAGAGAAGTTTACATGACTCACCCGGGAGTCACAAAGATGAGGGCAGACCTTAAACCCTTATTCTTCTGGAAGGGAATGAAGGCCGGCATAGTCAACTTTGTGGCTAGATTTTTAGAGTGTCAGCCGGTAAAGGCTGAACATAGACACCCGACAGGATTACTTCAACCACATGCCATCCCGTAGTCAAAATGGGAAGTTATTTCAATGGATTTTATTGTTGGATTACCACTGAAGGAAAGGAGACACGACTCGATTTTTGTAGTAGTAGACACTCTGACGAAGAGTGCTCACTTTATTCATGTGTGTACGATGTATCAGGCACCTGACATAGCGAGAGTTTTCATTAGCGATATTGTTAGGATGCATGGCGTGCCTAAAAATATTATATCCGATCCAGGATCGGTGTTTACTGGACGATTTTGGACGAGTGTCCAAGAGGCATTGGGAACCCAACTTAATTTTAGTACTGCGTATCACCCAGAGACCGAAGGGCAGACCGGACAAACGAACCAAACCTTGGAAGACATGTTGTGCATGTACGTGATGGACCAACAAAAGTGTTGGGAGGAATTCTTGCCTCTAGTAGAGTTCGCTTACAACAACAGTTACTAGAGCACCATTAAGATGGCGCCCTTTGAGTTTCTTTATGGGGAACTGTGTCGAACGCCCTTGAGTTGGGATCGACTTGAGGATAGGGTCCTGGTGGGACCAGAAGCAATCCAAGAAATGAAAGAGCAGATGCAAACCATAAGACAAAGGATTAAAGAAGCACAGGATCGACAGAAGAGTTATGCCAATGCGCACCGAGATGACCATAGTTACGAGGTCGACGATCGAGTCTTCTTGCGAGTTAAACAACATAAGAGCTCGATCAAGTTTTGAAAGGGAGATAAACTCTCTCCTAGGTTCATGGGACCTTTCGAGATTGTGGAGAGAAAGGGGTCCGTGACCTATTGACTAGCCTTAGCTGATTCTTTGAGGCGTATGCACGATGTTTTTCATGTATCTGTTTTGAGACATTATATTAGTGATCCTACACATGTGATTGACCTGAGTTCCTTGCAGGTATCGGAAAAGGGAGCGCTCATGGTTGAGTCGGTCTGCATCTTAGATCATCGCGTTCGACAGTTACGACGTCGAATGGTAGATTAGGTCAAGGTCCAGTGGGACAGTTATAGTCCGTACTCGGCGACTTGGGAGGACGCATATGATATGCATCAGCAGTTTCCATTTGTGTTTGATATATAGACATATGATACTGTGATACCTTATTTCTGCATTATACTGAGAAAATTCAGGACGAAGTTTAGACCAAGAGGGGGTGTATGTAACATCCTTCTCTGGCGCACTAAGAAAACTTATTATTTGAGGACACTTGCTCACAAGTGATCTGGACTTTTATGATGTTAGACCATTCATACTTGATTATGATGCGATTGACAGATGACATGATGTGTTACTATTTGATGTCGAAAAATTCTATTGAATCCATTTTATTGAGTGTGCAGGGTTTCTGACCTTGAGGATGCAGAGGCATCGGTAGAATCCCCTTGGACTTCGGACTGAGTCATGGAGTGTGCTTTTGGGTTGATATATTTACTGTGATGTTTCATTTGATTTAATGATTTGATGTTGACATTTCTGACATGATTATTGATGATGCAGGCTGACGATAGCTTGCCGACCAGACTCACATATGGAGTAAAGGATCCACACACAATTTGTAGAGAGGTTGAGTGATGCAGGAGCATCCGCACCTCGTCGTGCGCGCCTGCACGGGAAGCTGGAAAAGACTTCGAAGGGAGACGTCAGGGTCACGGTCGTGACTATTTTGAGAAGCGCCGCCGATT